>MU827778.1:6089073-6631573 GCA_029204205.1 Desmophyllum pertusum | reverse complement strand
TTGTCCTGCTTTCTTTTGGTTCAACTGACTTGGGGGAACCCGCGCCAGGTTTTGCCGCCGTTTATCATAAATCATACTTCATTTAGATGGAACTGAAAAATCACTCAGTCGATTTATAACTTTTGAAAAAGTAATACCGAAGTTTAACCTAAAGTTTTGTACGTATTTACGAGACAAAAGTTGAAATGCAAAACTATTTTTGAAGCTCCAAGCGTCGCAGTGTGTTAGAAATCGAAATAAATAAATTCATGTCGTTTTCAGTTTTTTAGGCCGCCGCGCGGAAAATTTAGTGGTGAATAATAACGACAATAGAGTGTTTTTGTCTCGGAACTATCGGTCTGATAGTTGCCCTTGGAAATTTTATGTTCTAAAAAGCTAGCATATAAGCCCTCGAACTTCGTTCTCGGGCTAATATTTGTTTTTTAGAACATAAAATTTCTGCGGGCAACTATCAGCCGATAGTTCCTCGACAGAAACACTCTATTGTTATATTAGTATACTAGTAGATTTTTGCTAATTTAAGGTTACTGTAAACCTTCGTGACCATGTCACGCAAAAGGCCTCGCAAGCGCACAGTTTTAGAATAAAGTACCCAAACCTATATATCAATTTAAAGCTTATAGAATGAAGAAACATGTAAGATAATAATTTCCCCAAGAAAATAAAAATTGTAGCCCGTGCGGCAATTTGAACACAATTTGACCGGTGTTCATAAACGTGAATTACCCGCGCTTCCATTTAGCTGTACAAAAAATCCAGTTATTGCATGATATTAAGCAGATGTTGACTGCCAAAAGGGTGTCGGGGAATTTCTTATTTCCCTTTAGTTTTGAAATTACAGTTCCAAACGTAATTCACAGTGGAAGAAAATCATTACTTGAACTTTAAAATGCTTTTATTTCTTTTTGAAAACAGATATCAAAATTCTCCGACACTCTTTTGGCAGTCAACATCTGCTTAATATAATGCAATAACTGGACTTTCCGTTCAGCTAAATTGAAGTGCGGGTAATTCACGTTTATGAACACCGGTCAAATTGCGTTCAAATTGCCGTACCGGCTGCAATTGTTATTTTCCTGGGAAATTATTATTTTACATGTTTCTTCATTGTATAAGTTTTAAATTGATATATAAGTTTGGGTACTTTACTTTAAAACTGTGCGCTTGCGAGGCCTTTTCCGCAACGTGGTCACAAAGGTTTACAGTAACCAGGGCAGGCTCGAAAGTAAGCTACTTTGGTCGCTATGCACGTATCTTTTTTCTTCGTTGATTTTCTTTTCTTCTCAATTTATGAATAATTAATTGTTACCTTCATTTTATGTATACACTGAAACTGAAACTGAAAACTGTTAGTAAAAATAATAGCAACAAGCAAGATTTTCAGATTTGGAATACAGAGTGTTTTTTTATTACTAGCAATTACCGCAGAAAGCTGTAATTTTCCGGCTCTCTTCATATTTCCTTGACCTCCTGCAGTGAAACCCCGCCTTATGGCCACCCCGTTAATACAGCCACCCCGTTATTACGGCCAGCTTTTTTTGGCCCGGCGAAATCGCACTTAATCTCTTGTATAAAAACCTCTTTAATACGGCCACCTCGTAATACGGCCAACGCCAAATTTTGCGATCCTCGTGCGCCTATTTTCTTTGTAATTTTACCCCGCATTACGGCCACAAACTCGGCGATGGATTGAATATTGCAAATCATTGACACAATGACTCCGTATGAGCAGGTTTTCATTGTTTTGACAAATTTGTGTCTGTTTTCGTATCTTCCTTTAAATTGGTTTAAGCTGCCTTTATCGGTGCTCTTTCAGTCGCTTTTGTTGTACATTTTATTACGGCCAGCTTTTTTTGGCCCGAAGGTGCCCGTATTAATGGGTTCCACTGTATATGCTGCGAATTGTGATCGTCGTAATAGAGGATCGAGCAAATAATTTTCCACGTAATATTATACAGTAGTTGAACCTTTTTATTATGATGAATAACGCGAGTGTGTGCCAGTGGGGTACAATACTGCCAAGAGATTAATTGGCGATCGCATAAAGAAACGTTACTTAGAGGGACTACTATAGCACTTAGAACTGTCTGCCTGTTAGAGTACCTGATTAAGAATGACACGAATACAGTGTTTGTATTTATTTCGATTTCTGCCTGCAAATCTTTGTTTCAATACCTGCTGAAGAATATGATTTCTGATCCGTCTATTCTCCTCGTAGACTTGCAAGTTTATATCGCTGAAAGATAGAAAATGGCAACTCTTGTTGAGCTTGTTGGCATATTTGTTGTCGTTTATTGACGTTCAAGAAGATTGTTTATATGTCAGCATCACTATAATTCGCTTTTCTTTTCAATGTAAACTATTCAAACCGGTGGACATACTTTTGCGCCTTCTGGCGCGGAGAGATTTAAGGTAAGGTATAAGGCATACTTTTGTGTCACTGAGAGTTAAATTCTTTATATTGTAGTGTACCATATAATGCACATATTGCACATGTCAGTTTACATTCATGAACGTTACAAGTTGGTATCTGAAATAACTTACCCAGCACTCTGGTGTAAACCACTTTCATTCCTTGCATTTGATGCACACCTCTCAAAATGATCCTGTTTTTGAGTAAAAATTTGTTTTTAATTAGTGAATAAGGGGAGCCCTTTGTGGAATCATTACACTGACGCAAAAATTGCGCGACGATCAGAATGTCTACAAGGGAAGCTATGTTGGTAGTTGTTTTCTCTTCGTTTTACTACTGGAAGAGAATAAAGAGAACTTGAACCTGAAAATTATTTTGAATGCCTCGATGAATAATTGCAAAATTAGAGGCACAGTCGAAGCTCTCTGACCGGACACTCAGCTCGTAAGCGGACAGCTCCACTTACGGCCGCCTCGACAAAATCCCGTTTAACTCTAGCTCATACAAACTCCTGTATTTACACATTCCCGTAAGCGGCCAGCTCCAGTTGCGGCCGACGCTTTTTCTGCTTCCCGAGGGTGTCCGCTTATATAATTACGGGAGCTTCGACTGTATTGATTTCATGGGAAGGACGGTGACCGGCTAAATCAGTCGTTTCCTTCATTATTTTATTTACTACCTCCACATCGGACAGGCCATCAAGAAATACTGTCCTCTGCCAAGTCAAGCTGAAAACAAAATCAAACACAAAGAGTGTATGGTGTAGCCTGTTCCAGGCGTTAGATTAGTGGGGAGGGATGCGAAGAATTAAGCGGTGAGTGGAAAAAGGCGAGGAGATTTGCAATTCATGTTTATAAAGCTTCAATCAGATGTCCTCATGGTCGATCATGGTACTTTTTGCATACATTAATACATAAACAATGGCAATGAGCTTTTTGCCGGTCTAAATGTGGATCGTCATAGATAAACAAAGTCAATACTTCATTTAACTCAGTCAGAGAATAGGCTGAACATAAAAATAAACAGTACAACTCGACTCAGGTCACTGGCCGTGTTCAACATCGCTCGTAGTTGTCCTTTGTTCTGCTCTTACCATCAGATAATTATTATTATAAGAGAAATTGCTGGTTTGCAACCAATCCCGAGAGATTCAAATGACAAAGACGCGGCGGCCATGTTGGGGGTACAAACAATAGAAGCCAATTAGAAATCTTTTGTTAATGACCCCCAGCTGACGTCACTTGCAAACCACCAATACTGAATTTACGTCCGTTTACTAGCTTCTTGTCGTTTCTCACGCGGTTGAGAGCCGAGTTTATGCAATATAACAGGCATGCTCGCGAATACCGCCAAATAGGGTACGAAATTCATTTGTCACATCAGACTTGTGTGAACCTCTTTTGAAATCATTGGAATGGAATGGAAACTTTATTGCGACTCCCTTCAGTTACATAACTACTTATAGGAGTGTTCACTGTTTTATCAACATTTGTTTTGTTATTCAAATTTGCCAACCATTAAACAAAAGAACTCTTTGTTTCAACAGCCAATAGTTCTCTGGTTGGCACATTAATAACAATAGGTGACGTAACGAGAAGCATCGCTTTCAGTTGCATATAACTACTTATAACTTAATTATTGCGATCTTTATTATCAGTACATCCTATTGAATAAATTAACAGTACAATTCTCGGTTGGAACCAAGAAATGAGTTTAATACCTGTCTGACCTATAAGCGCGGAAATTCGTTAACAATATCTTTGGAGTTTGTTATAAACATGATAAAGTCTCTCCCATGATGTTGTCATCTCCTTAAAATGGCCGTTTCCAACAGATGTATTTGTTGTATCGGGGCTAGCTGTATCAAGATATTGTTGTGAGCTTTAAAACTGAAAGAGTTACCTGTTAAAATGCTGCGAAACTAGACTCTTGTATTAAAGTGATTGAATAAATCGAACAAGGACATAACAAAACAAACAAACGTACCGTTGACGCGGAGTACCTGCTTGGTTCCTGTTTCCATTCCTCTGATTGTCTGACTGTACAGCTGACTGTATAGTTTAAGATTATAGCACGAGTCAAGATCAGTCGAGTCAACATTAATTTTGTTCTTCTTTTATACTACATTGTACTTTTCATTCTTTTTTTCAATTTTTGATTCTTGTCTTCATAACGTACCAAATCAATAGTCGGATTCATAACAGGGATTCATCTGATGTCACTGTACTCAGAGGCGTTCGAAACAAATATGAAGAATTCTAAAGCTGCATGGAACTTATGCAATTGCGAGGAGTGTGCATGTGAGTATTATGAGGTTAATAATGATGGTAAGAGTCAAAATGATATTCTCATGCACTGAATATTTTGATTCCGTCGTACACAGTATCTAACATAAGGCCTCTCATCAGTCGGCCGCCGCCTGAGGATTCTCGCTGTGAATTGATCCGACTGAATTGTCGACGGAGGAATTCACAGATTCAAAACCAAAGTAGAAAATTAAAATGTAGCAAAAAAGCAAAATTAATAGTAGCTCGAACTTGATCGGGCTCGAGGCTGACTCGTGCTAGGATTAAACTCGACTTTAGACACAAGAAATAAGCACCAGCATAAATGTTTCAGTGTCCTTTTTTTGTTACTCGCTGTTAGTTCGCATTCAAGGCATTCAGCTTAGCATTCAGCTTATACAGTTGAGCCGAGGAAAACGTCGATTGAAAAAATCTGAGAATTATCTACAACAATTGAGTTGGAACTAAAGACAGCGTAAACGTAACTTTGTAATTATTAAAATTCGCCCTCGAGGGATGAGTCGTCAACCGCGAATCGAAATTTAATTTATTCGTACTGAGTCAAAGTGAGAATTTGGAACAAGATAATCTTAGCATTCCAGAGACTATAAAAAACATTTTAAGAACAAAAAATGTTCCAACTTACCATCGCATTTGTGGTCTTCAGTTACTGTTTCAATTCTTCGACACACTTTCAGTCGCGCAATTTGAACTGAAATCCCCCCGGGAATGAGATGCAAAGTGAAGTAACTGAAAGAGGTCATGTGATATGATTGCCAAGTATGATGTTTTCTCTATGATGACGTGGCCGTCTCTTTTACAAACAATTTCCTCCGAAATCCCAAAGAAGTTTCCCTTGCCTTGTCAGCTTTTGCAAAGTGGTTGATTGCCGTTTCTTCCGATTTCAATTTCCTACTAGTTGCAATCTGCAGCAGTTCACGGTAAATTGGCTCAAATTTTCATGGACCAATTGTGTGTTGATATTTCAACTGGGACAGCTGAAATGAAAGGAATTTCAGGATTCCGCTCAATAAGTGCAAAAATTAATTGCTAAAAAACTACTCATAGCACGGTAACATTTTGAATACTATTTGAAACATATCACTTTAATTCACTTCTCCAAGTGACCCCGCAATTAAATTCTCAAGCATTCTCGAGAAAATTTTAAACCTCGTAAAAAAATGATAAAAACGCACGCCATTTTGTTTTGAACTGACATGAAGCGTCTTTTTAATTAAAATATGTAATGACTTTTCTCGCGGGGTCAGCTTGGGAGCTAATTTATCGATAATTTCTTCTTAACTGTATTCAAAATGAGGCAGATATTATTCTGTGTTACCGTGCTATGAGTATTTTTTGGTAACTTATTATTTTGCACTTTTTGCTCGAACGTCCAGAACTCGACGTCGTCTTAATCCGGTCTTCCATCTTTTTTCCAGCTCTGCAGCACTGTAGGTTAGTTTCTACCTGAAACGTACGATTAGCGACATTAAATACACTTGCGTCTTAACATTTTCGTTTGTTGGTCGAAAATACCGAATTTGAACTTTGTAAACTTTTAGTGGAAGGCTTTCGTGTAAAGTACATTTTTGTAAATTTATGTTGTAAATATAAAGTGATTATTTGACCTATGTAAAGTGATTATTTGACCTTGACTGCGTTTTCCGCGTGAAGCAAGGAAATACCGACACGTCTGCACGCAGGTTATATTTAACCATGTGTCCCTCAGCACGGATGAAACATCGCAATGGATGGAGTAGATACTACAAATGATATATTATCATCCTTTGTGAAATAAAATATCAAACACTAAAATATAGAAGTGGTTATAAAAAGCAAACTTTTATTAACTGTCAAAAAATTCAACACTTAACTTTCGGTAACCAAATGTACATGTGTTTTGTGAGTTTTGAAAACTAATTTACACACTTTAATAAAACAAAGTTGCAATTCACTTGAAAATTCCTCACTTTTTTCCTCGCAAGGACGTTTGTAACTCTAAATAAGGTACGCGTTAACATCGCATATTTGCATAAATGTCCATGTTCCACAAATTGGCTGTATTTATTGGAATCAATGTCTCGCACAATATGAACACGAACACTCCAGTACAAATATAAACACTGCATAACCTTGAAAGACACATCAATTCTGAAAGAGAAAAAAGAACAGAAAAATAAGATCATATGAATATTAGAGTTTTTAAGCTTTATCATTTCATAATCCATGGAGGGTCTGCACTTAAAGGGTCCCTCTCAACCAGTTGCTTTGCGGTCGAGTGTTATTGTTTTCGTCCGGGGAACTCGATCTCTCGTGGGGCTAATGTATGCCATACTTTCGAAATTGTGCTAACTTGGGTCGTCTAACTGCTTTTTGTGGCCAGAACAAGGCCAGAATCCTGTAAAAAGTAGTTTTTAACTTCAAGCCACCATTTTCGCGGCACCCGAAAATGGTCGCCGTAAGAATATCGGCGCGCAAAGCACACTGGTTGAGAGGGACCCTTTAACGTTTTTGACCAAACATTAAATCAATTATACCAAGTGCCGCGAAATAATGAAATTTACAGATTTTAAACTCCTAAGAACAAAAAGATACTTTTAAAAGTATCTTCTTCTTTCTTGTTTTTGTTTGTTTATTTCTTGATTAGTTTTTTGTACTGTATTATTATTGTATTGTTACTAGTATCAAGTGTATAGTCATTAGAATCATATTTATTGCTGTCTTTTAAAGATAGATATAGTTATTATATACTTTTAGGTGTCCCCGATTAGTGGGCCTCTGGGCACGCTAAAAGACTATGACACGTTAATAAAGTTGTTGTTGTTGTTGTTGTTATATTTAGAATTATGTAAAATAAAGTTACTTCAAAAAAAATATATTCTTCTTTCTTGGGAGCTTAAAAATCTGTGTCGCATGCCATTATAGAATGCAAAACAATCCGTATTTAATTTGGTATTCATTTGTCGGGAAAATCCCAGATGATCGAGGATTTCATTTTTCCCATTCGCACCCTTCGCGAACACCTTGCAGTTGCAAGATGTTTATTTTGACTTAAACCAAGCAGAGAGCTTTCATTAGTCGATCGGGAATATCTGGGATGGTCGGGGAAACAACGAAATCCACGATCGTCTTTAATTTTCCCTACATTTGAAAACAAGGCTTTTATAGCATGAGTTACAGCCTCGTTGGCGAGACAAGGTGCCCCTCCCACTAATTCGCCCAGCCTAGTACCCAGGCGTTCCCTTCCCGCACGAGAGAGAAAAAGAACGCCTAGAGACTAGACTGTGCGCCATTGTCCTTTTTTTGACTGCGCAATAGTCAGTCATGTCATGCCCAGAAGAGAAGAGCTCTGAGGTCGACTAATTCGCGTATATCAGAGAGACTGTTGTGTCGATAGGAAACGATTACCGGATCATAAACGAAAGAAGCAAGATACATACCTATTCACCATCATATGCATAATAGAAGCGCCATATGATATACTCCAACGTGTCGTTTCGAACTTTCAGACCCGGTTCTTTCCTCTGTCGCTTTTCGCGTTCAGTTGAAATCAGAATTCCACATGACATCATCCCATCGTCGGCTTTTGTGTGTGGTTTATCACAGAATAAATCAAGTCCTTGAGGCCAGGATGGAGATTTAGGGAGAGGCTCTGTGGTTGTCTGTTCTGGAATAGGGTCGTCTTTGTCTTCTTCTTCCGTTGATTCATCGTCTGGGATAATCGAGCCCTCATCGTAGCTGCTGTAACTGATTACTGATGTAGTTTCGTACTCTTCATCATCATTGTCTTCATTCGATCTCATTTCATCTTCCATTTCCTTTCTCTTCATCTCATCCTTTTCTCTTTGCTGTTCAGCTAGTCTTTGTTCTCTCAGTTCATGATTAGTTGTTCTAAGAATTCCGGGTGAAAATAGTCCTTCTCTCTTAAATCTCGTACATCCATCCCAAAACGAATCAATTTCCTGGGTCCATGAAAGCGATCGCTTTAGGTTCCTCGTGTTGGGAGCTCGTCGTCCAGGTTCTGAACCGGATGAGCCGGTTTGTTCATGTTCGATAGCTTCTCTCTGCAGGTCTCTAGACTTGTCCGTGTCGTTTCTGTTAGAATGTCCTCCATGTTTATCATTGTCCTTAGAGAGCCTGTCAGATCCTGGGACGGTGTTGTCGAGATCGCCGTTGTTCAGCTCGGTGGATGAAATGCTCTGGTTAACGTTCCTGTCCTCGTCATTTAGAGTTGTCCATTCTGCTAAATTAAGCAGGTCTTCAATTGTCTTGGATTCGTGAACTGGCAAGAAAATAAAATTGTAACAACTCAGTTTTTAATCAACTAGAATTTTAGTCCCAAAGATGAAGATATAATATAGCTAGTCTCCTCATGCATGGAAAACACTCCAGACATCTTTTTCGCTCTTTTACGCAAAGAATAAAGGTGTTTTTATCAAAATTCCACGAATCAAGCGATTCATCTTCCGTTAATTTTTGAAACTGTTCGGAAGTCATCGGATCATTTTCGGAAATCTTTGGGCAATCTTCGGAAAAGTTCGGGTTATTCAGTGATCTGTGGAATTCCTCGTGGTATGTTCGGCAACCTTCAGTTGTACTGAAGGATCATCCTGCATAAATATTCGATTATTATTATTATTATTATTACCTTTGTTACCATGGAAATACCATTTGAGATTAATTGCACTGCTCTCAGCCAATCAAAATCCAGTAATTTTATTTGGCTGTTACTATAATGATGATTTTCACAGGCACTACTCCACTGAATAATCTCACCTGGATTTTCAAAACTGAATGGCACGTCAAGTTTGTGAGTTGTTGGAACGCAACCAGTGAGAACTGACGACACAGTGGATAACAATCTGCGAAGTCTGCCGGGCTTTCTCTCTTGTTTTACCGAGCT
Organism: Desmophyllum pertusum; assembly: GCA_029204205.1. Classification (NCBI taxonomy): domain Eukaryota; kingdom Metazoa; phylum Cnidaria; class Anthozoa; order Scleractinia; family Caryophylliidae; genus Desmophyllum; species Desmophyllum pertusum. Next base: position 6,621,972 of record MU827778.1, on the reverse strand, counting down.
TGTCTCATGAACTCCGTCTTCGCTGTCCGTTTTCTCCAAGTTGTACTTACTGCAGCTGTTACCATGGTTACCACATATTTCTGGTGATGCTGTAGATTCTTGCATGGAGACGGTTTCTCCATCCATGGACGCCGATTTCTTTGTGTTTCCAGTTCCATTGTCTTCATCCGAGCTTTGTTTACAAGAACTAGTCTGAGATTCACGCTGTGAAGCAAGTTTTTTCAGATCAGTGCTGAACAAAATGCCAGCGTTTGGGTCCCAGTTCTCTCTGTCCTTTGTTATCCTTTCTGTCCGTTGTGTCCCAGGCTCCTTCTGTTCTCTTTGTAGATCAGTCACGTGAGTACAGGAGTAACTCCGCTGACCGCTTCTCAACTCTTCCTGTTCGTCCTGGGTGTTGTTTATGGTAGTAGTGGACTTTGTGAATAAACCAACAATGTCCTCAATTGTTTGTGATCCATAAACTAATAATAAAATAAACAGAAATATTTAGAAGTCTGCGCCAGATAAAACGCAAATAACCGATCCTGGCGCGTATTTATAAAGTTTTCGTTATAGATATAGGGCGCGCTCTATTGAATACGTTTTTTAAATATTGTCTGCACCGATATTTAAATAAGTCGCAAAATAATAAGAAACGAAAAGAAAGGTCGTTTTTCGGAAGGTTTCGCAAAAATTACCGAAGTGTTTCCGATTGTCGCCGTCCAATTATTAAAAAGCGTCGGCGCTCCGAACACGTCATGTTGCCGTCGGTCGCGAAGGTGACATCACGTTTCTTAGCAACCTCCCAATAAACAAACTTCCGTCAATTTGTTTTCTTCCCCAAAGTCTCCGCCGTTTCCCGCGGCTCCTCATAAAACTCACTGACTTTGAAATCCTTCTCAAAACTCTAAATTTTTAAACTACTGCGTTTCTTGAAAATTCAAAGTTCAAAGAAAATAATATTCACCTGGATTTTCAAAGCTGAAGGGAACGTGTCTTCGTTTGGGAATACAGCCCACAGTGATGACTGACGGGAAGGCAGTGAAAAATCTCTGCACTCTGCCAGGCCGCAGTCGCTTGTTTCTTTGGCGGATATTTCTGATCCGGTCAAATGTTCCCTAAAAATAAAATCAAAACGTATTGCGATGAGTTCAACAAGCGTCGTGAGCAAATAGCTACTAAACATGACCATTTTTTAGAAAACAATGTTGCATATAAACAGAAAATATCTTAACGTACCATATTGGGAAAGTTGCTAATCCGCAGTTGTAGTAAATATCAAACTTTTTTCATAAACGTATTCAGTTTCTTTTTCTTCGTGTAAACTGTAACGCATACGTTCTAAACTGAAAAAACTCGCATGTAACAATCATTGTCTTGCTTTATGACGTTTGTAGAATTGACGCGCGTGCAACACGATTGCTTTCCGAAAATTATTTATCAGTTTCGTTATTCTCTTTTATCATGAAGAAACACTATCTCGGAAAGCCTCGGACAATAATATGGGGGTATAATCTTGTAGTACATAACTGAACTATGGAGGAAAGCTAACGACACTGGTTCTTGATAGCTATTGATTGTGCTAAAATCATTTTCTGAATTTGTCGGATTTTTTCGGATTCTATCGGCCGCGCTCGTGCGTTCTCGATGTTTCCGTCTTTGCGTGGATGCAGTGGGGAAAAGCCAAGATGAAAGAGAAGCTGAAAGGTGCATTACACTTTGATACACTGTCTGAAGTGCCATAAGGTTTTTTAAATCTCCTTTTGCGCCGAATTTCTGTGGTTTTTCCAAACTTCTCAGCCTATCAAAAAGCAAATGGCCTCATATCGAGACTAATTTAGTTTCGACTGAGCAATTAATTGGAAAAGCAACGCAAAATTGGAGGAAATTAATCATAAACTTATCCTGTACCAGCCTCATGGCGGGAGAGTTTCTCAGTTTCGCGGCCTTTGCACGCCTTTCAGGCCTTTGACAACCTCCCGCGATTATTCTGGTTGTCGGCCAGTGGTTATCCCCAATAGAATGTTTTCAATATGGCGGATCAGAAGGACCCTTCTACTGTAGTAAAACAAGCCAGGTAACGGACAGATCTTGCATTAAACCTGGATTATATACTTCTCTATGATAACTAGAAGTATTTATACATGTTACTTCCAATCTATAGGCTCTTACAAGACCCAGACTTTAAAGGATTCTGCATCAAAGTTCTGGGAATTTTGCACAGTCGAGAGCGGGGTACCGAGTGCATAAGTGCTTTAAGGCGACTGTTTCTGCTGCTAGCTGCTACTAGACAAAGGAGAAGGTAATTTAACTCATATACTGTACCTTCTCTGTAGGAATAGGATAGATCTGTTTTGGTTATGTGTAGAATTAAAGAGGATTAAAGTTAGTACCTCGAGGGAATAATCGGTCAACTTTTTTTCGTTTCACTGTGATCAGCAATAAAATTCTCCTTACTCCTTTTCATAATTTCTATGTCATTTTCCATGGGAGAATTTGGCTTTAAGTCAAGATGTCTTTTCTGAGATGATCAAGTCCCTAGTCAAAGGGATCACCCAGTGGTGGGGGGAACCCCATATAAAAGTGACGGGGTGATCATCATACCTTTCAGGGGTTAAATTTGTGGTTTGGTACCGCTTAGGGTGTTAAAATGTAAAATGACTGCCGTTAGAGTTATCCCGGCACCTTTTAGAACCTCTTCATATGAGCCCGGTAACCGTGCTGGCTCAGTTAGCGGGACAAATTTTGTCTTGTGTTCATATGGGAAATTTCAGCCCGGTTACCGAGATGAAAAGTGGTGATGCGATCATCCAGGCGTAAAATTTAATGAACAAGTGCTTGGCCTACTGGAAATTGTTGCTCGTGTGTCTCATTTCTGTAAGTCTAAAACTCTTGTAAATTTATTTAAACAACTATTAAATCGGATCAGATATTATTCTGGTCTAGAAAATCATGTGAACATCAAAAATTTTATAAAGGTAATAGTTAGACAGTGAGGCGAGATCTCGGTAACTGTGCCAGCCCGGTCAACCGGGCTCATGTCACTCATGAAGAGGCTCTTAGGGTACTGAAGCCAGAAAAAAATATGACTGAACTGAAACAAGTTTTGGAGTTGATACCTCTTAGGGGTAAAAATGAATTTGAGCCACACTCACAGAAACAAGATTCTGGTACCTTTAAGGGGTCCTTTTCAAAATTTCCGGCGATCACCCCTGTCACTTATATGGGAGTCCCCCCCTGGGGGTATCACTACTTGGGGTTAAATATCCATTGTCCATTGTCAAATTATATCATCAGCCTCTCTTCTCTAATATCAGATTGCCAACTGAATTAATTGATGAACTGAAAAATGTTGCCAGTGAGCCTCAGCAAGGAACTAAAAGATTACGACTTCTTTGTTCTGCTATCTTGCGTGAGATAACCCCTACCAGTCAGCTGGTTATTGCTAATGTGGAACCTCCTGTGGAGCAGAAAAATATACCAATCATTATGCCTGTGGTGTGGGTTCAGGTAGGCTTTATGACATAAGTTTCTATATTGGCTGTCATCTAAAAATATCTGCCGTTATCTTAAAAATGCTACAGGATAGACAGTCCAGATGTGGCATACATGTTGCATGAGAGCAAAGTTAAGATTCAAGCCAAACAAATCCTTAGTGGTGATGTACATGTAACACTAGCCAGATCTGGGTAGTATCTGTTATCAGTGGTGGGGCCTGGGAGGGGGGGGGGGGGGGGGGGGGGGGGTCTTGTCACCCTTGTGGGCCAAAATACTTTAATTTTAATAAGGCCGCAAATTTTTCATTCCCCCACCTACATTTAAGGTACATGTACAAAGGCCCAGAAAAATTCTTTGGGCCCCCACCTTATAAACAGGTCTCTATCTGCCACTGCTTATGTCTTCAGTTTAACATTAGAGACACTACAGTGGAACCCCAATATAACAAAGTGCCAAGGCAGTTCAGGGCACGAAATTGCGCCTGATACAGTCGCCAATGCGCCTAAGTTTTCCACATTGGCGACCAAATCCTGAAAATTAGTCGCCAAATTGGCGACTACACGGACTAGAATTCTAACATATAACTTTGCCATAAAAAAGTCACACAATAGATTAAAGTTATAAAACAATATTTCTCTGGTCTTGTTTTGCTTTCATAACGAGAAATATGGGCCAAAAAACGTCAACAAAGTTTCTCTCAACTGAGTACACAAAAACGCCCTATAATGCTTTGCAAGCCGTGTGGAAACCATTGAATACGTCATGTATGCCAATGGATTGTGTCTCTGGTGCTGAATTTATTGGAAAAAATGGCGACTAACTTTTTGGAGTTGGCGACCACTTTGGAATATTTAGGAGCCAAATGGCTCCTGGAAAAAAAAGTTAATTTTGTGCCCTGCAGTTAGGGACCGGGAAAATGTGTTCATTATAATGGGGACTCGTTATATTGGGGTTCTGTTCCATGTATTTTACTTTAGCTTTGTATGGGTGGGCTGAAGAATATCATTTGTTATAGCGGGGACTTTGTTATAAAGGAGTTTGTTATATCGGGGTTCCACTGATTCTGATAGTGACTCTGATCAGTTAACAACCAGAGACACTACTTCATCAATCAATTTTGAATCTCGCATATCTCTCTCATATAATGCAGTATATTGTCTTCTCAGGCTAGGGCTTCCATTTAAACTAAGATAATTTTGTATAATGCAAATGATATGACAAATGACAAACACGTAACACATGAAAGCATGTCATTAAAGAAAGGATGTTATAAGATGGCATGAAATAATGATGCAAGATAGTGTGACATAAGATAGTGTGACACAAGATAGTGTGACATAAGGTAGTGTGACACAAGATAGTGTGACACAAAATAGTGTGACATAAGGTAGTTTGTCATAAGATAGAAAGTGTGATATGAGATAGTGTGACACAAGATAGTGTGACATAAGGTACAAAATTTAATGCAGTTTGTCGTAAGATAGTGTGACATGAGGTAGTATGACATAATGTAAAACTAAGATAGTGTGACATAAGCTACCATGACATAAGATTGTGTGACACAGCCCCCGTATTGGTTGTAATCATATCATTCTGTGTCAATGTACATTTAGGGTCAGGAACAAGGTCACTGGGCAAAATCATGTTCCACAGCTTGTCCAGTGAGTATAGTCATGTAACATTAAATTAGCAGTATTTTCCAATATTTATGTAGAAATTGACAAGTGGTATACATGTACATGTATGTATATGAAGCAAATCATATGGGAACTGTGCACAGAGTGTGATGCTTGAAGAAATGATTATCATAGTTGTGTTTGTAAAGTTTGAGTTTAGTCAAAGTCAACACAAAAGGACAAAAAAATATCAACAGAAAACCTTACTGAAAAGTTACCAAACTGAAATCAAAATATGCGCTAATCCTGGATTAGCTTTATCGTCCTTTGAACAACCCGGCCCAGGGCTCCAACAGGATCCTTCCATGTAACCGGTGTGATGTCCTACATGTACCAATATTAACTGGACAATAGGCCATTTCCAAATTGTCTTTTGCCTCTGATTCAATACGAGTCTTTGTGCAAAACTATTCATATGAAAAATGAGTTTGATTTGCATTTGAATGATCTTTTGAGTAAAACTCATTTTCATACATGTATGAAAGCTTTCGCACTTAGACTCGTTTTGAAACAGAGATAATGGGAACTCGGAAATGGCCTATGATTAGGCCTCATACATAGGGAGCAGTGACTCAGCAGGTGACCTGCTCCCAAAGTATCATCTAGCAGTTGATGACATGATTTTTAGTGTATAGTACACTAAAAGATCATGCAGTATACTTTAAATATATCACTATCTCCTTGACTGCACCTCTTGTTAACTCTGGACTTATTGAAAGTAAATACCATCTAATAATAGTTTTATTAATTAAATTGTTAACTAATTGTATTCAGATGGCTTACCAAACCTGGGGTCCCTGTGGAGCTACAGACATTGTCGCTTGGATCTTTACAGTTATTGATACACATAGATGACAACATCATATCACAAGGTATTTATTAGTTTATTGGGATAATCTCGGTCCATACATGTATCTTCATTACATTATAATGGCTTTTTCACTTTCACTGAATATATATCTCCATAATATTTAGATAAGGGTCAAATTCACTCAGGTTTTATCAGACCAATGACAAGTGTGATTAACAAACTTGAATTTAAGATGATTAATAAAATTATCCCTACAGCAGCTGCCTTCTTGTTATATTTTACAGTCAACTCTCTCTTAACGGACACCTCTATAAGATGGACACCTCTGTAAGACGGACACCTGGTGTTAGTCCCTGCGTACCGTTTTTCAGTCATTTTACTGTATCTAATCTCTCTATAAGTCGGACACCTCTGTAAGATGGACAGTTGGTGCTGGTCCCGATAGTGTCCGTCTTACCAAACCTGGGGCCCCTTCCACACAAGCAAGTTTTCCTTGACAAGTTTTCTTTGACAAGTTTTCCTTGCTCGTGTGGAAAAGGAAATTTGGCAATTTTTTCCTTGACAAGTGTCCTTGTTCAAAAACAAGCGTGCCAGTTTTTGAACATGGACACTTGTCAAGGAAAAATTGCCAAGTAGCGAAACTTGTTCGTGTGGACGTGCAACAAGGAAAACTTGACAAGGAATCCCTGGTGCCCAGCGGCCTTATTTTGTTGCTCGCGACCTGGATCCTATTAAAGACGATAATACGCTGTACAATATTGTTGTTGTTACAAAGAAAAATTGTCAAAGAAAAATTGTTTATCGTCCACACGAGCAAATAAAATTTGTTGTTTATCCACACGAGCAAGGAAAACTTGTCAAGGAAAACTTGCTCGTGTGGAAGGGGCTTTAGAGAGAGTTGACTGTAAATGCTTGCAGATAGTTTACAATCATGTACTGTTGCGGGTTAAATCATTTTTTTCCCAATATTTTTCAATTTTGGTGGTACTAGTCCTGTGTAATAATCTTTGTGGGTTTGTTTACTTATATGCAGATGACGCTGGTGGAGTTAGTCGGCAAATGGCCAACTGGTTAAAAAATGCCAGCACTGTGTCAGCACCAAATCCTTATCAGAGACAGATATTCAGAGGAGGAAAAGCAAAGGGGGTTAGGAGTCTGCTTTTAGTTATTAGTTATTATTATATTTATTTTTAATTAATAAACATCTTATGTAAAAATAATTTATAATTTTCTTCTCTTGTCACTTGATTTCACCTCACTGCCATCTGCTAATTCCCTCTGGGACCAGGGTGCTGTAAGCTTGGAGATTGGGGCCGGGTTGTTCAAAGGACGATTAAGCTAATCCAGGATTAGCGCAAATTTTGATTTCAGTTTTGTAACTTTTCAGTGAGGTTTTCTGTTTATATTTTTTGTCTTTCTCTTTTAACTTTGACTAATCTTAACTTTACAAAACATTGGCAGAGAAAAACATGTTCATACAAGAGAAATTCAAAGCTTGATTAACTTTTAATTCTGGATTAGCGTTAATCGGCTTTCGAACAACCGGGCCCAGTTTGTCAAATTTATTTTGTAATGAATTATTAAATAAAATATAATTTAAGTTAGTTCTAGTTATTAATAATATATTTGCTTTTCTTGGTAGTATCAGCTGGTCACTGAGGTTGATGGAACATCATCAAGATATTTCTTTACAGTGCTGAGTATTGGTGAGTAGAAAATAACTCATAACTGGCATAATTACAGTACAGCGATGAATGTCAATGCAGACACCACAGGGACTCCCATATAAAAGTGACAGGACTGATCGTCTTAAATTTTGAATGTCAAATCCATTAATTATTGTTTTGTTTATTCTGATTCACAGCACAGTACTGTTTTCCAGACCAAGTTTTGAATGTCTACAGCTTTTCTATGTTGCGATCATGGCTTCAGCATCTCACATTTACCAGCACAAAGTCAAATTCTGCTTCTCCGAGAGATGGTCCTTCACCTCTGATTTTTGCAACTCCGTCAAATTCCAGCTCCGTCGAGAATCTCAACCAATCAGCTTATCCGTATGGATCTCCGTCCCATAATATCCTTAATCAAAGTCAATCAAGTATGGATAATGTCTCCATTGGTTCCCAGTCTTCTACTGGGTTTATTATCCCGCTGTCACGCTCCTCTCCACAGGAGTCTGAGAACCGGTCCTTGACCCAGTCCCCCATTCTTGGAACATCTCCTGATGAGCATTCTTTGTCAAGTGGCAGTGACTCTAGACCCCAGACTCCTTTAAGCTTTCCACTTGATGTGGAGGAGACTGGTGTCAAAGCTCAGCCACAACCGGCAGCAAAGCGAGGAAAACATCAGAGATCTATGTCATCATTAAGTTTTTCAAAAATGTTTCCTTCAAGTTTACATGGCACAAAAACTGGTGAACAAGAACTAAAGGAAAGAGCTTGTGAATACTGTCTGAGGCTTCTGGAACAAAGTGAAAGGAGTAAGACATTTTGTTATCAACTGTTGTGCAATTTACAGTTGAACCTCAGTCTGTACAATGGCCACCCTGGGGTAGAATTTTCTGTTAGCCTGCAAGCAGGCTCTCTTGTTTTGGGATTCACGCAACGTGCGAAGCGCAAGTTTCAAGCCCAGTGTGGAGTGTGCAGACGCCAGCTCGTAACTTGCACCTTCGCTGCTTGCGCGAAACCCAAAAAAGAGAGCCTGCTTGCGGGCTAAATTTTCTGGCCATTGTAGAGAGGTGGCCATTATAGGGAGGTTTCGATAAGAATAAAGTACTGGGGTATTAGTTATTAGCATTAGCTTGTTGTTGATTTTATTGATTGATTTAAATTAATTAATTGGTGCAATATTATTACCTTTTTTTTTTCACAGAACCATGCAAGCAACAAGATGTCATGTTAATTGAGGCAGTGAGTCTCTTACAATAGTCTTTTAAAAGTATTTTTAATTTCCAGAACGTAGCATTTTGTATAATTTCAGGAAACCAAATGAGTTCATTAATATAATCCCAATCAGAGAGTTTTGATGGATTTCAACCCACCAAAACCTTATTTTCTCAAAATCAAAAATAAAGTTCGCTAAGGTAGAAAAATACAAAAGGGGTAATGATAAACCAAAAATGAACAAGGATGACTAAAATTGGTAAAGATTGAGACAGATCACAAAAGATGAACTTGAAACATTTAGCCATCCGTGACACAGCTTCTTTAATACTACACTGTACTGAAGAATTTAAAAATTGATAAATTTACAGTCTGTGAATTTTAATCAGTGCAGTCATGCTATTATTCTTTTGGAACAGTGTCTCGTTGAAGCCATCTACAACTTGGACATCCTATGCTCTGCAGACAAGTCGTTAATTCCTAAACTTATTGAGATCATAAGAAGACTTTATGCTCGAGTCACATCTGATGTCAACAGGTGGAAAAGAGTTCTGATTCCTGTAGTACAGTTCCTCCTTAACCATGGTGAGTACAGAAGCATGTAGTTTCTATTTTTAATCCCTTTCAGTTGCAAGCTTGATTAGTTAATTCTCCTCGCCGGTCGCCATGCATTTCTTTGAATGTTACATGTAGTTCTGAGAATTTGGTGGTACAGCAAAATAATAAGAAAGAAATTTGTTAATTTTGTTTGTCACAAGCGTCACTGAGACAAAAAAATCTGACTTCCCGACAGGAGTTGAACCAGGCCATGACCTTCTGCACACCGGTTGGATGTTCTAACCACTGAGCTACAGGGAGACTTGTGGCAAGCTAGGTCATTTACTAAGTTCATTTAACAAACTGAATTAACATCTTTCTCAACAAAATAATATTGCCTAACTAATGATTTTCTTTATTCTCATTACGTGACTACTTGACATTGTATTGATATTGTATTGGAGAAATTAGATGTTGAATCACTTTTTAGAATTAAGGTGGCTTTATGTTCAGAAGTCTTTATGACAGGTAATCCCCTGTTATAATGGGAGGCGGCGTGGCCGAGTGGTTTAGGGCGCTGGATTTGAAATCTGGAGGTCCCTGGTTCAAATCCTCCACCCTGTCACTAGCTGGATTTGCTCTCCGTAGTCCCGAGTTCAACTCCTCGGCCACGCTTTGTAAATATCCAACTGGACAGCCTCCCACTAGTTGGGATTCTTAACAAGTTTATGTTATATTTACAATATTTGTTTGTTCATTTACAGTGTCCACAATTAGTACAGCAGTGCTAAAATCCTCTGACACTTCAATAAAGTTGTTTATTATTTTTTATTATTTTTTATTTGGAAGTCTTCTGAATGATTTATTAATAAGTTAGTGTTCTACATACAATCTCAAAACTTTGTACCTTGATTTCACATAAATTAGTAAGAAGTGTTTCTATATTATTATAAATAGGATTGTCAGTCAAGGTGATCTGTCACTTATTTGATTGCAGGTGAAACAGTTGTCTTTGATCCTGAACCTGCCTGTAAAACTCTCCTGGGTCCTGTGCTAAGTTCCTATTATGCCAAGTATGTTACATTGTTTATCATAATAAAAGCAGTTTTCAATTGAGTGTTGTAAAACCAAAACAACTCTTGTTATGTATTCAATATTTTTAAATAATTTTTTTTTATAATTTCCTTGTCTCTTAGTTCTTCCCTCGCGTTTGATATTATTTTCTTTTGCCTGGAAAACGTGAGAAAACTCTGCATATCAACCACCATTCTTTTGAAGTATTTTCCAAATTTATTCAAGGTGAGTGTAGCTTTAATTTCAAGTCCATTAGTCTATAGCCTACATGTCGACGTCTCCTATTTCCTATCTCCGCGCGAAGCAAGGAAATAGGAGACGTCTGCATGCAGGCTACTTAACTATTGTTTTTTTTTCTGGTGGAGGGTGCCTGCTATGGAATTGCATCCCATCCAGAGGAAGAACTACATGATTGTATTAATAGCAATACTCCTCTGCTGTAGCTACTCACTTCATGCTACAGAAAACTGGAGTTAAGCGCTGGCTTGATGAGCCCTGAAGACTCAAGAGCGACTCTATCTTTTTATCTTATTGCAACATACACACATACCCAACATTGCTATCAGCCAGCATAGCCAGCCTTTAAGCCATTAAACCCAGGCTTAACAGGAATTTCCGTAGGAATTTTCAGTAGCCAAAAGGCCGTAAGTTCTTCTACTGTTTCTTTGCTCACCATTCAATAGTGAATCCCCACCTTTATCAACATTTTGATTTTGAAAAATAAAATCATGACTTTCAAAAACAATATGTATGAAAAAAATGCTCAAAGGTTGTGCTCTAAAGAAAGCAAAGACGGTGGTCTAAAACTTGAAATAGTTTTCTTCACACAAATCTAGTTTATATATAATATTACTGTAAGCGCTAAAAATACCTGTTTTATATTTGATCGAGATCAATTTTTTGACAAAATATCTCGTGGAGAATGCTGAAAATAGCATTTCCGAACCTCTAGATTTCAAAACAGACCCCCTAGAGGCGCGTGCCTTTGGCGCCCGCTTTAGAGCCCCCCATCATGATGATCTTGGGCTTAAAGGGATAAAAGGGCTGGCTACGCCCCTGGCTATGTGGATGTTTTTTGAGGAGACCTGAGACTATAGGCTCTCGATTTTTTAAACTTTCATGACACACTTCCATCCATTCAATCCATCTTTGGTCATCTCTTCAGTGGTTTGGAGACTTAAGCATATGGAGAGATATCGATTCAAGGCTGTTAGTAAAAATATGTTTTTTGTGTTCACCAATACAGATCCTGGCATGGCAGCCACGTACATATGTCAAAGAATTCATGGACATGCTGCCCGCCATGCTAAATGAGGACACTGCTGTTGAGGTATTCTTTATTCCCATTGTCTTGTTGAATTTATACAAGAGAGAATGATCTAAGAGAAAGCAAAGAGAAGGATTCCACATGCCCCATGATATATTTTTAAATTTAATACAGTGGAACCCGGTTAATACGGACACCAAAGGGACATGAAAAAGTGTCCGTATTATCCTGGGCCTGGTTGTTCAAAGGACGATTAAGCTAATCCAGGATTAGCGTGAATTTTGATTTCAGTTTTGTAACTTTTCAGTGAGGTTTTCTGTTGATATTTTTTGTCCTTCAGTTTTGACTTTGACTAATGTCAAACTCAACAAAACATTGTCATGGAAAACCACATTTATATAGGAGAAATTGAAACCTTGATTATTTGTTAATCCTGGATTAGCGTTAATCGGCTTTTGAACAACTGGGCCCTGGTGTCCGTATTAAGCGGGCTGATAAGAGAAAATATGTGTCATTGGGACAAACAAAACTGTCCGTAATAAGCGGGTGTCCGTATTAAGCGGGTGTCCATATTAACGAGTGTCCGTAAAGCGAGGTTCCACTGTAGTTTTGCACCATGCTGTGAAAGTTATTTTTATTTCCTACTGATCGAGGCTCTGACATCACCATTACTCGAACTGACCAATCAGGTAACGCTCTTAAAAAATAGATTTCAAAAAATTATCATTGGATAGAGGCCCATGTATGGGGGAATGCTTCTCTTAGATCATCTTCCCTTGATTTATATGAATACACAACAACAACAAAACTTTTTTTCTATATCAAAAATAGCATCCTAGTCCTTGAGCAAATGTGTAGCAAACTTTGAGTATTACAACTTCGAATTTACGAACTTTGGTCAGAGCGAAATTGCGAACCAATTTGATTGTGTAATTCGCAACGTAATTGGCTAGTTCGTAGCCTAGTACCCAATTTCCCAACGAACTTCGCAACATCGCGCGGTAAAGTTATGTGAAAACAACTGTAAAATATTGTAGTGTAAACCCAGGAGTGTAAATCTTTTTGTGTCTTTTTGCCTCAAATTTGCCGCTAATCCCGTGAAAAAGTCACAACTCAGGTGGGGTTTTAACCCATGGCCTTAGGGTTGGCTAGAGCGTTTCTCTACCAGCTCAGCTACTACTTTGGTGACAAATCTAGTCAATATGAACATTAAATATTCCTTGGATTAACAAACCATTTACCAACGTCCAAATGGTGCGGAAACTTTTCTGAAATTCTTATCTAAAATTGGGACGTTCCGAAGGGTTGATTTTCCGGCGGCTCCTTTGAAAAAAAATCCGAACCCTCTTGTAGTAAAACCCGCCATCCTGTAAATGGATGACAGGGATTAGCTCTCTTAACTCAACTTTAATTGAACATCTCTGAACTTAGACGAAGGTGAAAGTACAAACGTGTGTCATGACTCGAATGGCGTAAAACGAAGGAAGATCGAAGCTCGCGAGCCGAGCATGTGCTCCTCAATCCCGTGACCTACATTCTCGTGATTCCACTACAGTCCATCCCTTCTTTAAGGGAGTAAACTTAAACTTACGACAAACGCTTACAAGTTGAATGAAATTGAATTTGAAATCATGTTCTGGTAATGCATCACAGATAGGAGACAATATGGATGAGTCGAGACCAGCATCTAACATTTCTTTCTTTTGCACTGACAGTTGCCATTGCTTTGAACAATTCTTTGTTTCCGTATCCGTTGGTGGTTGCATTGGAGCAGGTGGCTGCTGTGTATCTGCCCATGTAAGCCATCCATCTGCCAGTTGCGTTGCAGTAGTGTCAGCTGCTTCTTCAAGGATAGCATCATCTTCATTTGTCATGTCTCTAATATCTCCTAAAATAACATTCTCAGCAATAGTTGTCTTCTTCAGCTTAGATTCCACTGCCAAGGTGGTACACTATGTAACGCACATGTCAGGTGCTTCTTCTGTAAGTACAGGAATTTCTGTTGCTTCGGAAATTTTCACGAGGTGTGCATTGCAGAATTGATCAATATCAGTTCCTTTGGTCTCTGGTATAACATGACTGGAAATTTGACTCAGATCAAAGGGGCCACTGAGAACTTTGACACCTGGCTGGATATCTCTGCCCTCAATCCAAAGCGGTTGATGCATTGCTTGATAGCCCATCAAGGCTGCAGAAAGGGTGACGCAAACTGATACAAAGTTGAGACCACGGTGAAGGGATTGAGAATGCTTATGCGACACCCAGTTGGTGGTGCTCCCAGTGAGTAAGCAGGTAAAACACTAACATGTGGCCTTTAGGCACTGTCTGTTTCTTAGTGTCACAGATCCACTGGTGGCTTGATGCCACTTTTGAAGACATTGAGTGGATGTGTCGCAGCGAGCACTGAACAATGAAACTGCATGCTATGGGTGTCGAAAGTGTGATAGATTGCGGAACGTGATGGTCCACAACCAATGCTTGAGTAGCATGAAGGGGGTTCTCACCAAAGAGAATTGGCCATACGAGCCCTGGAAAATACAAGCATAGTGAAAGACAGTCTCTCTGTTCCTTGTTCCCAGGTGATTGGTATTTGCATTGTGGAGACTGCCTTTTCAAATTAGACTTCGGATCGGCAGCTGTAACAGAAATGGTGTTCCTCTAGGGTGTGGTACGTGAGATCAGGTCGTTTGGAGGCCACATAATCTGCATGTACTTTGCTTACGAGAGATAACCCGAACAACAGCTATCCAATGGCAAGGGCAGTTGTTGACCTGCCGATGTGACTGAGGTCCACAGAATGTTGCGTTGATGCAATTGAGCTTCTGGCTTTGCGGAAGGAGTGTGTACGGTGACAGCAGGCAATCCAAATAAAGGCATGGATGTAGGTGGCTGATCAGACGTGACTGACTTTGGTCGTGAAGCTGAGGCGGCACTCGAGTTTTCAGAACACGAGACCATGGAAGAGGCAGATTGTTGCGGAGACTGAGCTTCACATTTTCCTAGACGAGTAGATAGGACCACGAGTTGCTGCCTTAGAGAATTTAGCTCTTCAGATGGAACAGAGGTGTGAGATGTGGGTGATGAGCGATTTTCAGAATGTCTGATAGCTTAACAACCCCATTTATCACAGCGTTGGCACTTGTGTTGTCGGCCATATGAGCATTTGTTTCCATCTTCCTCGCAATTAGATTTGGGAAATCGATTGTAATTTCGGCAAATCGCCGGTTGTTTTGGAGTTTCTTTGCGGTATTTTGGACAGTACCTTGACAGATGATTTGTATCTCCGCAAGTGTAACAAGCTCTCTGTTGTCGTTGGGAGTACGGATCTTGAGATTTCGTGGTAGTCGAATGAAACAAACACATTCGGTGGCATAACTTTCCATTCATCAAGCGAATGATTTCCATTCGAGGCGGTGAGCGGAGTTTGAAATGACAATTCAACGCGACGAGCGGCGTCCACGGCTTTGTCGAGCGTGGAGAATTCTGCTGCTTTTACGACGAGTTGCTGAGCGATCTTGTGATGAACTTTAGAAATAAATTGCGAAATGACAAAGGTTGGACAATCCTTACCGATTTTTCGCCCAAGCTTCTCCAGTTGATGCAGTAGCTTTTTGTACCTGAATGCAAATTGTTCCACTGACTCGCCGTGCCTCTTGTTGAATAGCGCTCAATTCTCCTGCCAAACGACGACATTTGTCTTCTTTTGACTCCCCGAATTCCGTACGCAATCTTTCGATACATAGATTAAGTTGTTCCTCTGCCGTTTTCTCAGGTTATCCTTCGGTGGTTTTGGTAATAGATAAGACAGATCTCGGCCATTCGCCAACACATTGCCGGCTCCAAAAGTGACAAACGAGTCCCGACGGGAAGATGTGCTGTTTGTTGTGTGATGCGCTCGAGGAATTCAGAAATATCGTCGCGAACCACATTATCTCGACGAAAAGAAGGCAGTTGAATTGACGGCATGCGAAGGCCTTGCGAAGTATTTGCCTGTGCTTGGACTGATGCGGCTTGGGCCATTTGACCGACTGATTCCGAAACCTGTGAAACGTTTGTTGTCAGTTGTTTGACAACATCGACAAGTCCTGCGACAACAACTTGAAGCTCTTCGATGTTGCCATCGCTTTGGATTCTCCACCACTTGTAAAGGGATGACAGGGATTAGCTCTCTTAACTCAACTTTAATTGAACATCTCTGAACTTAGGACGAAGGTGAAAGTACAAACGTGTGTCATGACTCGAATGGCGTAAAACGAAGGAAGATCGAAGCTCTCGAGCCGAGCATGTGCTCCTCAATCCCGTGACCTACATTCTCGCAATCCCATGATTCCACTACAATCCTTAGGGGGGGGGGGTGTGGATTAAAAATGGAAACGTCCCATTCTGGAATACGGACCAGAGGTACGCCTCCTTCCAGGTTGAAACGTTGAAACAGAACGTCAGAATTTTTCCGTACAATTTTTTCGCGTTTTTTTTCGCCAGCGCTCTTTGAGGACAATGACGTAGTTAATACGTTGACTAGCGCTACATTCTACACGTTGGTCGGCTAATTTTGGTCACGCCCGTGACTGTTATTCAGAGGTCACTCCACAGGCTTACCAACCCCTGTTTGTGTGCGCACAGGATCTATGCTATTCAAATTTCTTAGTACAATAGAATTGTTATTGTGAACATGAATCTTCCTAAAATTGGTATATTAGAGACTGTATATTTAAATAAAATAAAGTCAAAATGTTTGGACGTTGTTTAACTTTGCTTTGAAGCGGTTTTTACGGTGATTTGATGCGCGCGAGAGCAGTTTTCTGAATTCAAAGTTTTTACTCGCTTCTAGGAATAACTAATAATACAACAAGGCATGCAACTATCGAGCAGTTTTGGACCGACAAATTCCGTACCTCCTCTCGAATTTTTCCCTAAAAACGCATTTCTTCGATTCGATTTCGTGGTACGCGTTTCTCGTTATGGGGAGGGCATAGGTAGTAATTTTGACGCCGTATTCACGTTTTTTTTTTAAATGTGCATAATAGTCCCAGCCGGTGCGTACAGATCATAGATAAAAATGCGAATTTTCAAACTCATTCGATATTCCAGCTGGTTTTTCAAGATCAATCCGCGAACCTTTCGTACTCAAATTTTGCCCGATTGAAGTTCGAGGACTGGTCTTTCGAGATGCGGGAGCTGCAGACAGTCCTAAAATACCAATTTTAGGAAGAATTCATGTTCACACTAACAATTCTATTGTACTAAGAAAGTTGAATATCGTAGAAAATCTGTGACCACACAAACAGAGGATGGTAATCCTGTGGTCACTCCAGGAGGACCACAGCTCTACCACTGTGGGTGAGAACAATACTGCGAGCATTGCGTTGTGATTTTCTTTACTCTGCAGATGTTTCACACACTGTTGGATTTACCTTGCTTAGCTGCCGCTTTGTTTTTCGTACCTCTTCGGGCCACTAAAGGTACAGTATTGTATGACAGACTCTTGTCAATTTTAAAATTTTCACCTAGTCCATTACCGGCCAAAATCACATACATGAGTTAGAGACCCTGGGAACGAGGTTGGCGTGTGTACGATTATTTGTTAATTTTTCAAAACTGTCCAAATTAATCTTTAGGAAAAAAATGCGACAGTTTCACGGGTGAGTATTATAACTTATAATATACTCAACAAAATATACAGCTTCTGATTGGTCAAGAGACGAATGCATAATAAGATTTATAGAGTGCAATACGGAATTGTGATAAACGGTACCGGACAAGTAGAGACGTTTTCTAAAACATAGTACTGTAATTCTTTCTTTCTTTCTTAATTCTTGATGTTTTGAAAGTTCTCAAATTGCACTCGCCTAAAGGCTCGTGTAATTTTGAGAACTTTCGAAACATCCACTCGTGCCCATAAATCACGAATTGCACTCGCGTTCATACGATTTCCTGTACGTCATTTAAAATGTGAAGTGTGTTTTCCGAGTTCTGTTGGGAGAACTTGGAAAACCCTTTTTCTGAGTACGTACATGTAACTTATTTCGCTGACAGAGTAACATCCTCGCTACCTTCGTGGCTGGAACAAGCCAGGTTCTTCATAGTCGTTAAACTAAAATTTATAATATCCCAATAATGCATTTTCAAGCACTTTGATTGGTTCCCTACTGGTCATGGTCTCAGATACAGCTATACCCTCTCTACCTTATTTAGAAATACCGCGAAGTTCAATGATTTTGTCTTGGTGCAAAACATGGCTGAACATTTTCGCCTTTTTCTATTTTCCTTGGGAGAAATTTGGCATATCCCCCTGTGATTTGTATAGTCATCTCGGGGAATATTCACCAATATTCACGAAGCCTGAGGCAAATAATTGTTAAATACCCTCGTTTCTTTCCATTTTAATTATTATTTACTGTGGGGTTTTTTTCAAATGCACGAGCCAGCAATGGTGACAAGATGGTGTTCGTTCAAGTCTTCTGTGGATTATTTTTTGGACCCGGAATACAAACCTGTTTAAGCTTCATTCTGAGGACTAGAGGCCGAGACAGGGAGACACCATAGACAGGTAAAGAACAGCGTCATAAAACTTTAATAAAATTAGTGCAATATTGTACTTTGAAGGCATGACACAAGTACCGCCGGGGGAACCACGTAACTTTTTCAATCGCGGAAGTTGTTAAGCCACTTAAAGCCCCTCCTTCCACACGAGCAAGTTTTCCTTTGACAAGTTTTCATGACATTTTTCCTTGCTCATGTGGAAGGGAAATTGGCAATTTTTCCTTGACAAGTGATCCTGTCCCTTTCCACACGAGGCAGGAAAAATTTTCCCTTTAACTGGTCAGAAAACTTGCTCGTGTGGAAGGGGACTTAAGCCATTGGACAATAAAGCACACGCATAAGATTAGTGAGGACAGTAGCACGGCATAAAGCCCCTTCAACACGAGCAAGCTTTTCCTTGACAAGAGGACGTTGACAATTTTTTATTTGCCTCAGTGTGTGGATAAACAAACAAATTTAATTTGACAATTTTTTCCTTGACAAATTTTATTTGCTCGTGTGGACGATAAACAATTTTTCTTTGACAATTTTTCTTTGTAACAACAATAATAATGGACAGCGGATTATCATCTTTAATAGGACCCACGTCGCAACCAACAAGATAAGGCCGCTGGGCACCAGGAATTCCTTGTCATATTTCCCTTGTTGCATCGTCCACACGAACAAGTTTCGCAATTTGGCAATTTTTCCTTGACAAGTGTCCTCGTTCAAAAACTGGCAAAAACTGGCGTGCCAGTTTTTGAACGAGGACACTTGTCAAGGAACAAATTGCCAAATTTCTCTTTCCACACGAGCAAAGAAAAATTGTCAAGTGAAAACTTGTCAAGGAAAACTTGCTCGTGTGGAAGGGGCTTAAGCGCAAGCACAAGCATAACAAGATTAGAACGTATTGCACTTGTTCTTCTTATGTTGTCCTCGCCAGGAATCACCGCTGCAAAGTATAAGCATGAGTATAAGAATAAACATAAGCATAAACATGAGGAAAAAAAAACTGTTCGTTCTTCTTTTGCTTTTTGTTATGCTTATGTCGCTGCTGTCCTCACTAGTTTATGCTTATGCTTGTGCTTATAATTATGTTTATCTCCAAAGTATTTAACTGGCTCTGAAATTAATTAAAGAACCGAAAATTGAATCTCTAGTACTTGAGATATTTATAGAGTTTCCCTTTGTTTTTCAGACTTGCAACACTTCATTCTTTGTTAGAAGACAGGCTGGAACAACCTCGTGTTGTTGTATCTGCGCAAATTGCTCCGGTTTTATTGAAGTAAGAAACAATACAAATTTTAAATCTGTGTAGTTACCTTCGATTCACAACTAAACCTCTATAATGTGAACCATTTAGCGTAAACCTTCTCTGTGTAAAATTATTTTATTTTGTATTGTTTTATTAGTGTGATGTTTTCCACCATTCTGGAAGAAGCAGACGAGGAGACAGCAAGTCGTATGATCCCTGTCATACTAGAGAGAGTTGGACTCCTGTATCCTGTACAAAACTACCACAAAGAGATTCACGAGTATGTCATTGTCATTTTGTAGAGAGCGAAAGAGAGACACAATTGAGTTTTGCATTTTAGAAGTAGAAAAACCTGCGACTTGTTTACAAAGGAAGTTCTTCAACGAAGATTTGCCAAAAACGGCACTTGTTCAGGGACACCCAACGTTTCGGTGAAATATCTGTTCTGAAGGCCTATAATCGCCTCAGATATTCGGATTAAAGTTTGGAGTTTTCTTTAGGAAAATATCATCTCAAACTTTCTTAATATGGAAAAATTAATGCCTATTATTTTCGGAGAGATAAAAATTTCGTTTTGGGTACAAAAAAGGTCAGCTAGGATTTTCGGAAAGGAAAAATCAGCAAGGAAGAGCTGAGGTTTTCGGGAAATGACTAAAAAAGCCCATAATAAATTCGTGAAGTCTAAAGTTCCCCTAGAATGACCGAACAGATATAAATTTTATGGCGCAGCTTAGAATTCATTTATAGATCATTAAAAAACCACACCAGACAGCCTAAAATAGTGTTTTAAAGCATTTGGGAGAAAACCGTCGTTGGGTGCCCCTGCTTGTTTCCCCGAATGAGTTGATCACATTGAACTTTTGCGCAGGGCTCGGTTGTCCATCGTATCTGTCGGTGGAGTTTAATCTTGATAAACAGGTTCATCAATCACTTACATCAGCAATGTTGTATTTACTAGGTTGCTGTCAGAGCGGCTTGTACAGTTGTGTCAGAAATATCCAAACCTGATTGTCAGGTATCAACAGGATATCATGGACTTTGTTAGCGGACTGAAGAACCTGGGGCCAACAAAAGAGAACTTTTTCGTTCACTTGGTAAGTTATGTAAAACAACAAAGAACTAATAAGACTTTCATTTGGGGGGGGGGGGGGGGGGGAACTAGTACATGTTTTTGGTCATACTACCGTCACTGAAAACGTAGAATCATTTATTTTCACTTCACAAAAGTGGCTCGAAAAATGTATGTATGAATGGATGTTTTTATTTAGAAGCAATGTCGTGAACGAGCCATTATAATAAAAACTTTAGTTCAGCTTGTTTTATTTGGTCCGTATCGGGGAAATATTGGTCGAGTTAATTTTGTAAGTTTTGACCATTTTCTCACGCTAGTTCAATAACATTCATGTCTATGTTTCAAAACGAGTCCTGGTGCACAACCTTTCATATGAAAATGAGTTTTACTCACAAGTTCATTTTCATGCAAATCAATCTCATTTTCATTTGAGTGGTGCGCTCGCCCCTGGACTCGTTTTGAAACAGAGGCAAAAGGCAACTTGGAAATGGTTTATTGGTCTTGCTATTAATTTTTTTTTTTTTTTTCATTTTCAGCATGTTACAAAACAGTATACAAACAAGCATACAGAATACAAATCACACACATGCACATGCACACACTCACACAGTCACACAGGCTACTACAGCAATATGATCTATATAATACCTATACTATTGTTACTATAATTTACCTAATTAGCAAACGTATGAATTAATTTTTCCCATTTTTTAAAATGATGAATTAGTTTATCTCTTTTCCTGGCAATATGGAGCTCAATCTTATAAACACGACCTGTCCTAGCGATAAAACCTCGGAGAGAAGGCATGCTATTTTGACATTTCCTTGAGTAAAGGTAAAATTTGCCTAACAACAGAATATGATTGATCAAAATAAAATCTTCTTTAATATCAAACTTCCCAAAAACCAAATCTGAATCCTTCAAGGTTCCAACGTAAATATTATTGTCTCGTAGCCAGGACAGGACATGTTTCCAAAAATCCGAGGATATCTTACAGGAAAAGAGTAAATGCTCGATGGATTCCACTTCTTCTTCGCAGAAAACGCAATCGGGTGAATCGATTATTCCAAAACGAAAAAGTTTATCATTTGTAAAAACAATGCGATTTAAAATCTTATACTGAAATTCCCTGAGTTTCGATTCTAAGGTAGTACGGAAGGCTAAAGAATAAACCTTCTTCCAATCTATAACGGTGTTCGGATAATCGTTCGTTAATTTATGTTTGGCAGTAGGCGTAACTTGCTTTTTCTCCAAGAAACGCTGGTAGATTTGTTTAGAAGAAACATCGAGAACTGGAACCAAGTTGTCCTCAATCATAATAGGAGGGATACTAGGGACTGGAGCTGGCGCGATAATAACATTTTTAACACTCAACCGCCACTGTGGTGAGATTGAGTTAACAATGCTCATAATAAAGAAACTTTGTTCGGGGTTAGTCCTTAATGGTTAGCATTGGCCGAGAATAAATCTCCTATTTTTAAAAAGCCTTGCTATTAAGCCTAATGCCCTGATTGGTTAGAACAAGGGTCACGTGTCGCAGAACTCAACAGACAGGTAAAGCACATTCCAAAAATCGTTGGAAATGAGCTGTATTTCCAGGTACTTCATATAAGGTGGCAGAAAGTTAAACGTGAAACCACGAACGAGACTTTTAACAAATTTGCTTGAATTGTATCTTGATAGGTGTGGGTTATAGGCGAGTTTGCCTCATCAGCGCATGACAGTGGATGTACCGTACAAAATATTGTGCAATACTTCGAGGTATATTAATAAGTTTTCTTTCTGTTTGAGCAACTGTTGGAATGCTTTATTTTTCTTCCATCTTCATTCACTGACTGTGCAGTTGTACATATTTGCAACCGTCAGCAATGCTAACATTGATTTTTACGTCAATTTTTGTGTTTAATTCTACTAGGCTTTTGAAGCTTTAAGTTATGAAGTTGTAATGCAGAATGCACCGGGAAAGGTAAATCTATACAGTAGAACCATGCGCCCGATCAAACGGTCACCACATTTGTCACAACATTCTCACAACATTTGTTGTGAGCCGATGTTGAGACCGTTTGGCCACCCCTCACAACAATGTTGTGACAACATTTCTTTTGTTCTTGAAATGTTGAGAAGTTGTTGTGGCCGTTTGACCGTGCATAGGTCACAGCATGTCACAACAAATGGTGTGAGAATGTTGTGACCGTTTGATCGGGCCTTTACGATCACATCGTTATTTACCACGACTTTTTTCTGGGCCCGAGCTTAAAGCTTAGTCAGAGAGCTTAAGCACAGACGTTGTAAGAACCCCGGACGGCAAACGGAAGCTCTAATGTTCTTGTTTTGGGGGGTGCCTTAACTCCCACCAATGAATTGGAAAGCTCATATTTCAGCAGTGACAACTTGACGTTACGACGAAAACTCGATAATACGCGCCCAAAGAATAGACGGTTCACAGCCTCTTCTATTTTCTCATGCGTTGTAGCCGCGAGCGAACTAGAACTGAGCGCCGAGAAAATAGAGGGGATGTGAACAGTCTAGCCAAAGAAGAGTACATTCTGACTTACGGTTGCCGTCCGTCCGTGGGTTAAAAAACGTCCGAGTGCTTAAGCTACGTACATACAAAACTTCTTCAATAGAGCGACCAGATTTTAGTGGCATATTTTCTTCCTCAGTCATGTTTGTTTCACATAACGTAACACTAGCTTTATTTCTTCTTTTTCTAACTCGCAGGTTTCTTTCAGTGGAAGACTTGTTTCAGTTCTAATGACAACGTTGGCCAAGGTAGACGTCATATGCCAAGTTCGATATATTTAAAATTCTCATTACTGTTCGCCATACATTTGGTGTTAAATAAGAAATTCCGGTTTTAAAGGGATGGCACCTCCCATTTTCCACACCTTTCGGGTGCGAAATGCAAATTTGTACTCTTTGCAGTTGTGGCACGTTGTTGAGTCAAGCGTCCTGGTCCAACTACGGCCCCGTCAACACGTATCCGTTTTCGTTTGAAAACGCAAAAGTGTATTTCCGTTTTCGCCTCCGTTCCACACGTATCCGATGGAAACGGTGCACCGAAAACGGAAAACTTTTGAACAGCCTTTCCAAAGTGGAAAACATTGAAAAACGGCGTTTTTGTGTTTCTCGTGTGGGACACCTGAAAACGGAACTTTTCGAAAACGATGACGTCAAGAGATCGAATTCAATTCACTGGGCATTGCGTTTGTGCTGACCAAAAGGATCGCGGCCTATCATTTTCGACATTTTTTGAATGCTTTTTTCCAAAGACTCAGCGAAAGGAAAGCGATAAAAAACCACCAAACAACTCGCAGGATCGGATAAACTCAGTTGTTGCGCATGCCCTTGAGAGGCATTTGTGAAGCGTTTTCAGTCGTTTTATGCGTATACGTGTGGACGGGCAAAAACGATTCGAAAACGCTACGTGGGGACGGAGAAAAATTTTGAAAAACGAGTCCTCCAAGAAAAAAACTTTTGCGTTTTCAAACGAAAACGGACACGTGTGGACGGGGCATAAGGTGGCTGCATAGTGTATTGAGCGCGCGCGCGGGGCATACGCAAGATTTTGCCAATAAGCGCGCGCGAGCTGACGCGAGCTTACGCAAAAAATGTGAATAAGTGAACTGCATGGCTCGAATTTTTGCAGCTATAGTCAAAGCATTTCAAAGTAAACATTCATTTATAAATTAGTGTTTAAGCCGAGATATTCGCTGTTTGAACTTCCAAAGATGACGAATTTGTAAATTTCGTCCAAGGAATTGCATAAAACGCCCCCCCGGTAAACAGACCTCATCGATCGAGGTTTCACGCATTTATTAAATAGCGATCTTGACGAGTTCCTATTTTATGACGTATTTGTACGGCAAAATGAGAAACTTTCGTCTTTGTTTTCTCGAGTTTCCTTCAGTGAAAGTTCGATAAAACTCTTAGCGGAAAGGGTTATGCTTAGTTTATTTTTGTTTACTTGGTGCCAGTTTTTGAGGAAAATTAATAAGACCCGTTTTTACGCAAAGGCTCTGCTCAAAGACATCAATTTTGTAAAAAGCGAAGGAGCTGCCTTGACAACCCCAATTTTTTTACTCATTAAAATTCTTTATCTGGGCAGACTTTATATATTGTGAAAAATTTTTTGTAGAAACTTTCAAACGAAGGAAATTGAAGAAATGTACAATTAAAGGCTTCGTAAGCATTGACAAACTCCTTTGTTTGGACAGGTTTTATTCAAGACCTTAAAGTCAATATGTTATCAGGGATGGTTGTCGAAACATTATATTCATCCTTGAACTTATTACATTCTGGAAGGTTTGAGTGAACTGGTAGTAAAAAAGAACGTGAAAAACCAAGCTTTCAAAATATAACTCACGCGCGCGCCTCAACCAGATATGAAAAAACCTATGGAGCCACATTAACATGCTTCAAAATCTCATGAAAACCAATATGAAAACAAAATTTATATCAGTAAACGGTTTTCCAATACAAAAGCGCAGGTTGTTTGGTCAAGCTGTTTACGCTTTGATGTGTTGATTGAGAACTAGGTTTGAGATTGGCCAGGCCAGGCGACTTTTATACCGGAACTTCTTGTTTAAATTCAATACAATGTCCCCTAGGTGATGATTTTTCGTTATTCTTGCTACCTGTTTGACTGACAATACACTGACAATATATTGAGACACTCCCCTTTTGAATTGGTTTAACTAAAAGGCACATTAAACTCGTGCCAAACACTATAAAGCTCACAACTTGTTCATGGTTCTACTCTCCAATAGACCACAGAAATGACGCCATCAAATGTTCAAACATCAAGTGGACCCACGAAAGCCGCAGGGTAGTGGTTCCACTGCCAAGTTTTTTTTCAATAACATAGAAAAAATACGCGCGCATTTGGCTTTATTTTTTCGGTGACAAACGCGCGACGTGTCAGAGCGAAATAATACGCCCATAGCTCTTGACCAATGAGCGCGCCGAGAAATTTGACAGTTATTGTAAAAATCTTCCCGCGAGCAGTGTTAGCTCGCAAGCTATAACCATTATCGCCCGTTCTTTATCAGTCAGAGGACCAAGTGTCGTTTTTATCAAAATTGCTGAAGTACCTTTAGTGAAGAGTTACCGATTTGTATTGTCCAATCAGAAGGAACAGGAGCGTTAGGATACGTCACGTTACTTAGAAACATATTCCTGCCTAAAACCGCGGGCTCAACCGTGACACAGGCTAACCGTAAAAGTTAGCTTTTTCTTTTTTTTTCTTGTAGCTTGCATCAAGATGTCAGGATGTAATGCAGAGGGCTATTCTATGCTTGAGTAAAGTAGTGCGACAGAAACCAGTGAGTTGTCTTTTGTCTTGTTGACAGAGTTGTTCCCAAAAAGATTACTTTTTCCTTATTATTTATTTCATTTTATTACATGAAAATCTGCCACGTTATTAGAAGTAAATTGGTACTTGTTGGATTAGGTTGTGGAGTAAAACAGAAGAATTCTATAAACAAAATAAATCGAGTGTTGAGACAGTTTCAAAATGAATGAATGCTCGTGAATAATTCATATATTCCAGTGGAGACTGGTTATTCAGCGACAAAGTTGTGTAAATGTAACTTGTCCGTTGAATAAAATATTTATTCTCATATAATTACGCTTCTAGCCGTGTAATCGCGCTCTGAATTCCTCTGTCGTATAATAAATGGTCTTTCACAGAGTTTCAATGTTTCATCAATACATGTAAAAATGAAGTCTGGCTGAAACTAATAACTTGTCGTGTAAAACCTTTCTAGCTTAACATTTTGAACTTTCTTTTTGCCAGGAGCTTCTTTCAGACCCAGAGTGTTACCCAGATCTTCTGATGCGAGCCCAGGAACTAATCAACCTTCTAAAACTACCCAAGTATGTAATTCCTGTTTTAATTCTCATTTCACAAAGTCCTTCCATTGTAAAGCTCGTGCTACAGTTTCCTTCGCGGGCGTTGTTAGTGTTAGTCACGCAGTGCTTCGGAGAAGTATTGCGTGACCACCCTAACAACGCTTACAAAGGAGGCCAAACTCGTACTTGTTTGTGTTATGTGTAAGCGACGACTCTCTAACTCTTTTCTACTCTTCTTTATTTATCTGTTTAGCGTGGCTCCTGTGATACTGAGCCCAGATTCAGAAGTTACAGCGGAAGGTACGTGAACGAACCATTTCATATCTTTATTGAAAGATTCTAGGCGAAGAGGTGTGCTTCAATTCAACAGGACGGGGAACACAAGTTCTGCCAATGTTCAATAGCCGAATCACGAAATATGAGCCTGCGGTTTTTCGGCAAATAAGTTGCTAAGCAACATGACGTATTCTCGTGGCGCTGTCGGAGTGCTCGTGCTATTTTGATTGGACAGTGAAAAATCGGAACTCTTCGGGTACTTCAACGAGGATTTGCCGAAAAAGCAGTTGGATCCCGACTGTACAGATATGTTATGTTGAGTGTTTTTATATTCTAATGTTTAGTTTGTTTATCTTATTTTAGGTGGCACAGAGACCGAAACTCGTCTTTACCTCTGCTCCTTCGCACTTGTGACACAATTCTTGCTTCGTGAATTCAAGAGGATTACGGGATTTTCACCAAGCTTGGGAAACTGTAGCCTGTTTTTTATTGTGATCCGTGAAGCAACAGTCTATTTCGCCATTTTATGGAGCCATGATCGCAAGAACAAAACAAGTGGAAACTCAAGTGGAAAATTGTTTTTGGATGAAAATGTTTTCCTTCAAAAAGTTCAAGTTAAGCAAGCGAGAACAGTTGTGAGACTTAAGGAATTTAACTGCAGAATGCCTGGTCACTTATTTGCACTAAGAATAGCGACTGTTGTTTTATGCCTCGTTCTACAAAGCACTCCGACACAAGAAAAATGAAGTGGTCATGAAGTGGCCGAGTATTCTGCAAGAAATCCTTAGAATAAAGGTGAAGCCTTTGAGTAATATTACCAATGGAAATGAATTGAAATTAATTTGAATTGGTTATTTTAACTTGGTTATTTTAACAGATTTTAGAAAAGGAACCCAGCTAGCACAATGAGGTCAAATAATTTATTGGTTTCCCATTCCAGTTTATCACAAGGTTGAACACACTGAGACATTTTTAAATTAATAGAGAGAGAAAAGATTGAAAATAAAATATAATAGTACTACGTTTTGTACATAATATAGAATTTTTAATAAAGTGTAAAATACTATTAAATATTTTTTAAATCTACCCTTTGCAGCATTTAACTTACTTTACTTAGGCCCAGTTCAGACGCCGTACTTCACATGAGCCGAATCGAATTCGATGAATTAAGTTAATGTAAGGTACGGCGTCTGAATCAATTCGGAACGGCTGATGAATTCGGATCGGCTCAGCCGATCTTCGCTCAGCCGAGAATAACGGCTGTGGACCGGCTTTGATTCAGACGCCGAACTCCACATGAGCCGAAACAAATACATGGATTATTATAATGTATTTTTCAATATAACAGCAATTTTCCCCCATTAAATTAAGTTCGGCTGAATTAAGCTCGGCGTCTGAATCAATTCAGCTGGTCTAAATTAATTTGTATCGGCCTAAATTCGAATTCGATTCGGCTCATGTGAAGTACGGCGTCTGAACTGGGCCTTACAAAAATTCAATATTATTTGACGCAAGTATTCAAAGTGCTCCGAGACCAAATTATATATCATCACAATTACCATCAGTATTAACGATTAGAGTGGTCTGTCGTAGAACCAAAACCAACGTATTCACATCTGGCCAATCACAACAAACGCAAATAACGCAACGAACCAATCAGAACTGGAAGCAAAAGCATGCAACCCGCGCAAAGCGCGGGAAAACGCGCGTAAGCCAAGTCACGTGGTTTTAGTTTTGCTCTTGATTGGACGCAAAAATAGCTTGCTATGATTGGTTATAGTGTACTGCACGAGAATTTTAACCAGTTATAGATCTCTGCAAATACAACAACAGGGCAAACGCGTAATTACTTTCGACAGTCAATTAAAAGCCGCCTCTATTCATCAAAATTCAGGTGGAATAGCGACATCGTGTGCAATATTGTTTTAGTATAAGCCAATCTAAGCATTTTTTTCTTACTGGAAAAGTTAGCGTGAAACAGTTTTTCCTTAGTTCTTGCTCGGTCATGCTAACTCCCTGGATTTACCGGCAAATACGTAAATCGAAAGAGCCTAACTTAAGATGCTGTACCCAGTTCTGAGCCCAACCTAATACAGTCAGGGGAATAAGTACCAGTTGATGACGAAATCCCGCCTCCGAGACGGGACTGAGCCCGCGGTGTTCGTCCCCGAAGTTGCTAAGCAACATGGCGTATTTGCTGGCCAAAACCGGCACTTGTTCCCCCGACTGAATACATTTGATGAGAAGTTCGACGTTTGAACAACTGCATG
The DNA here is from genome assembly GCA_029204205.1 of Desmophyllum pertusum. Lineage (NCBI taxonomy): Eukaryota > Metazoa > Cnidaria > Anthozoa > Scleractinia > Caryophylliidae > Desmophyllum > Desmophyllum pertusum. The sequence goes on along the minus strand of MU827778.1, from coordinate 6,592,999 downwards.
ACGTATTTCACGTCCGCCTGGAGTGGCCAGGAGGTCCCAGGAGGTTCAATTGTGGAGGGACTGATGCAAACGTCATTTTAATTTGTTTCACGCACCGAACAAGAACTATCATTTAGTATGAGTTTTCACGATCTCATTCTGTCAATGAAGGAAAATCTGGCTGTCTTATGGGTTTTTGGTTCGGCTAAATTAAATTGGAAGTCCGAACTCCTCGGCCTGCGTGTTAAACTTCCAATTTTTCTTCTGTGCGCAGGCTACCGAATTCCTGACCGCTCCACAGTCTTGCAATTAAACAAATCATTGCTTGAAACCACGTGACAGCTCAGTTATCCTCGGTCATCACGTGACTTTCTTCAAGTGAGCGTTCTTATGGTGTCCCAGGCCCTTATGAGGCACGTGACCAGGATGATGAGGGCTTAACTTGGGCCCATCACCCTGACCGCCGGGTCCTCCGGGCAGAGCTTCTAAAATAACAGCAATTGATAAGAAGATGACGTAGGTCACCAAAAGAATGCATCCCGAACGTTTGTCTAACTTCCAACCGTTTCGATGTATCACAAACAACGTCGCTAAAACCGTGCCAAAAAGACACAATGATGTATAAACTACATGACCGCTGTGAATTAAAACAACGCTGTTAGGATGAACAACCGTCGTGGCTAAAAACCAGGGAAATCCCAGACAAAGGATATCAAAAAATATTACTACCTACACAATTAGCTATAGCCATGTCACCCATCCCGTGCTTAGCGACAATCAGACTCGCCATCGCATCCGGGACACTAGAACCTGCTGCCAGTAATGTCAATCCCATGATGCACTCCGGGATGTCAAAAGTCTCGCCTATGACTGACACGGTCCATACGAGCACGTAAGATATGATGGCCATCCAGAGAATTGATACTATAAACGTGACTGGGTACCAGTTCTCCCAGCCCTTTTTGCGGCAGTCAGGTATGGTGAGGTAATAAAGGGCCTGGATCGGTAACATGATGACCCAGATGACTAGTTTAAAAGAACTTTTGGGAATTTCGAACGGCGATTTAGGTGAAAAACCGTGAATTTGAGAGGATGAATTATCAGATTCACTTTTGTCTTTTTCAGGATCACTTTTGTCTTTTTCGCTAGCACTGTTATTCTCCGTGATTTCTTTATTATTTTCATCTATATCTTCTTTTTTGTCATCGGTTTCTTCCCCCCCGGATTTTTCCATGGTATCTTCATCAGCAGCTTTCTCATTCACTTTTTCCGGGGGGTCCTCCGTAGGGACCATTTCGAATCCCTTGCGAGACTCGCAAAATCTTGCACAAACCTTCTTGAACAAGGCTTCGAGTTTTTTGTTGAAACACATAATGACGATATACCCGCAGTATAAAAACGGAAAATACCACAGCCTCGTACCAATGAACTATATTGTCTTCGATAGCAATCAACAAGGCAGTAAGATGTATGGTATACGCGATAGAATCCCTCAAGAGTGGCCACATGTGCAAGGCTATGGCCATGCCAGAACACAGGCCACAGATCCCCGATATAAATAGAATGTTAAACATGGTGGAGCCAATGATAGTGCCCAGGCCTATATCACCTTCACCCATGAACACGGACGCGATTGCGATGAACAGAGTGGGCATGGAACTACCGGCGGCCATGAAAGTCGCGCCCGCTACGTCTGTCGGGATGCGAAGCCTGGGGAAGACAAAGACCACATTTTGAACATGAGCATAAAGAGGAGCTAGCTTAATTTTTTCAAGTTTGTCGTTCGTAATCCGTCTCAAATCTTCCCCAATCATAGCCATCCTTGTTCCTGTTTGGTTTATTATTACATCTTTGGTGTATAACGAACCTTCGGTCTCGATACCAGGAGAATTGCTGAACTAAATAACCTTGTGAAATAGATCATTTGCTATAAAGTTTTCCTTTGGCAACCGAAAGTCAGAAACATTGACCGTAAGTTGAATAAATCGGACGCGGCCGGTAAGTTTAGCCGCGAATACAGCCGCCTTCCATCGCTCCCCGCTTGTAGCGTCCCGCATACATTCCTTGCGGCAAAACACACTAGTTTACATACCGAAACAGTTTCTAATCATCAGTTTCCCTCGACTCATTTGGCGCCAAATTCACAAGAGGAGGTCGTCAAAATTAAATTACACTTCCACAATATTATCTACTCACCGTTTGCAGAGCTTTTCAAGAGACGCACAAAAGTAGTGATCACACAATACTGCCAATGCCCCAAAGCAATACAAACAGACCAGAGAGTGTATGACAATGGCTCCTTCTCTCCTCTGTTGCAGTGAGAACAGTGTTTCATACTGCAGTACGTTGATGATAGTATGGCTGCTACAGTTGAAGAAGTGTCGTTTTACACGGCGGATATGATGAAGCACGCTAATTTTCCTGGGAAATTTTTCCGTCATTGTTAGCTTGTATCTTCTCGCCTGCTTACCAAAAAACACATGTACCTGTATCAGAGATATAAGTTCAAAACAAAATGTATCAAGACTTCTTTAGGATTGTTGTATTTGTTGTTGTTGTTTTTGTTGTTTGTGTTTGTGAGCCAGATCTCACGATTGGAAGGGGCATAGCTAGCCTATAAATTTGAAGGCTCGGGCTAGCAACACACCAATGTAATGTAATTTTTCTTAAAATATACTTAAAATAAACAACTTTATTTTTTAAGTGTCAGTAGATTTAGCACTGCTGTGCTAATTGTGAACACTATAAATCAACAAACAAATATAATTGTAAATTGAACATAAACTGTTAAGAATCCCAACTGGTGGTAAGCTAACCAGTTGGCTAGTTACATAGCGCGACCGAGAGGTTGAACTCGGGACTACCGAGAACAAACTTGTCAGCGCGGAAACCTTCAGCGTCCGCCATATTGGATTCCCAAGATGCAATGTGATCAAAATTTAAAGGTACTGCGCCTGCGTATGTTACCCTGTGCTTATGCTTGCGCTTATGCGCCGTATGTGTAAACCAGCTTTAAAGCGATTATAAGTCGACAATAAACAAACTCTGATCACTGAATTTCCTTTATTGAAATGTCTTCGTTGAGATGTTCCAAGAGACGCCATTACAGAATAGCGCGCATATTTTTTTAACAGTCCTACAATTTTTAGTCCAGCCAAATTTTCTCAACATATATTTGCCTTCAACAGCAAGGCAATACTTCGATAAATGTCGCTACACCAAGGAACAGCAAATACATGACGAGAAATATAACACCCAGCTTCTCATCCAGTCGCCATTTGTTCAGTGCGATTAACAATACTGTACATATGATGCTTGCTATTAAAATACCGGACGTGAAAAATATGTTCTCGCTTTGAATTTGAACCACACTGTTCGGAGAAATGATGGTAGTTTTAATCAACCAAGGAAGTCCCAGGCACAACATATCGAAAACATTGCTCCCGATACAATTGGACACCGCCATGTCCCCGCTGCCTTGTTTAGCGACTACCAAGCTCGCGATGGCGTCTGGGAGACTGCTGCCCGCAGCAAGAAACGTCATACCCATGACGCATTCTGGTATTTTGTAAGTGTATCCCACTATAGACACCATCCATACTAGAATGTACGATAGCCCACCCATCCAGAACGCCGAAATTGTGAATGTAACTAGGTAGAACTTTCGCCATTCCTTCTTGCGACAGTCTGGAATCGTCAAGTGGAATAGGATTATGGATGGCAGCGTAAAAATCCAAATTAGTTTAGAGAAAAATCCGTTAGGCAATTTAAAATGATTAACCTCCTCGTCAAAGTGATCCTGTTCTGAAGTTTCGATCGTGATTTCTTCATCTTGTTCCTCGATTTCAGAATCTGGCGATTCAGTTTGTTTTATTATTTTCTCTTTCATTTTTTGAGACCATTCTTCTATGCTCGCGTTGAAGTACATAATAACAATGTACATGGAATAGGAGACGAAAAATGCTGCGCTTTCATACCAGTGAATTTTCCGATCATATAACGCGACCATTAGAATCAATACACTAATTACATACATGGTAGAATCCCTAAAAAGTGGATACCAGTTCAACCGCAGTGTCACACCGGCTCCTATACCGCACAAGGCTATGATAAACAACGTGTTAAATATGGTCGAACCGACTATTGTACCAAGACCGATATCTCCTTCGGTGAAAAATGTCGATATAATTGATATGAATAGCGTTGGTGCGGAGCTTCCAACCGCCATAAAGGTCGCGCCGGCCACATCTGGCTTGAGGCCCAAGCACTTTGTGATTCGGTTGAGCGATGACACGAAATAATCTTCACAAACCACCGTTAAAGCGCAGAAAATATGGAAGCAGATGGCAAGGTGAAAGAGGACTCCCCGTAGTATCTTTGCTCCTGGTTAAATAGATCCGGCGGGAATTCTTCAATTCTCGGTGGCTGACATGATCTAACTCCACAGTCTTCATTTGCTATGAGTGAAAGAGCGCTATCATATTGCTCTGGGTCCATGTTTTAGTTAGATCAGTCACGGCAACTGTAGCTTACTTCACAAAGGTATAACCGGCGATTTTGAACCATCTTTCAACTTTGCCAAGACTTGCAGCCAGAAATCTTTCCAAAACCTCTTGAGACGTTCGGGTCGGGTCACTCCACTTGTCTGTATAGCGAGCGACCTTGACCTATTTTACGCCCCGCTTAGAAACTTAACGGTACCTGAAAATCTCGCAGTCAATTATAAAATAAAGTTTAATTTCTGAGCCCATAGCTTCAAAAGGTAACGCTGTGCCAGAAATACTCTTTAGATGAAACGATTCGAAAATCGCCTTTTCCCAAGCAAACTGTGGTATTTTCGGCGGCTAGATTATCACGATGTATTTAAGTAAAAGGGCTGAATTGGTACCTCCTCAATATTATAACACTTCACTTTGCATTCTCCAAGGATGACCAATTGACCATATTCGCAGGTGGTTATACGGGTGTGTTGACCTATAATTGGTTAATACTCTGTACTCGGTAAACTCAACACAAGTAACCTTGGCACCTCTACTGACACGCACGAAATCTAATTTTCGTCCACGAATCCATGAATCGAATCAGTCTCGCCGGGATAATTCTTTCCTCGCGTGATTTCTTTGATTGGCTCTAACTATAAACAATTTTATCATTCATTTCTACCTTTCAAATTCCCCACTTGTCCACTTGTTTTGATCTGTTTGGTACTTCAAAGTGACAGTGTTCAAAAAGTAGCTAAAAGAGCTTTCTGTCAAAGACCGAAATGAAAAAAATGAAATGGCACCAGATTGTACCACAAAAATAATCCCTGCATTCCAAAATCAAGCCGACCGAGTTTCAGTTCTTTTCCATTTTCTCAACAGGTCGGCGCAAAATCCTAACGGTTTCTTGATATATTTATTTAAACCATGCGGGTTTGTGCTGGTTTTCTTATGAATCGGACAAAATCATTGTATACAAACTGGAAATAATCAGGCAGTGAATTTCTTTAGGTGAAAACAAAACTTCGACATCAAAATTTAAGAGGAAGGTAAATCAACTTATCGATTATATGGCATTGGCCTGTTTGGTTTAAATTAAGATAGGATATAAGCTCTGCGCATGTGTGAAAAAAGGTTCAAACTCTTAATTCTATTAGCAAAGAAGAGGTGGACCCTAATAATTAAACAGGCGTTCCTGAACTGAATAAAAAACTTATAACCCCGAGAACTGAGAAACACGCATGCGTTGACATTTTAGAATTACCCGCTTGCTATTTCGGTCAAAACATTGAGCCGGGAAATTTGAGATAAGAAACAAATTTTATGAAACGAAAATAAAACTTAGATATAGTTCCCATGATTAGATGTTCACCGAAAAACAGATTCAACGCATTTTAATACATCTGTTACCGAAGTTCGATCAGTTGTTTTTTTTTCACAACAAAATGGTAATAAATAGTATATTTTATATACTATGGCAGGTGGACTACTATGAAAGGATCTACTGAAATGTGCGCTACATTTACCACTTTAATACTACTCCGCTTGCCAAATAGCAAAATATCGCTATGAAATTTAAGTAGAAACTGCAATATTCCTCTTTGTCCCTTACCCTGGAATAGAAACAAGCTTTTATAAAACATTTCCTCAGGGAGCGTTATTTTAGCAGAATCAACACAAATTGAGTGCGCAACACTCCGGCACTTATCCGAAATTGCTGTTATTTGCTCCCTTTCAAAATACCGATTGTTCGGTTAATTTCAGTGTTTTAAGTTGTCACAAGTTATAGAAAATATATTATTGGCTCCTGAAGGGTAACGATGTTTTCAAATATGCGAGAGAATTGTTTAGGTCAGTACCCGCTTCTACATTAAGCTCGGGCCAAACGTGAACGAGAGTCGCGTGGAGTAAGAAGGATAAGAGTTGTACAAGAGTTGAGCCCGCGCTAAACGAGAGAAAACTCTCGACGACTCTCAAGAAACATTTGAGCAGGTTCAAATTTGACGAAAGCGCACAAGAGTCGACGAAAGTTGCCGAGAGCGCATGAGAGTCGCTGGGAGCGCATGAGAATTTCAGGCCAAACGAGAGCGAGAGAGCTTGAACTCTTGTCAATTCTCGTTCTCATTTGGCTGGCTAGGAATTTAAAATGGAATTATTTGATAGACTTGTAAAACGTATCTGTTTCAGTAAAGCCCGTTTACGATTGACCTGTGATCTTTACTACGATATCTTAAAAGATGACCTCAAATCACTCGCGTGTATGAACCACCGGCGAATTCTTTGGATTCCCAATTTGAAATCGCCGCGACTGATTCGAAATCGCTCTTGAACCCATCTCGCAGACAAATCACAATGAAAATTTCCTGTGTCGATGGGGATTTCGCTAACGCCGTCAGTTTGCTTACCCGCTGAGAGAGATGAAAAAAGCTAACATCTTATGAACACCAGTGATCTCAACCTGAACAAGCCTTACCTGAACAACCGATGATATTTTTTCCTTACTCTCTCTTGATCCCTCTCAATGAATTTTTGTAGCCGATTCTATCCTCTGTTGGCGATTCGTTCTAAATCATTGTACTCGTCGCGCTGCCAGTAGCGATCATTATAAACCCCAAGCATTGGTTTAGTTGAACTGATTTCGTATCGTATTATTGATTCAAATTCTTGTGATCTACCTGCGAGTAACAGGTGACTTTGATAGTGGAATGAAAGCAACGAGACAATTAGTCACCATGCCTCTCTCGGCGCGGTGGTCCTCGTGTTGTCTTCTTGGGCAAGATACTTTACTCTGACAGTGCCTGTCTCCACGTTTAAAGCCGGGATACTGGCAAATTGTTGCAGCAACTTGGAAAATATTATTTAGGGCAACCGACTAACATCCCATCTAAGGAAGAGTTAGTCATCCCTTGCCGCTTCAGCAACCCAAGACAAGCTCCGGCATTTTACTCTCACTACATCATTGCCTCTCTCCACTCAGGAGTATAAACTGTTGGGGCAACCTGACATAATGCTGGGTGGTAACCTGCGATGGACTAGCATGCATCCCATCCAGGCCAGGGGGAATAGCAATACTCCTAGTCGCTTCATACTACAGAAACCGGGACAACATCAGCTGGCAGTATGGACCACTACTGGCCACTAGGCTCGTGAAGACTTTTATTTTTATCTTTACCTTCTGACAGGAACCAAGGAAAAACTCATACAGCAGCGGGATAGATGACAATGCTTTTTATTAATAAAAATAGACTGACATTTTTCTTGCAACTTACACAAGACTGACTTAATATTAGAAAATAGTTATGTTAGTTCTTCAGTTTATCGGGCAATTAAGCCAACATTTTAATAAACATATAAAACAAGAACTCTAGGGTTTTCAGATCGAAAATTCAAATCGGAGATCGTTCTATTAACTTCATATACCTCATCAGTTTTACATCTTAGTGCAGCAAATACATGAATTTTATTTTATTATGTTAAGAAAAAACGATAAACTAAAAAGTAAGGTTCAAAAACCTCCCGTTAAAATTAAAATTAGACGCTACTACTAGACAGTTTTTATGTACACTAATCAATCTCATCATAGAGCGCTATGACGTCATGTTCACTACTCGATGACGAAAGCGCATCTTGCTTTGGTTTTTCATCGTTCTTCTTCCTGTTGGCCTCGTGTGTTTTCTGTTCTGGAGGGCAATCTTTAGCTTTCGGGGTTTTTTCTTTTTCACCGTAGCTCGACAACGGATCTTTCTTTTGACAACACGAGGAACAGCTTGCTCTGTTTGTTCTTCCTCTACCTTGCCTTTCTCTGCAATACTAGCCTCTGTTCTGGGAATCTCCTCTGCGGAAAGCTTTGCTTGTTCGTCTTTACGAGACTTGCGAGTTGTTGCATTCTCGGCTTTCATTTCTGTCGCCTTTTCTTTTTCATCTTCATGGTCAGTATCACTGGTCTCTAGCGACTGTGTTTGGAGAGTTCCTTGGTCCAGTTCGTCCTTGTGTTGTGTTTCGTTTGGTGCACTTACAGATGGACTGTTGAGATTTTCTACCAGCGTTTGCTTGCCAGTTCGTTTTTTGCGTCGACGTTTGGTCTTCTTTGGTTCCTTTTCAGGCAGGTCTTTCATGTCTTGACACTGGGGAGTACAACCTCCCTCTGCCCCTTGGACTGTATTGTGTACCCCGGTAGAGAGCTCCTCAGTAACATCCAAACACTTTGCGCCATTTACAGCTCCTTCATCCCTGCTCACTTCCACCATCTTCGTTGACCCCGATCGTTGTTCTCGTGTACCTGGTCAAATGCAATACTTCCAAAATCCAATTGTTTGATTGAACTGGTTTTCCTCCTCGTTGAACGCTTGGTTTGTTTCATTGCGCTTCTGATGAAATACACACGGACCGCTACCGAGTCCGCTGACAAGTTCGCGCTCATTAAAATCTTCACTTAGTATTTTAACATCGAAGAAAGTCTGCTGATACCGCATTTCTTGTCCATACCCGCTGCGTATCTCGGCGTCCATAGTCGTCGTATTTCCTCGTCAGACAGAGCTTCTCGTCCATCGTCCGGCTTCCGCGCTGTTCGTCTGCATTCCTGACAGGAGTCTTCAAAATCTGCCAACTCTTCGTCTTCTTCTTCGTTGTCGGTTGAGCCTAACAGCGCCAGGACTCGTTTTACATCGCTGCGTTTTCATCCACTTGGCAGCTATCTTGCAACCCATCGTTACAGCTAGCAGTACCAGGAGGTATTGAATGGCTCGGGCCTGCGTGATCATGGTCATTACACTGGTATCTGTCGTTATTCGAATCTCTTCTATCGCTGCCCAAGAAATCAGCACGAGCATGGTGGGTTCTAACGCTTTCCATCTGCCATTCCCGGTTAGAGTTTTCGTCCGTCCCTTCTAAGGCACGTTCGCCGCGGGGATCAAGAAGCTGTATCCAATAGATCTTTTTCTGAAGTATTTTTGTACCGATAATTTTAAACAACTTGTAAATTCCCAAGGCGCCAGTAAGGGGAGAAAAACAGTTCCAATGACTATACCCCGACCAACCGCGAGATATCGCTGTTTGCGTGTGTACGTCCACCATCTGTTAGAAGTGTGCTTCTGGTACCCCTCTATTGCGAAAAACACAGGAGGACTAGCCGCACCAGCTACTGTAATGACGACAATGGAAACCCAAGCGGCTCCTGACAAGAAACACAGAGTTATAATTAAATTATATAGAGCGGTTTTCAATTGACTGTCGAAAGTAATCGCTGAATTGCTTTGGTTTTGCTTTACTACGCTCCCGTGATTGGTTTAAAAAACTCGCGCCACCTTCTCAACCAATCAGATGCAAAACCAAAACCAATCGCGACTTGGTCACACGCGTTTTCCCGCGCTTGGCGTCGGTTACGTATATTTGCTCCGAGCTCTCATTGGTTCATTGTGTTGTTTTCGCTTTTTGTGATTGGCCATTGTAATTTCTTTGGTTTTGGTTTTACGACACTCAATTGAAAACCGCTCTAACTTATAAAATAAAACGTTTTTTCTATCATGTTTCAAAATAGTTTTTAGGGTTTTTGTGTCCTTGTTGTTCAAACAGTAGATACAGTCGAAGCTCCAGCAAGCGGACATCCCTCGGGAAGCAGAAAAAGTGTCCGCAACTGGAGCTGGCCGCTTACGGTAATGCGCAAATACTGCAGAGTTTGTATGAGCTAGAGTTCAAACGGGGTTCTGTCAAGGCGGCCGTAAGTAGAGCTGTCCGCTTAAGAGAGAGTCCGCTCAAAGAGCTTCCACACACTGCAACTCTAATCCCGTGTGGTTAAAGTTATCCGCTTATTCAAAATTACCAACTCAAACAGTTTGGATGTAACTGAATCGCAGGAAAGAAATGCCAAAATAAGTCAGAAAACTTTAACTTGAAAAGCAAACTATGTAGTTTCAAATCACTCACAGAAAAAGGTCTCTTAAGGTGTGGTTACAGTACAGAGGTGACAGTAATTTTTCGTGTAACTTGTCTTGCAATTTTTGTACAACGCGAGTTGTATGATAAATGTTAATTCATTAATTAATTAATTTTTTGTCATGTCTCGCATCGTCTTTGTTGCAGCGAAGCGTTGCACAAAGTAGAATCCAGAAAGATTGCGGCAGCGCTGCAAGTGCATTTCCTAGGCGGTGTTTAACACTACGCAACGTTTCGTGCAATTCAAGCATCATGTCGAAAAGACTTTTCGCGCCAAAGCAAGACAATTTCTCTTCAATTCTGGCTAACAGAAAACAAGTTAATGATGATTATCTTCTCAGTGTAAGATAATGATGCATTTATTTACAAACTTTGCCATTGAAATCAGATCCCAGAAGTACGCTGCAACTGCGTTTGCAACTTTATCAACAAGCGAAATGCAACGTTAAGGCCCGTTTTACAAGGCGAGTTTTTGTTACGATTTTTGCTGCGCACCTCGAATACAACTTTTGTCGCACTCGAGCATCGCGATGAAAAATCTCAGATTGTATACTAGCGGCGATTTGGGCGCGATTTTTCGGCCGCGATATCGCAGAGAAGAAACCTCTGCGATGACCCTATCCGCGGCGACAAACTCGTACTGAAAATCAGCCGCTAGTTTACCCTATAGAGATTTTCCTCGCGAGCTCGAAAATCACCTGTGTAAACGGGCTTTTAACACATTTGGAGAAAACATTAGTTGCTAAAAGGAACTAAGTCAAAAATCCCAAAAATGGCCTTTTTCAATTTTACAGGTAAAGCCTTCGCGTCCTCGTAATCGTTAGCTTTTTCTCGCAATTTCTAGAAATTCTAAAGAAAGAATTTCCAATGAGCTTAAACTAAGCGTTTTATCCCACCCGGCGAGTTTGTGGACACACGCGAGTAAGTTGGGCACGTTTTGCTCTCCTAAGACTGTTTATATATCTCTACGAGACAACCCAATGTCATTGTAATAATTATGCTTATGGACTTAATCAAAATCAGAATATGATTTCTTCACTTTAAAAGCAACTCCGCGAATTTTCTATTGAAATATGAATTACAAAGACATTCTTTTCTTGCAACTTGCAACGCAACGCCATTGCGATGCAAGTGCAGAAGAATTTATTAACGCCCTGCAAGTTGTCAGATGAGTTTTGGAAAATAAAACAAACTTCTACTTTTTGCGCGCATCCGTTGTAAGGCAAAAAATACTTTCCCGAGATAAGATAAAGCCGCACATCAGGCCAAACTGAACGCCACCACTGGGGCTCGGAGCTTATCCCAGTTTCTGTAGCATGAAGACACTAGAAGTCATAATATTTTGAATAGTATTTTTGTTTGCTACTGCTCCCACCTGGAATGGGATGCTAGTCCATCGCAGGTTACCACCCCCCCCACCACCCCCCCCCCCCCCTCTCCCTTAGCATTTTATCCGCCGGTAACCCATTATACTCCCTGCTGGCCCGGTTGTTCAAAAGCTGATTAATGCCTATGCTGGGTTAAAAGTCAATCGAGGTTTTAATTTCTCTTGTAAATAAAATGTGGTGTTCCGCTGCTAATGTTTTGTAGAGTTTGAGGTTACTCAAAGTCAAAACTGAAGGACAAAATATAAAACAAAAACCTCCACTGAACAACGTTTAAATACAAAACTGAAAAATTTTTTTCAATCATTCACGCTAATCCTGGATTAGCCTGAATCGTCCCCTTGAACAACCGGGCCCTGGTTTGAGAGAGGCACTAGTGAGAGTTTAAAGGAGTGTTTCGCACGGCCTTCGGCGTATGTGGTCCGGCTTATCCAACTTTTATCCGTTTAAACTGAACTCCCACTCACATTTTACTTCTCGATACTTCAAAATAATCAATAGTAGCTAATGAGTCCAAGCAAATACGATGAATGACCAAAATTCACAAAACATTTCGAACGGATTAACACCGAGAATTGTCCGACATTGAATACCAGATAAATTAACCAGAATTAAAGTGTTGGCCCGAAGGATTTTAATTCTGCTATATTTATTCTGGTTTTCAAATGTCGACATTCTCGGTGTAATCGTCTTTGAATTTGTTTGGTGAATTTTGGGTTTTTCATGGCCTAATTATAGTTATGTGATTAACTGACGTCATCGAGGAAGTACATGTGAGTGGGTGTTTTTTTAACGGATAAAGTTGATAAGCCGGCACATGCGCCGGACCTGTGAAAACACTCCCTTTAAATATCTTGTCCCAAGAACACTAACAATACACAAGTGACCCCGCGCCAGGGCTCGAACCCGGACGCACTCGATCCAGAGTCCAACGCGCTAACCATTATGTCACGCGTCCTCCCGAGGATTGCCCTACAATTTCGTATCCTGTAGAAATTCACGATAGACGAAGAAATCAAGTTACTTGAAACACTAATGGATAAATTAAATGTTTACCAGGCAAGTCAGAGGGACGGCTAACCACTGCGTCCTAAAACATAGCCACGAGACATGCCTTCAATACTTGTTTGGCAATTTCGATAATCCTGTTTCTTGGGGGAGGTTCCTCATGCATGTAATAAACCGATGTTTTTATATCTTCACTTTCGTCCCTTTAAGGTGCTCTTCGATGCGTAGAAGTTAGCCTGTTTATGTTATTTCTCCTATCCAGTTTCTGCGCAATGCCTGATTTTCAGGCATCTTTTTCATCGCTTAAAGTCAAACTAACATCTGCTGAGCTCAAAGGCATTTCTGCATCTTCGGGATCCTGCGGAGGTTGATTTCTTCGTACTTGTTTTGTGCGCAACTTTCGCACAGCATCAGCGAATCATTTGCATGTGATCTGATGTTTGGTAACTAGTGGTATTAAGACAAGACGCACACACCTCGGTAAGAGTCTCTTGCCAAGTTGCTGTAGTTCGTAAACACACGTGTTGAAAAGCCGCTTGGGGATTCAGGAATTTCGCATCGATTCCATTTCAGTTCCGCAAAAATACGTTATTTCCTTTTAAAAAACTGAGCACACCATGAATTGCTAGGATCACTGATCGATCGAACAGTTTCCCTAAACTGCGAGGCCTGTTAAGTGTTTCAGTCAGAAATCGTTATTTGTATAGAACGGCGCGCGGTCAACGATGCGCGGAGCTTTCAAAAGTAGCTTTCGCGAGCGCGTGGCACCATTTTGTAGCGCGAAACGAGGCGGGTCCGAGTGAAAGAGATGTTTGTCCAGTGGACTGGGACCAATTTGAGATTGTTATTCAAGCTTTTTCGTGAAGTCAAGGAAATATTAAAATGCCCAAACACTTTAAAGAAGTTTATTTCATAAAATGCTTGATACTACGCCAGGAAAAGAAAATCCATATCTACCCAATAAATACGTATTATTTTCGCCGATTTCAAACACCACGAGAAATAGTTGAAAGTCGCGCAGCGGAGTATAATTTTTGACGAAATTTTTTGGAGGTGGTTTGGGGGGGGGGAATCGGATGAAACACTGTCCACAGGAGATTTATATAATCTTGCTCAATCGAAAACAAAAACACTTGAAAGACCTGGCTGGTATCCAAACCTCCGATACGGTTATAATTTCTTTGTTTACTTGATGTATTTTTAATGACATAATTTTAGTTTTTTGATAAACAAGTTTATTTTTTACGTGGGAAAGTCCCCTGCGCAGGAAAATAATCGCGGAGCACGGAAAGACTGAAAGAGAGCGCAATGCAATAGTGAAGGGATTTGGGAGGAAGTTTGGTGACCTGGGGTCTCGTAAATTATGCTTCTTTGTCTGAATATAAAAACTCCGAACAATTTCGTGGTGAACTTGACCTCATCTTTGGGGCGCGCAATCTACAGACGTGCTAAGAGAATTAAGGAGGGATTGAAAGCAGTTTGTAGCGGTAGAAATCCGCACAGTTTTCTGCTCTCTTTATATTAGCGACGAAATCACTTTCCTATCGCGGCGCTGTTTTATGGACACTTTTTCAGTACTGCCACTGGGCTGAACACGCATGTCCCTCGTTTTCCCAACTTAACCTCCTTACATTCTCATCTCTTCACGCTTTTACCCTTTTCGATGCATCTTATTTCTTGATTGTAATTTTAAAGTTTTAGTTGTAATTTTTTACTTTAGTATGACCACCACATCAGCTATGGCTGCTTTTAAAGGCCGGTTTCCCCGCTAAACGATTTCTCGGCCCGATCTGTCGGCACACTCGTAAGGCTCCGGATTTACACGCTACGATTTATCGGGCCGATTTTTTCTTTTATCGATATCGCGCGAGGATTCAAAATCGCCCCGATTTGTAAAATCTGTTGCGTGCTGCAACAGATTTTTTAAAATCGGGCAGGGGGATTTTCGGTCGCTCGGTCGTGTTTCGGGCCGACAAATCGTAGCGTTTAAACCGGCCTTTAATCCTATCGTGTATAAATAAATGCTTTTAATTTTTATTATTATTATATATCGAGACCCTTTCAAAGTTTTCCCGCCATATTGCCCACGGGTACACGTGAATTTCAATGAAATTTTAAGAGGTTTAAAGAAGGGATAGAAGAAGAAAAATGATTTTTGGAGCACCAACTAGACAGTTGATACCCGACGCAAGTGCACCCGCGTGGTATCAACTGTCTGTTTTGGTGTCCATCTACTAATTTTTAACTTCAAATTCTATTCTCTTCATATATTTCTTATTATCCTAAATTTTACAACTCCTTTGAGAAAAACTATATTTCCTCCCAAAAATTTAACAAACACCCGCATAACATAGATTAATGAGATGAGCATAGAGTTTTTTGGATTGCTTTGAAACGTGAACGAGATATTTCCATTAAACCCATGCGGAAAAATGGCATTCCAGGTGGACCCCCGCCTAAGGCACGTAATACAGTTTTTGTATGAGAAAAAAAAAATCGGGTGTCAAATATAAATATTATAAAATCAGTATAAAAACTATTCTTTGCGGTACTGATCTTTAATTTCGCATGTGAGCCGACTCTGTCAGCGCGCGCCTTGTATACAGATCACCTTTCTTTGCTCAGTCTTCTGTGCAGAATTTTGAAACGAGAAACAAAAAAGTGAAGTTTTTAAAAGTTGTTTCGAATTTTCTACCCATGCGCCAGCGAATCCTGCCGGAAAATTGCGGGTTGACAGGCTTAGAAAATGGGCATCCTGAATATATCCCGTTCAGGAGACACAGTTGTCTGTAAATTTTGGCAAAGAAAGTTTTTCTTCCAGCGGATCATTTGGGGCAATATTTTCAGACTAACACTCAAGTTTCATTCCACTTCCTTCCTACCCCGTCCTTAGTCAAATAAATTTTTTAACTGTTTTTCTGTACTAGTATAGTAACTTTTAGCAAGACCAGGCTTCACTATTAGTTGGTATTTCCATTACAATACAAACACTTCTACTTGAGAAAGGGCGAAAACTACATTGAGCATCGGAGACTAGCCAAGGCCATAGAATAAGAAGCCGAGGCGGTCATACAAAGGAACGGCAGCTGTCGGCGACGTGAAGGTACACAAAAATTGGATAAGACTTCAAGACCGCATAACTTTGCGAAAGACGCAGAAAACGCTGAATTAATGCGACGTTTCGCGCCCAAATCTTCCCACGGTCAGATTTTTGAAAAACTTTACTGCGAGTCTCGTAGATGAATGATCCAACTCATGTCCGAAAGGCAAAATATTGAGGTGTTACCGTGCTCGTTTCGGAGATAAACGCGTTGAAGAACGTAGTTGTTTTCTGAGAACCTTGGTCATTAAGGCGACTATTGGCTTTCATTACTATTCAGCAAAACAAAAAAAAGAATAAAATGGAGATACTCTAGATAATTTTATAAGATGAGGGGAGGGGGGCCACGCGAAAAACGGCTTCAATGGTGGGGCTGTGCCAAAAAAGTGAAGCAAAAGGGTGTCGGGCGAAATACTGAGAATGAAAAAGAGGTATCATAGAATTTGTTTACAAATTGATAGAGAAAATTTGCTCCTGCTCATGAAATATCTAGTATTACGGAATATGATAAACAGTTTCGCAAATTAAACTAAAAATGCAATTAAAATATGGGTCATTTTATCTTTTTAAGCAAATTATATCGCGGCTAGTGATTGTCCAGCATCTAATTTTTCAAAAATGTTAGAGAATCGCCCCTTTGAGAAATTTCCGCCTTCGGCACTTAATTTCCCCTTACACAAGTCTAGCTAGTTCGGCCCCTGGTTTTTTCCTATACGTTTGCACATTTTCCACAAAAATATTGTAAGCATATTATGTGAATGCGAACTGTTTCAAATGAATATTTAAACGTACTTAATCGTTTAAAGCACCAGGTGTCATTTATTTTGGAGGGGGTCATCTCCAGAAAATTACCTTATTGGGGGGGGGGGGGGGGGGGTAGGGGCCGTGTGAGAAAAATTGTCCAAGCTTGAGGGGGGTTATACACATTTCCAAATTACACTCCCCCTTAAGGGTCACCATGGCATCCAGAGAGAGTAAAATCTTTGTGCAGTGGCCACTCAGCACTATATTTGTCCAGTTTCCCATTATCATTGCAGCGCGCTTGATGCATGACGTGGCATGCGGACACACAGTAATATGCGCAATAACATGGGCATCCTTTATATAGACTAAGTGAGTAGGTGTAGTAAGGTTTCTATTAACTGCATGGGTATACTGGAGCTACGTTAGCATTGGCACGCGGGTTAGTTTGTGTGGATATTTTAGCAAGTGAAAATACTCAACCTTTGTTTTCTCAATTCTCACCCCCAAAAAAACAGAGTGGGAGGGGGCACTAACTCGAGGGGAAGGGGCGCTTCATTCCAAATGTTCACCCGAAAGGAGGGGCCCTTATTTGAAGGGCTCTTATTCCGCAGCCTGACCAATCGATGATTGGAAATCAATCGATAATAATTAAAATATTGTTAGTTTAATCGGATATCGGCGCATAATGCGATAATCATAAATAACTGATATTGACAGCTTTCAGTGTCAATGGAACAGATACTCCATGGTCTGAAAGAGCCTTAGTACAACAAACCCCGAAAGAAACGTACAATTGGTTTTAAATGTTTAGTCAAAGGTTACCATGCCTATGACATTTGTATTTGTTAATTGTCTTGTATGCTATATGCGCTATGCCGTATAAAAACCTCAGTGGCGGATCCTGGGGGAGGGTCATGGGGTCCGGACCTGTGGGATCCAGACCTATAGGGATTTATGCTTTCACCATTATCTATAGCAAGGATCTCCAGGGGGGGGAAAATTTGAAAATAAAAGGGGGGTGGGATCCACCAAATGCACTTTTCAGAGCCTGAACCTCTCAAATCTTTTCTGGGGGAGGCCCCCCAAACACTGGAGGGGAGCGGGGTCCGCCATTCGCCCCCTTGTTAGAAGCGTTTAGTAAATAGACTATTGCAGTCTACTTCCAAAAATATCCTTCTACATATTTCGCATGGAAAACCCTGGGATCCCCCTATCAAAAATTCCTGGATCCGCCCCTGAACCTTGCGCCGTTTCTAGGTAACATTGTTTTTAACTTGCATAACATGTGTAGAAATTAAGGTCATTACAGTACATAGAATGATAAAGATCATGAGGTGTATTGATCACTTTTAAGAGTTGCTGATTGATGTAATAAGATCGAAATGAAAAACAATCGATGAAAATTGATGGCAATTGATCATGTTAAAAGTCACAAAATTTTCCCACTCCGTCAATTTCCAATATCATCGGGGGGGGGGGGGGGATTGTTATTGATTGACATAGATTATTATCGTTGATTATCGATTGGTCGAGGCCAGGTTATTTGAGCTGGGGGCGCTTATTCGAGGACTTACGGTAATACAATATTTAAAGGAACCCTATATAAGGATCACAGATACCAAAAAGGATACCCTCTTTAAGGACTGAGCACCTCAAAAGCCATAACTCCCTATCCCGTGGCACATTAGCTTACATATGGGGAGTACACCCACCACCCCCCAGTGATAAAGTATCTTCTTCAATTTAATTCCGATTGAGAGATTACAACTTTGCAGCCTATGAACTTGTAACTACAACATTCAAAAATACACATGAAAACGAGGCATGCATAATTTGAAGGTGTGTGAAAGGCCGAATACTATGCCAGCTTGTGATGATTTTAGCCTTGAAATCCCAAAATTGCTCAGATCGTAATTCAGCATTTTGTGAAAGCAATTTGAAATTTCAAGGCCGAATCGTCACATCTGATAGTTTTCTCTTTCAACCCTTTCAATTATTTAAAGGGGCTGTGTCCCGCTACTTTTTGCTATTCCTTCAAACCCTGTATTCTTTTTTTTTACGAGCTATAAACTCAAACATGTCAATGAAATATTAAGTTTTTATTCAAAGATGGAATCTCACTTACATAACAGACAGATGAATTTCTAAGCACTATTTACCACTTGTTTTCGCACAAATGTACTTAACCGTTTAAAAAAGAACTGGCCATCATTTTTTTATATTTTAACCTTTTCGCAATCTGTTTTCAATCTTGTCCAAAGTTGTTGACCATCCGCACTTTCAATTGCAGCTTCTTAGTGATTTGTTTTATGTTTGTTGCTATGGTTTGAAAGCCATTATTTTGTGGTTTCAATATATTTTAAGTTGAGTTTGCCTGTAGGCAGAATTGCTGGAAATGGCGTGACACAGACCCCTTTAAGGCACACAAAATGAATGGCCATACCTACATCTCCATTCTCACAAAAAATGAACTGATTATGCTCACAATGTTTATTAGCAAATAGTTCATAAATCAAGTGTCACATGTGGCTTTCACAATGCGACCAGATCGGGTTGACGTATGGCTGTTTTACCCATCCCTTGGCATCAGTCTCTCATTAGACCATCGGATCGCATTCCCTCTCATGGCACCTTCAGTGGATTAGAGGCTGTGGGAAGTTTCTGGTTCATCATCATGTGGCCGCTGGGCATTTTTGTCTGCATACTGGGGTCTCGCTGTTTTTTCAGTAAGTGGTGCCTGTTTCTCCTGCGGTATTACACATTCCATCATTCGGTGTGCCATGGTATTAGTTAGACTTGGGGTGCTGTGTTGGTCCTGTGGCAGGTTTCCAGTTTTACCTGACTTGTTTTGGAATATTAACTCTTTCTCTCTCTGGCTAATTCCTGGATCTACAACGTATTTGGTCTAAGATGATTGCCTGTAGTCGGAAGTTATTGAGAAGTAGATTCTGTTAATTCAAGAGCTGGGCTGGTAGGAGGCCAGTGCATCTAATGGGTGTGTTTCTGTATTACAATAAACTCCTGTATGGATCTATTTTCGCCAACTTGTGGTTTCTTTAGAAGGCTGCTTTGCAGTGTGAACAGACTTTTCAACCAAACCATTTGATTGAGGGTGTGTGGAGACTGCTTGTGACGTGTCTGAAATCCCATCCCCGTACTGGGGGCCATTGTTGGATACTACTTTAATTTCTCAGGAATGCTGTGTCTTGCGAAAATGGCTTTCATTTTGTCGATTACAGCTGAGGCTGGTCGTGGTGGGCATTCTTTCTACATTGTACATTGTGTAGTTCAAAATATCTGCTGTAGTAGTAGACTACAATCAAATAAGGTTCATTGTCAAGTTCGAACAAATCGGTCGCAACATTTTTGGCCATGGACGTTCTGGTAGCTTGTGTGCTATGTTAAACTGCGATCATGGGTTTCTTGGGGTTAGAACTCTGTGCCCGGTTGTTCAAAAGCCAATTAACGCTAATCCTGGATTAAAAGTCAATCAACGTTTTGATTTCTCTTGTATAAAAGTGTTTTTCACTGCTAATGTTTTGTAGAGTTTGAGAATACTCAAAGTTTTAAAATTGAAGGATGAAAAATATTATATAAATAGCAACCTCACTTACAAGTTACAAAACTGAAATCAATATTCACGCTATCCTGGATTAGCATAATCGTCTTTTGAACAACCGAGCCCTGTTGTTGTGTGCAGGCTGGACAATTTGAGACAACATCTTCTATCTGATTGTTTATGGTGGGCCAAAACATGACCTCCTTTGCTCTATTCTTGCACTTCACCATACCCATGTGTCCTGTGTGGATTCACTTTTTATATGTCTGTTCTGAGCACCGCAGGAATGATGATTCTTTCTCATTTGAACACAAAACCTTCCATCACAGATAGCTCGTCTCTGTAGTTTCCAGAAGGGCTTCACTGATGGCACTGCTCCTAGCCCATGTTTGGATGCATCAAATTATATTGTTACCTCCTTGCTTACATCATAGTAAGCTAGAGTTTCGATAGAGTTCCAGCAGAAATAATCAGCAGCTTCATATGGTTTCCTGTGCACAATCCCCACACAAATTCAAAGTCCTTCTTTAGCAGGCTTCTCATTGGTGCAGCGGTTTCTGACAGCTTTGGTGTGAATTTAGCCAGATAGTTAAACCATCCCGAGCAGGGGTCTCTTAGTACTTGTTTGTTTCTTGGCGGCTCCATCTCTTCAGTCTTGGGACGTTCCATTTTTCATCCGCACCCCCCCCCCCCCCCTCCCCCTAAGGATGGCGGGTTTTTACTACAAGAGGGTTCTGATTTTTTTTCAAAGGAGAGGCCAAAAAAATCAACCCTTCGGATTTTTTTGCAAAGGTGCCGCCGGAAAATCAATCTGCCATCCTTGGGGGGGGGGGGGGGGGGGGGGTGCGGATAAAAAATGGAATGTCCCCTTGGATCTGCTTGGATGGCAGCAATCTTCTTGGGGTCTGGCCACATGATTCGGAAATCTCTCAAAATATGTCTTGACTTTCTTTTTATCTTCATCGGTAACATCGATCCACGTGTTGGCGATATCTCGTCCTTTTTCGCCACACCATCAGCAAATAACTACACGTTTCCTCCTTCTTCTTCGCCTTTGTGGCGAGCGGACCATTGGAACATGAGTTCCACCAGGTTCTACGCAGCGTTCCGGTAAATTTTCGGCTTCCCAGTCCATTTGAGGACTCTGTACTACGGCTAAATCCATTCTTGGAATTGATCCCGATTCTGACACCATGTAAAGTATCTCTTCAATTTAATTCCATCGAGAGATTACAACTTTCGGCTTATATTATGAACTCGTAACTACAATATTCAAGATGGCGATCCTGTAAAACACACACGGAAAACGAGGCAAGCATAATACACCCGGGATCCCCCTCCTGGGAGCATTCACAAAAAACTTGTTGGGGGGGGGACTGATGAGAAAACTATCTCGCAGTAAAAAATATTTAGCACCCCCTTGTTAGCCTGCTTCGCAGACGGACTCAACCGCGGTAATGTCCGGCGGTTGAGTCCGTCTGCGACGCAGGCTACCCTCTTGTCTAAATGGCAAAATTTTCAAGATCCCCCTCCTCTGATATTTTAGGTACCACTATATGATTATTACACCACGGATCTACCTCACACTGGTGATCAACCGCTTACCGTTCTTACCGTTTTGTGGTGCATTCTGGGTAAATTGGTCGAGCGTCTTCTTTCGATCTGGAAATGGCGGAATTGAAACATGAATGAAGTAAGTTTTGTGTTTTATTTTCAAGCACTTCAGTCGTAATGATTGGGAAAATACGTTAACTTTTCTTTGGGGAATATGTTTTAACAGGTAACTTGTGTTCACTCAGAATTTCTGACAACAGCATTGCCTGCATTGGATTTGAGTCACTCGTTCGTTCGCAAATTTAATATGGACGCTCTGTAGCTTCCGACATCCCAGGCTGACGATTCACGTAATAGTACAGCGGCTTAGCTCAAATTTTGAGAGAAGTGTGCACTTCGACTAAAGCATGAAACTTTCCACAGTTAACAAACATACCATAAGGTTTTATTTTTAGATGTGGAGCCATCTGTGATTTGACCTTTGACGTCACTAAAGGTCGATGACGTCACACAGAAAGAAATGGCTAGTATTGACCATATATTTTTTACTAAAGTGCTGAAAAGAATATGTATTTGGTAGTAAAAGCTTGCAATCATCTTAATAAAGTACAAAATAAGACAACTTTACGCCTTGAGCTTATTTTATGGACTTTGACCTTTGACCTTGGTTGACTTTAAATGTTTAAAATTGAATCAGGATTAGCCTGTTTAAAATGCATGCCTAATGCAAACAAATGCAGATTCGTATAACTGTACTATGACTGTTTAGTTTGAAGTTTTAGCTGTGTTTTAAGCTGTTTCAAGTGGCTGTTCCAAGCTACCTGTCTATTACCATTCTCCAGAATGCGAGAAGAGCGTGAGAGCAGTGCACGTCAATGCCCCCATGAGGTTTTTTTCAATTTGAAAAGAGGATCTTCTCTGGGATGCTAAAGCTTTCAGTAGCTGTTCATCCATCTTTTCAGGACATTTTGATGTAATAACCATTTATTGGCAGCTTTTGACGTTGCCATAGCAACCACATAATTATCAAAATTTTACATTTTCTTTGTTCTAATGATGTTTTTTCCACCAACATTGCATTATTAGTGTGTTTTAACATCCCATTATTGCTTTGGAATGATTTTGTTTCAATTTATTGCGCTCTTTTGTGTGGAAATAGTGAAACCCTTGATGGCGGATGTAATGACGTCATTTGGCGTCATATGAAGTCATAATAAGTAACTATATTTCTTGTAGAGCAAGTTCAGAGCTATGTATAGGGCATAATACTTTTGATACATCTGTAATAACTAAAACCCAAGGGGGGGGGGGGGGGTTCCATCAACCCCCAGTCCTTGTACGGTCGTCGGGGTACCGAGGGTTAACACACTCACTTGCGCCATCCTGCGCAACCCTTTTTACACCGACAGTCCGACAGTGTATAAACTCATAGCAATAAACCGAATCCTCTGTAAGGGTTGTCCACAGCGGTGCTATGGTAGTGGTATTCAGTCTATGATCATCTCCTACAGGTGACATCTGGCATATAGCCGATGGGGTTTGTCATCAATTTACATGACGGGACACAATGACATTTTTTGTGCACCTAAGATGCGTAGAGGATTGCTCTCAACAGCAGCAGTCAACAATATTGAATACAGCCCTAGTTTTGTAAAGTCAATCTATTTAATAAGTTATTTATTTTACATGGCAAAGTCATTCTGGTAAGGATGATTTGAATCAGTGATATAGTTGATGACGAAGAAGGGACGATGTGTCAACACTAATGCATAATGTAGTATTGATAGATCTGTATTTGCATACGCTGGGAGTTTCATTCAAGGAGACAGTGGATGGACTGGCGCACATATCCAAGCAAACGTTGCTAGTCCTAGTATAGAAGGTATTTTAGCTAAAGTCATCCATGTGACCAAAAACCCAGCACGCACATCATGTCACACCGCTGCGAGTCTCTATGCATTCCTCCAAAAAGCCTAATCATTCTTGTCCCCAGAGGCCACGATCCTTTTTGTCAGCACCAAGAATCAAGGACCTCTGGCTGGTTCCAAAACCGGAAGTCCGCGAATCTCAGACTAACCGTCAAATCTGACAAATCTGATTGGCTGAGAATACAGAACGAGTAGTCTGAGCATGCTCAACAAATTGGGACCGGCCAGAGTCTTGATTCTTGGTGATGACGCAAAAGGATCGTGGCCTCTGGGGATGAGAATGAACCTATGTGGAAAGCCCAGGGTCAGCTGTGACCGAGCCATGATATCTGCCCCTTAAAGAATGGTGTGCAATGTAGGCAAGTCGCAGTGTCCATTTCAAATACCGGTCGAAGACCTTAGTCTTTTATCGAGAAATATTGTGGCTTCTAGAGGTCAGATCTATTCGAGAGGGCAATTTTCAGCAATAAATAGAGTTACTGATAAAGGTCATGCCCTGGACTGTTTGCTCTGACTTGAACATACCCACTACTCCAGATATTAATGACGGGGAGATGTAGACCTCCAAAAAGTCGCAATGTCCCAAAACGTAACCCCAAAAAAGTCTGGCTTTTTTCTCTGAATAAATACATAAGTATTATAAAACATCAGAAAGTACACAATAGTTGATGTGTCCACCTTTATTCATTGTTTGATATAAAGTCGAGGCTATGCCTTTCATCACCCACCCTAAAAATGTCGCCCGCCAAAATCTTTCTATACCCCCCCAAAAAAACTGCCGAGAAAATCTTATAGCCCCCCAAAAGTCCCCAAATTGCTAATTTGATTTTCAAACCCCTAAAAGGTCTTTACACCTCCTCGTCCACTAATAATACCTGCACTCCCTGTTGTTTGATGCTACATATGTTTTGGATGCATACTGCTGTAGTTGTTCAATCCTGGCACGGTTTGAGACTTTCCAAGATTATCTGATCATGGTTATTTCAACCGTATTTTGACATGCTTCAAACTAGAATCAGCTGACAGTAGTGGGCAGGGTGCTAGGATGGCTACATTCCAAACGGTTTGAAAGAAACCACAACTAAAGAAAAGGCGAGGGAAGGGTGTGCGGTGTGCGCAGGCAAAACAAAAAAAAAAAAGTGCCGGCTACCAACACGCAGTGGATTCCTGAGAGCTGATTTCTGGTCAGTTTTTTTTAGTCCCAACAAAATTACAAGTCAACCAATCTACAGATAAAGCCATCTACACAACAGGTGGTAGAGGATTTTCTTAATAACACTGGTAGAGGTGGATATTGCAAACTTGATCGCCATGGCCCCCCCCTAGCAGACAAGCCTATCTCCTTCTACACATTGGGCAGAGGATGTAGGACAGTATGTGTGCACTATTGTTGAAGCAGAAGTCGTAGTGTTGCCCATTGCCTACTTTTTGACAAGAATTAAGTCCCAATGAATTGTTGGGTGGCTTTTGGTAACGGCACAAGTTTCAAAATATGTTCCCGTCCATCAGACTTGTTGACTCAGATTGAGCCCTAGATGTTGCAGCACTCTACCTGTCTTCTCATGTCCTGACAGTGTGCAATACCGTCTTGTCATTCAGTAGGTATAGGTTTAGAGAAAACTTCTGGGACACATGACTGAGTTTCCCAGAAGTTACACAATGCATTTGAAGACATCATACAGATGCCTAGTGATATAGACAATGCCGTTCTGTCCACTGCTTGAGTGGGGTGCAGGGAAATCATGGTTGATAAGCAATATCTCAGGTTAGATTTGTTCTACCACGCCTGAATTTTTTTCCTGATTATAAAACGCGATATTCTTTTTGTATTTTTTTTCTTCTAGATTTATATATTGACAACAGTTCGGAGCATGAAAAAGTTCTGCTGGCTTGGTCTAGAACTTTCAACCTCTCAGGGTTCTCATTCAGGACTATGATAATGAATTATGATATTAGTTATTACGTTTAAAATGGCTGGACAAGTAAAAAAATATTGTATATATCTTTTTTTGATCACGTAGCATGTCACGTGATAGTTTTCTTTAAAATTTCGTAAAATAAGTCGACTTTGTACTTGTATTCATCATAAATAGTGTTTTTCGTATAGTGTAAAGTTATTTACGCTGCCTTTGGAATGATCATCCTATGATTTCGATTTAAAGAGTTTAAGTAATTAAAAGTCTTTTGTTTATTCTTTCTAGAAATGACCTTTGGCCCTAATAAGATTTTTTTTCAAGAAAAACGAGAAAAAAAAGGACGGTCATTCCAAACGTGAAGTGCTGGAAATATTTGACCTGCATCTAAAAGCCTTTTTGTTTGATGATTTCACTGAACACCAACCGGCAATTCCTCCAAATATTGGCTATTTTTCTGCCAAATGTCGCGTGGCATGTCACGTGACTCTGCCAGAAGCCCTAATACGCACCTTACATGTCAAGGACGTTAAAACCTAACTTGTGTGATGAAATTTGTTGGCATTGCCATTCTTTGTCACCAGAAATATATCAAATAAACTTTATTTTTTTTTCCCAGTTAAAAGTATTTTGTCCCATGCATTAATGTGGCTTGAGTCAGTATTAGACGTGCACTGCTCTTCTGCTCATGTTCATTGAGAATTGTACCAGTAGCTTGAAACAGCCACGTGAAACAGCTTAGAACACAGTTAAAACTTCAAACTAAACAGTCAGAGTATAGTTGTTAATACGATCTGCATTTGTTACCATAAGGCATACATTTTAACCAGGCTAATCCGATTCAATTTTAACATTTAAAGGTCAACCAAGTCCAAAGGTCCAAAGTCCGATAAAAATAATCCCAAAGCATTAAGTTGTCTTATTTTGTACTTTATTAAGATGATTGCAAGCTTTTACTGCCAAATATATATTCATGTTTCAGCATTTTAGTAAGAAATCATATTGGTCAATACTAGCCGACTTCTTCTCTGTGTGACGTCATTGACTTTTTAATGAACGTCATAGGTCAAATCCATCCAGATGGCTCCACATCTAAAAATCAAACCTTATGGGGTATGTTTATCAACTGTGGAAAGTTTTCATGCTTTTAGGCCAAAGTGCACACTTCTTGATATTAGCCGCTGTACTGATAAGTGTTCATTTTCAGCTTCTATATAAGCTTCAAACTAGTGAAAACCGATTTATACATGGTGTTAGAAAGACATCTAGGATGTCGAAGGGTCGAAGATATCGGTCGGGTCGATATCGGTTCGCGCTAACACTTACGTAACAAATATGCAAATAGACCACAAGTCTTGTACATTACAGTACATTTTTTTTTTGTTTGGCTGACTAGTCGCATAGCAAAGATTCAGTCACCTGAAGAGAGATCATAGCGCTGATATAACTGGTCAAAAAAAAAAAAAAAAAAAAAAAAGGAAAAAGGGGGGGGGGGAAAAAAAAAGGGTGTTGTTGTTTAGGCCTAGCATAAAGTTATCTTTAGAGGTCGACTGTTAGAACTCCTTGGAAAGAGAAAGGCCTTTGCAGTCTAGTTTTTAAAATTTTGAATTATGTATACAATGTTTACAATTCAACAAATGGTTCTCAAAGTCCAAAGACAACAATTACTTTGTAGCTTTCTTTTTGCATAATCATGCCTGCCAATTCGAACTCTGATTTTTAAATTTTCAACATGAATGATTATTGAGATCAAGGGGGTTTGTAATATCCTGAGTTAGTCTTTTATTGGTCAGAGTTTTCCTCAGTAAAGGCAGCATGGAATGCTAATAAGTCACAAAAGTAACAACGTAACAAATGGGTATTCCAAAACAGTTTTTTATAATACAGGTTAAATTTGACAGCCAGTCCCTAGCAAGTATTATCACTACACATTCAGTTTAAATTACTGGATTGTTTCAAGCGCAATGGCTACATTGTAACTTGATTTGATTTGTCACTTTTCTTTCATTTTATTGTTTTATGATTCAAAGGCAATAAAGGTTCAGTGGGCTATGTAGTCATCAATGGAGATGATCGAGTTTGGCTCCAAAACACCATGTTACTATATAGTGTCAATGCCGACTTAACGTCTTGGTTTTTGTATATCTGTACAATTTATGTACCCATTTATGCATATTTCTAGGCACATTTTAGGCTGAGCTTTACTCGCATTCCGGCATGGTTTATAGTCACGACAATGTGGACTTTTGAATAATAATTACAAATTGCAAAGTTATTGATCACCTTCACAAACCCGTTATTTAGACCTTTTTTAACATATTTTTAATTTTATATACACTAAAATATGAAGGCAATGTAATTACAGAGGTCACTTCGTACATGTACATGTGTGTACAAAGCTTACATGTACACTTCTATTTACAATATTGAAATATGGTTACATGATTTTATTGCCTTACATTTACATTTTCAATTACATGACCTCGATTCTGAGTAATAGAAGGTACTTGTATGGAAGTTGGAATCAACATTTGCTAAGCAAACAAACTTGAAAAGTGTGATGTTGCAGATTTGGGGTAAATGTCAAAGCTTAATAATATTTTGCATACCTTCAATGTTTGTTTACATTATATATTATATTTGGGCAAGATAAACCTATGATAACAAAACTAGACATCAGACATTGAATGTCGATCTTAGTGAAAAAATAAATTCACATCATTGAAAGAACGAGAGATATTCTGAAAACAGTGAATTGGGGGACATGTTAAAAACATGCTAAAGGTGTTTAAAATCTGACACAATAATTATGTAGAGTGGCTCTGTAGTCCTTAGCTGTAAACTTAAGTGAATTCGCAATCTAGAATTACTGCTAGGGCAGATTTAACACATAAGTTTACACTTACATTGTTTTTGAGTTTGCTAAGGCCCATAGAATATGTTAAGATTTGTCAGATGTTTACGAAACTTGACCAAAATGGTTGTCAGATATTTGTGCACTTCAAGTGTGGTCTGGAATTTGAAATATTTTAACTTTTGATGCCTCGGTGCATGAACCGGACAAAACAAACAATTTGTTCTAGTGGCCAACTTCAAAGTTGATTTTCTCATAAACCAATAGGAAGATTCGATAAAGCCCAACATGCTTTTGTATCCCTATCAAGTGCTGATTGATATAATGCAGTTTGTTTGCATGTACACACTAATGCAAAGGCAATTAATTCAGGCAAAGCAAACCTTGCCAATTTTGTTGTTTTTGAAGGCTTGCACGAGCTTACGCAGATGCAGTGGAAACCATTTTAAAATGGTAATGTAATATTAGGATTCTGCGTTTTTTATTACCTTAACAGTGATAATGTAGTTACTTCGGTTTTGACATGAAAATAATGTCATTGTGCACACAAAAGTTTTTTTTTTGTTTTTCCTGGAAGGCACCCCAAAAGGTTATCAGTAACCTTAAGTCAGGAATTGATTGTACATGTATAAACAAAATATGCATCCCAAATATGCTTTGTTTGTAATGTATAAATACTTTACCAAGTGAAGACAAAGAAAATCTCTGGTGAGACCCTGCAATGCCATGCGGTAAATTCTCAGTGATTTATGTCATCATCTTAATAAAATATGACTCTCAAGCATAGATTTTTTCATGTCCAACTACATGAAAGTTAGGAACAAGTGTTCAAAATCGTGTTCGTGATGTACAGGATCCGGAAGTAGTAGCACATGTCTCACTCAGGCTTTGATAAATTACACAGAAAATGTTTTAACAAGGGGGAGTTCATAACACAGTGCCAAACTGCGGCTTCACATACTGTATGCATCAGAAGCCATCCACGCTTTCCTTTATAGACTTCAAAAACTGGTACTACATGTATACATGTACCTATCACGTTTGTAAACGACATTCTGAGCATAAACTTAACAGTAAAGGAATTGAAGGACAATCACATGAACATCAGCTGGAATTAACCAAATTAATGTAAGACAACCAAACCTAGGAAATTGGTCGCTCTGATGAAATCCTGATTGAAGAAATAAACCGTCAAAACCTTATTTTGCATATATTTTTAGAGAACTTTATGGGATTGGAACTAGAAAGTTGTTTTGTATTGAATTTGTGGTGATGAAATGACCAACTCTCTTGAGAGTAGCTGGCATGCTGTTTGCAAGGGGTTCCAGAGAACCCTGACCACCATCACATCAATCCTCAGTTTCAACAGTGCAGCATGAAATTTTCAACATGTTGTCGTGGTCAATTGCCTGGTGTGGCAAGTGTGGTCGATCATCATGCCTATGACTGGGTTGTCTGTTATGCCAACAGAGGTTCTGAACAAAAGAGAATGAGATATTTGTAGTTATATTTCAACTTGAGCAGTTGAAGAGGAGGCCTGGAAAAATTCAGACTCAAATGGGATTCAACCCCATGACCTTTGTGATTGCGGTGCAAATGCTCTACCACCGAGTTACATGTATAGACATGAAGCCACTGGGAGCTGGTCAATTGTGAGTTCTATTTTAGTATTTATACCCATCAAGTGATGAAATGGTGATGATGAATATTTGAAATAATTCATATATGTGCACTGTGGTGGAAAAAATGAAAGAGAATGAGATATTGCAGTTATATTTCAACCTAAAACAAGGTTCTGAAATAGACCATTTCACTTTATGTTAGGTGCCCACTTGAGATCTTGTAATGTTCCCTTGAGAATTGCCCATTATATATCTGAAAATTATGTTTTTGTGGGCATGTGATTCTCCAGCCACATGATCTGATGTGGGTAAACAAACAAACACAGCTTAATGGTCTAGTCACTGAAGTGTTTTTCATTTCATTTTCAGTTCCACAGTTTCGAAGAAGCCTTCAATGCCCTGTGTAGAACAGAACCTTGACTGTTCCACCACAAGTGCCTTTGTTGTGAGAAGCATACACCTTTCCTGTGAGGGATGGGAAAGCACCATTCATTCATTGAGGTCAGAAATTCATTGCTTGACTAAGCTGCGAGCATCAACCAACTACTGTAAAAGCTCTATTAAGCCCCCAGGGAGGCTTATTTAATTGTGTGGTGCCAGGAAATATCCATACCTCCCCCGTGGAATTTTTTTTTGGTTTGAACCCCCTCCCCCCTTGAATTTCAAGTTTAGCTTCATACTTTTCCTTAAAAAAAGTTTGGCTTTTGAGACCCCCCCTCTGAATTTTCAATGACCTTCCTTGGGATGGGTATGGATATTTTCTGGAACTACACATTCTGTGCCGAGTAAAATAAAGGATTAATATCACGCGTGTTTTCAGAAATTTGCAAATTCTGAAAACACAAGTGATATTAATCCTTTTTACGAGGAATCATGCGATTACTTGCTAATAACATAAAGGGCAAAATTAGTGTGATTAAGACATCGGGTGGTCTTAAATCGAAAATCGAAAATCTTCGGAAGACTTCAAGTAATTTTCGGAAATCTTCGGAAATCGTCGGGTTATCTTCGAAATGTTTGGAAGTTTTTGGGTGAACTTTGGCACTCTTTGGAAGTCCTCGGGCAATGTTCGGAAATCTTTGGAGTAATTTTTCCCCGGGCAAACCAAAATTAACGAAAAATGCCCTCCGTCTTAATCAGAATTCAGTAATTTTTGCCCTCTATGTTATTAGGGTCTTAACAGGGGGGGGGAGGGGGCTTATTAGAGAGGGAGGCAATAGAAAAGGGGGCTTATTTCGAATCCAAATAATTTTCTTAGAAAACCCAATTTAAATTTTTTGGGGTGGAGGGGGGTGGCGGGTTATTGGATAATCTGACTTCTGCATGAACAGAGAGGGGAATTAGAGAGGGGGCTTAATACAGAGGGGGGCTTACTAGAGAGGGGGGTATTCAAAAAAAATAATATAGAGGGTTACATAATAGAGAGGGGGCTTATTAGAGAGTGGGGGCTTAATAGAGCTTTTATGGTAGATGTGTCAAGATGGGTTAAATTAAAGGTGCTAAAATGTCCAAATTGATGTGTGACATGCTGTTGAGATGTACAGTGGAATTCCAATTTCTCAAACCTGCCAACTGGGAAACGAAAATTGGTTTGAGAAATTGGAGTGTAAAATATTAGGGTTAAAATTACAGTGAAACAAATCCAAGGGAAACAACTTTTAGTTTCGAGTTATCGGAGTTTTGAAAAAATGAGGGTTACAGAAATCGGGATTGTGTGGTTCCAGAATATATCCATACCTCCCCCATGGAAGGTTGTTGGGTTTGAACCCCCTCCCCCAGAAATTTCCAGTTTAGCTTCATGCATTCCTTTAAAATTTTTTGGTTTTTGAGACCCCTCTCCCTCGGAATTTCCAATGACCTTCCTTGGGGTGGGTATAGATATTTTCTGGAACCGCACATTTGAGAGATTGGGATTCCACTGCACTTTTAGAATTTGTCTGCAGGAAAGGTGCTATTTAATTTGAAGTAAACACTCGCTTTGGAGCCAGTGTGGAAGGTGTGGTGGCCTAATGTTAGTTTCTTGGATTCCGGATGGATATTTCGCGAAATGAAGTCATGTCCTGGGTCATCATGTTGTGCTCTGGGTACGATACTTTACTTTCACTGTGCCTCTCTCCACCCAAGGGTATTCATGGCACTAGCTAATTGTTAGGGCAACCTGACAAAATGCTGGGTGGTTACCTGTAATGGACTAGCATCCCATCCAGGGGGTAGCAACACTCCTAGATATTTCATGTGACAGAAACCAGAGTTAAGCACTAGCACTGATGAGTCCCCTGACTTTTCTGATCCCCAGGAATGGAACTAACTTTTTACCTGTAGCCAGTGAAATAGTCACTGGAATGTGTTCATTTTTAGCCACAGAGACTGAAAGAGAATTTGCTGTCCTGTGTGAAACAAACCTTTTATCATTCAAGTTTCCATTCCCTTTGCTGGGTGCACTGAGAAACTTTCAAGCGAAGGAGGGAAAGGGCATTCGCTAACACACACTTTTTGCAAGCAGTTTCGCAGCAGATGGATGGAAGTGTGAATAACAGACTGGGGCTAAGCCAATGGTGGATCGTGGAACGGGGCGGGGGAATTGGGGAATGGTATCCCTTGAGTTTGGCTGTACAGTCTGGTTGATTTAAGAACCCAAAATGTCAGGGCAATCCCCAGTAGTGGGGTGGTTAACGCATGGCACTGTATTCACTAAGGTCAGGATTTGAATCCCTGAAGGAGCAGTTTTTTGTTGTAGAGAAAAGGCGGGCAATGAAATGTTGTGTCAAAACAACAGTTATTTATGCTTGATGTTCAGATATCACATCTGGTTTGGATGATACTCAGCTTCCGATTGGCTGTTGAAAATTGGGGAACTAATGTATTGCATGCTTGGCTGGGATGATGTCACATGTTTTTCAGGTCATGAAAAGGCAGCAGACGGGTGGAAAGCAAGTCATTGTAGGTGATCTCTTCTCTACTTCAGAGATTTTTCCATCCTTCTGGCATTCACCTCAAGATGTTCAAGTTAAGATATACAACAGGGATATACAATAAAAAATTAGAGGCAGAGTGGAAAAGAGACTGGGTCGCTTACTATTTCCTTTTCTACGATCTTCATGATTACCGTCATTAATACAGATACGAATTTTTGCAGTGCCTACTTGTAGCTCGCATCAACTTTTTAAACCTCGTGAAATGTAACTAGTTCAAGTATTTTACTCAGTTCCTGTAGTTCTTATAGTTCGTGTATTTCTTGTAGTTTCTGTAGTTTTCTATAGTTCTTGTAGTTTCTGTAGTTCTTGTAGTTCGTGACGCTTTACGAGATAGAAATGCAAGAACTACAAGAACTACAGGAACTAGAAGGCGAACTACAGGAACCGGCTACAGGAACTACAAGGACTACAGAAACTACAGACGAACCATTCTCGTCCCACAGCCCTTTCGCATCTCTTAGCCGGCGGGGCCTAGGCACGAGAAACGAAGGGCTCTGGCGACAAAGGATTTCCGCTCCTAGATTCTAGGACTTCCGGTCTTCATGTATGCAGTCGTGATGTTTCTACATGCTGTGGGAGAGTGTAATGGCGACGGTAGAGGCAGATTCGAGGAATCGAATCTTTGTCTGAGGCCAATTTGGGAGAATGTTTCCCTCCGCGCCGAACAGAAAGAGGCTAACAATACAAGGAACATTGTCGTTTTAAAGAAAGACACCCTGATTATTTTACCTACGGGTTTTGGCAAGTCGTTGATTTTTCAGTTTATATTTGCCCTTTGTTTTGACTCAGCAACTGATTCTTTTTATTTTGGTTGTGTCGCCTTTTAAACGCCTTGGATGTGAGATCAAACAGTGAAACTAAAAGATCTACAGGTCAGCTGTCTCATGGTTCGTAATACTGAGTCATTGAGTGATGTTGAAATTAAACGAAACAAACGAAAGGCCGTTGCCCTGGGGGCCATCATTAAGCAAATAATAAAGGCATGTAAAATTCAGGCACAACCAATGGCCAGGTAAAAGACTGTCGGTAGTTAGCAACGAGAGCCCGCAAGAACCTGCCACAGCCAGTGGCCAGGTTACCGACCGTGAGCAGTTCGTAACGTGGGCTGCTGCGAGAGCCCGAAAGAACCTGCCACAGCTAATGGCCAGGTTATCGACCGTGAGCATTTCGTAACGAGGCTGCTGCCGTGAGCCCGTAAAAAAACCTGCATAGCCAATGGCCAGGTTTACCAAACATGAGCAGTTCGTCAGGGGGTAACGAGGGCTGCTAGAGCCTGCAAGAACCTGCCATAGCCAATGGCCAGGTACGTTACCGACCGTGAGCATTTCGTAAGCGAGGGCTGCTACAAAAGCCAGCAAGAGCCTGTCACAGCCAATGACCAGGTTACCGACCGTGAGCATTTCGTATTTAGTAAAATTAGAAATCAAGTACTAGTCAAGCGGATTATAATTCACAATTCACCTAGCTTAGCTGTATTTTCCCAGTTGAATTTGAGCTTGCGAGGATGTCTGGGTCATTTATCTCTTTGTTTTGAGTGACACTGGTGAATTTGTGATCAAACAAATACATGTAAGAGTAGGTTATTGCATGTTAGCCTCGTTTTCATGCTATACCTATAAGAGCTACATTGTATATAAGTAAGAAAAGTGGCTTCCCCTTCGTAGATTTTTCTAGACTTTTGATATGTTGATTGGTGCACTTTTCTGAGATGGATAGTCGAAGAAATAAATTATGTTGCAATTTGTGATGGGTCCCATCAATATATTGACTGGACTATTATCATATCATTATCTTATCATTATCTTATCATATCATTATCTTATCATTATCTTATCATATCATTATCTTATCATTATCTTATCATTATCTTATCATATCATTATCATATCATTATCTTATCATATCATTATCTTATCATTATCATATCATTATCTTATCATTATCGTATTGTATCATTTATCTTATCATCTAATTATCTTAT
Organism: Desmophyllum pertusum; assembly: GCA_029204205.1. Taxonomy (NCBI): domain Eukaryota; kingdom Metazoa; phylum Cnidaria; class Anthozoa; order Scleractinia; family Caryophylliidae; genus Desmophyllum; species Desmophyllum pertusum. The sequence continues at coordinate 6,557,985 of MU827778.1, read as the reverse complement.
CATTATCTTATCATTATCATATCATTATCTTATCATTATCATATAATTATCTTATCATTATCTTATCATTATCTTATCATTATTTTATCATATCATTACCTTATCATTATCTTATCATTATCTTATCATTATCATCTAATTATCTTATCATTATCTTATCATATCAGTATCTTATCATATAATTACCTTATCATTATCTTATCATTACTTTATCGTTATCATCATCATTACCATCATCATCACAACTAGAAAATCTTTGCCCTGGCAGATCCTGCAAAAGATTCACTTGAACATCTTGAGCTGAATGCCAGAAGGATGGAAAGGTCTCTGCAGTGGAAAAGAGATAAACTACAATGACTTACTTTCCATCTGTCCCTGCTGCCTTTTCATGACTTGAAAACATGTGACGTTATCTCTACCGAGTATGTGATGCATCATTTCCCCCAATTTTCAACAGCTGATCAGATGCTGAGTTTCATCTTTATCAGATGTGTCATCTGAATATCAACACAAATAACTGTTGTTTCAACACTTCATTTTGTTGCCCATTTTTTTCTATGATAGGAACTGTCACTTTAGAGATTCGAATCCTGGTCTTGGTATCGCACAGTACCATGGGCTAATCACACACTGCTGGGGGATCGCCCCTTCATTCCAGGTTCTTGAATCAGCCAGATTGTACAACCTAACGCAAGGGGCACCATTCCACAATTTCTCTGTTCCATTCCACAATCCATTGCTGTCCTAGTCCCAATCTGCCATTCCAAGATTTCCATCCATCTACTGTGTAACTGATTGAAATTGCAAAGTTTGCAAGATGTGTAGAAAGTTCATGTATGTTGTAGCAGAAAAATGTAAACAAAACACACAAAAATTAATATAAACAATTTGATCACGGGCACTTTTAATACTTATCAAGAGCAAATTAATGTGTGCAAATGTATTAGTGTTGAATTAGCAGAGAAACATTGTTTTTCATATTCTGACTTTAATTGCTTGGTTTTGAGTAATTTTGTTTCACAATTATATACTATTCTGAATCGGATTCAAGTCATTTTTTGGGTACACAAATAAAAATATTTTTGGGGGTTTTTTTCCCCCCCCCTTGTATCTATCGGTAGGGTGAAAAACTGGATGGTTTGCTCATACACCAAAAAGTCTGGCCTTGTTATGAGATTAATCACCTAACATTGTGTGCAGTAGTGAAGATGTTTAGTTTCGAGAGCTTTCTAATTAAAATTTTAGGTGGGTCATCTTTCAATTCAGTGTGACAATCAAAATTTTCTCAAATTCCTTGTATATCAGTACAAGAGACATGTTAATTTGTTTGTACTGTTCACTTTGTGTTTCGTAGGAGGCAGAAAACATACACTACAGAGAAAGAAAAACTTGAAATGTTGTAATAGTTGTACTGTATTAGCCACCAGGAAATAATGTAATGTACGTTTTTTCATGATGAAGGCACAGGTCTCCAGACAATGCTGAGTTTAATGTGGTTACTATCATGCTATCTTCTCAAGGTCACTATTATGATCTTTTCACAAGTGGCTGGCTAAACTCATGTTTCCTGATTATTAATTATTTTTGCTGACATGAAAAATTGGTCATATACTTATTTTATAGAAAGACTTCTGGTGATATGGCTAGATTTTACAAATAATAAAAATTGGTCGCGCGTGGCAAACTTGTATGGATTACTGGTCTCAAAAGTTGTGAAAATTGTACCGAGTACCAATAATTACAGTCAGAAGCACGTCGTAAGGCGACCACTCGGGAATTGTAAAAAGTGTTTGTAACTGAGAGCTGGTCGCCTAGAGGATGGGCTGTTGTAAGTGACAATGCGCTGAAACAATAGAGGCTGGCCACTTACGAAATGTAACAAAAGTAAATGTACAGGTCACTCATCCACAGAGAATTGAAAACTTAAGACTATAAATTTGAAAAGGAGATTGTCGGTACCAGTGAGAAATCAAACCTGGGCGCGCTTAATATAATTATAAAAAGCAAAGGCAAAACAAATACGCACTCCCACATGTTCTCGTAGCAGCAGGACTGACAGCTGGATTGACATTGCAGATGGCAGGTCATAGAGTGGCTTTACCCACTTAGGTGTCGAGAATAATTACGCCCAAAATTATGCACAATGATGAGCAGTGCAATACGAAGACATTGACCTGTTCAACATAATTTGTTAAGTTGTTGCTTTCATGAAATGTAATATCACCTCAACCAATAGCTTTCAGGAGGAAACTCTGACTAAGAAAAGTATTTTCAGTTAACACATTTTGCTTATGTCTTTGTGCTGCAATGGGAAGATCAAATTTACCCCTTATGGGCTGTCACTAATTTTCAAAGTAGGTGGAGAAATGAAGCATCAACAACAACAAATGTAGGCAGGATATATGACTTTTTCCAGTCTCCAATATTTTGTCTTTCTTTAATCAAGTTTCTGTTATTGGAGGGGAAATTCCCAGCCCCCAGCCCTTAGTGACAGCCTCGTCTCCTTACACCATACGGGGGGGGGTGGGGGGGTTGGAGAATTTGGTTTGTAATCATATCAATCAAATCCGTCTAGTTTGGTGAATTTTTAAAATTGTTATCACCTTCATATTAAATACTTGACAACACATTGATGCTGTAAAACTAACGTCCAACCAATGAATATCCCTGTTTGTGAGAGGTGGGCAATATGATTATGTGATCTAGGCAGGGTTACAGAGTAGGAACTTTTGTTCTTACAAAAAAACTGGCTATTCACGTGTATGGATTGAAATCTGAACGGTCAGCTGACTGAAATGATTTTATATGAAGAAACTTGTGAGGATATTCAACAGTTTTATATCTTCATGATATCTAAATAACCGATTTCTTTTTGTTTGTTTGGACATATTGTATATGGAGAATTCTAACATGTATGCAGAAATGGATGAAACTGAACCTAATATTCTTTGAGATACCCTAACAACAGGCATGATTTATACAAGACTATGCAGTTTGGAGTAGTGCACTACACATGATTTTGACATCTTGGGGATGGCTAAAGCTTGAGGATGCTATGGGAGAACTGTGGCTTCCAACTGAAGCTCATGGTGGGGAGGCGTGTGGATTATTATAGCACAGAGTAACTGCTTGAAATCAGTTGATGCAAAAATGAATCACCAGGAGGAGCCAAACTTTGGGGCATGCCGTAGTGTGAATAGGTCCATATTGCGTCAGCTAGATTACCACTCAAGTTGTGATGGAGCTATTGTGTAAAGTTGTTAACTTTTGTTATTACCTTGTTTGCCTTATGTTTTTAACTTTTAGTTATTATAAAAGCATCGACAGATTGTTATAAAAATATTTGCAGTGTCTCACTATGCATTTCTAGATGTGATTATCAGTATCAAACTTAATCCAGAGGGTTTGCTTTAACTGGCGTTTTCATGATTCATTCATTTTAAAAATGCTGCACCAACTACTCAACCTATCGAAAAAAAAAAAGATGCAAACCAAAAAACTAGTTGTGACATTGTCACATGTGTTTTCCCTCGCACTTGAAGCTACTTTCCCACATACTTCTATTAATGATAAGGCCAATTTCGATATAATTAAAATTCTAACTTGGCTCCGAGGCTTAGGGGAATAAAACAAAAGAAATCACATTTGAGTGTTGAGGGAATAAATATAAAAAGAAATGCACAGCTAAGTGAATTTTTGTCAAACAAAAATGTGGGTCAAGGCACTGTTAACTTTCGAGAAATATTATTGATTTAAGGTCAGATTAATATTGTTCTTTTGAAATGTATCTGCTTTGCAATTTGCGCATAACAGCTGTTATGTGTAAATGAAAGTTAGACGTAACAGCTGTAATCTTTTGACAGTTATTCTTGACAGCTGTAAATATTGACATGGAAGTTACACATTATAGCTGTAATAATTGACATAATTGAGTGATTATTTTTTCAAGCAAACTCGTCTGCTTTGCAATTTACCACCAACAGTAGACAGTGTTGTAAACATTGGCTGAAAGTTCTTATCAAAGCATGCATCATGCATGTTTGGTATCACAATTTTCAGCAAAATGCGAGCTTTTTAGGCCTGCAGTCTTTCAGTACAGCAGCCCTAAGTTGGGCCTGCACTCTTTGATTACAGCAGCCCTAGCCTAAACGCAAAGTGTGCCTTTTGCCTTTCGATGACTAGCTCTGCTTCGAGGTGTCGTACAAATGACAGAAAAAAGTGCTTTCAGTTGAACATAATCTGTGGCTGAAAGCGAAGCATGTTTTTTGTCCACCATATTGAATTCCTATTATTTTTCTACCCACAAATAAGGTGATATTAGATTGTTTTAATCACTCGCCTGAAATTTTTTAACAAGTATATACTAAAAGTTTATATACAGGTACTTTTACATTAGAATTTTTAAAGTTTTTAAACTTTGTATTGAATCAAGCAATCAAGGCTAAATTAAAATAGATTGCTTTTATAAAATAATAAAGCGTTCATCAGCTCACAATAAATTAAAATAGATTGCTTTTATAAAATAATAAAGCATTCATCAGCTTCACAATAACTGTGAATTGAATGATTTACTACAAACAAATGTAAACATTGACAATGAATACGCAGCTAATATATGAGAAATATCATTTCTGTCTATATTTTACAGAGCTAAAATTAATAGAAAAGAACTGAAAAGAGAAATGAAAGAAAAATGTAAACAAATATAATATTATTAAAAAAAGAAATCCATATCAAGCTATGTATTATCCTTCCAGATTATTTTAATGTTACTTTTAATGGCAATTTATTCATTATTGTAATGAGAAATTGGATGGTGATCAACAACATCACTACTTTGCATAGTCTGAATAATTTCATAATTAAAATACAATTAATTAGTAAAAGTACACAATTTGTTTTGTCATGCATTCACCAATTTTTGGAAGTGATGCCTTTGTGTTGATGGGTTCATCCAGTTTTGTCTCTGATTAACGATGCCACATGCCTATGGATTGCTTTATGTTAGGATGTGTTGGTCGGGATGCTGTGTATACTGGACAGCTTTCCCGAACCGTGGCTGCCACAGAGAAGTGAAGTTTCTTGAACAATCCCCTGCAACAGAGTACACATGTACACCACACTGGTTATCAAACTCAACGTCATTAATTCAACAATCCTGAGTACATCTGCAAGTGGTAGAAACATGGTACAATCATACAATCAAGTGACACTATCAGTGCAATTAACTTAAATACAGAACTGTCCGCCATGCTAAAATAAACATTCAAACTGACATGTTCTAAAACCTGGAATATCTGAACATGCCATAACACCAGCAAAAAACTAACTGTAACCCTAACCCTAACTCTAACCCATAACCATAACCAGTAACCTTTTTGTGTGGTGTTTCAGGTTCTCTGTATTCCGTGTTTTAGTACATACAGTTCAACCTGTTTCTAGTATGGAATACGTCCAAGGAGAAAGCAAGGTCAATAAAATTGAACAATTAGATGAGATTGAACCAATGCAAGAGAAATAGCCATAAATAAATAACAGTGACAAACAATAATTTATGGCGCAAATGCCCAAAAGTACAGTAAAGCAAAACTGCACGTGTTAGCACACTTGGAACTCTCGCATCAACCCATCCACCCATTGATCGATCGATCAATGGGTGGATATCTGCAACCTGCACTTGGTTGCGAGTTTTTTTCACTAACAGTACAAAGTAAAACCACTGTTAGTTTATTTTGGCAGCCACGTATTGCGATCAAAATAGAGTTCTAGAGTAACACTCTAACTTTTGATGAATAGTGTTGGCCTTCCTTTTTTGTTGTTGGCCTTCTTTCCTTTTGGTAAGTTTTGATCATGGGCAAAAGGAAATACCGACAATATATGGTCTTGTGTTCATATTTATGGCAAATCTGACATTAGTTGAAGAGTTTCTCAACCAAGACATGTGCGATTGAATTTGTATGCCTGATCTGTCCACAAACATTGATGAAAAAATTAAGGAACACAATGGCTCAAGCAAGACTAATTAAGTCAAAAATCCTGTACGAGGAGGGAGTAGATCATGAAAAATGTGCAAACCAAGAGGCAACTGTTGATGACTCAAGTACATTTCAGGGCTGCAATAGTGTTTTTTTCTTGAAAGGACATGTGTCCGACTAAGTCACCATTTTGGTCGGACAAAACAAAAATGAAGTTAAAATTAAAATTAAAATTAAATCAATATTATAAATCAATTAAATCAATAAATTAAAAATTAAATTGCATTGTCAATGCAGAGTAAACTAGTTTGTGTTTAGAACAAAACATGTTATAAAGCGTTAGCGTTGGAAGGCAAAACAAAAATTGTCCGACCACAGTTGGGATTTCATCGGACATTGGCAAATTTTGGTCGGCCATTGTCCGGTGACTGACTGTTATTCGCAGCCCTTTACTATAGTTTGGTTGCAGAGGGTGACCGACGACAAGGTTCCATGCAGTTCTGTACCCAAACAATCTATGAGGGGATTTTTGCACTTGGAGGTTCTGACTTGTATTATATTTAACCCTTTAAGCCCTGATATCCACAGACAAATTCTCCTCACTGGTTTCCATATGTTTCTCATAGAACTTGTTGGAAGGACTTGTTGAAATATCATTGCATTTCATCTTTGGTGATCATTTCCTAAATTCTCCTTAATTAGCATGACCTGTGAAAGTGACTAGTGGGTCATTTCTGGTACACTACATCTAGAAGCGAGTTGTAATCAGTCCTGTTACATAAATGAAATCACATGTAGTGCATGTGTGATCAAGATATGATCTCTCATTACAGTCAACACTTGACCAGATGGTACTGTGTCACTAGCATATAATATTATATTAACTTGAGATTTCAATATAGAGAGTGGAAAGTCATTGATATAAACAGAGAAAAGCACTGTATCAAGGATCTATCCAAGTGCAACTCTTAACAACAGTAATGGTGCAGTGGTGAGAGCGTTTGCCTCCCACCAATGTGGCCTGGGTTTGATTCTGGTCGGGAGCCATATGTGGGTTGAGTTTGTTGTTGGTTCAGGAGTTCAGGAGCCAACGCTCGGAGTCAATTCTCTTGGTCATTGTTTTATCAGATTTGGTGGCACCATTTTGTGGTGGCTTTAAAGATCTGTATAAGCTATGTCATAAAAGGCTTCAACCTCATCAGGTTGAAAAAAAAACTTCCTGTCGCCGGCAGGAATGATTGTTGAAGGAAGGAGCTGCCATAGATGTAGCCTGTTGTTGCGCTGTACTTACTTACTGCTCTATATGCCCGTCGGGCAGCGACAAAGTTTCTCCACTCCTGTCTGTCTTATGCCTTTCTCTCGATGACTCCCCAGGTGTAATTGAGGGTATTCAGCTTGGCTTTAACCATTCTCCTCCAAGTTGTTTTTGGCCGACCACATTTTCTCCTACATCTGTACCTTCCGACGTCCAATGAACTGCAGTTTTTGGAAGAGTTCCCTTCCCTCCTTAGCACATGACTGATCCAGCTCCAGTTGGTTAGCTATAGGGGGATCTAATGTGCAATGTATCCATGGGACTATTTAAATGTGAACATGCTCTCAAACGATGTATTTACTGTTGAACTTTGTCTCATCCCAAAGGGAAAATGCTTGTAAATGTGCTCTCTGTCCAGATTGTGGCCATCAGAACAGGCCATGAGGTCTGGAAACTGGCTGAGGCAGAAGCTGGGAATAACAGAAGCGGGAATAACTACTGAGGACGAAGGTACCTGGTTTGAGGATGATCCAGAACTGAATACAAATGAAGACAAGCTGTTGTTTGTCACATGAGTGTTGACCATGATTTACACAGAATGCCCCCAATTAAGAGCTACAGACAATGAAAAAAAAAAAATGAAAAAAAAAATTGACGAAAAGCAGTCTATTGGCCAAACTGCAATTGGTCTTCTGACCACAGCCAACTGTTTTTCTACGGGACTTAGGGGAAAACGAAGCAAATTTCCAGAAAGCTGAGTTCAAAGTCTTTTTTTCACAAACACCTGTTCAACATGTTACAACCCAGAACGTAGGTTGAACATCTCAATATGAGCCTGACCCCAAACTGCAAACCATTGACACTTTTTGCAACCTTGGGCAAAACGACTGCAGGCCGGAGCGGTATGTACACAGCTAATACTTATGTACATTAAATATCAGGTATGCCACCCTAACACACAGTATAAACAACGCCAGGACATACCGCAGTATAAACAAAATTACGATCAAAGGCATGCTCGATAGAACAGGCCTGGACACACTAAATGTAATATAACAAAACAATGCTACTAAACCAAACACCACCACTGTGGAATTGGTTATAGTTGTTAACTAGGTTACACTGTAAGATAATCACGAAACAAAGCCAAAACTAAAATGGCACAGACAAAAAAACTAAGAAAAGGCAGACCCCCATCAGTAAAACATCCTGGACACCCAGGACAAAAGGCAGTCACAGACAAAAGAGCCTGGATACCAAAGGAATAAATGCAGACACACCGCAAAACAGCCTGGACACATCAGGAAACAAGGTCAACATACCGCAAAAACAACCTGGACAAACCAGGAAACAAGGTGGACACACCGCAAAACAGCCTGGACACATCAGGAAACAAGGTCGACATACCGCAAAAACAACCTGGACAAACCAGGAAACAAGGTGGACACACCGCAAAACAGCCTGGACACATCAGGAAACAAGGTCGACATACCACAAAACAACCTGGACAAACCAGGAAACAAGGTGGACACACTGGTAAAGCAGCCTGGACACACAGACACCAGAAAACAAGGTGGACAAAATGCAAAAGCAACCTGAACAAACCAGGAAACAAGGTGGACACACCGCAAAACAGCCTGGACACATCAGGAAACAAGGTCGACATACCGCAAAAAACCAGGAAACAAGGTGGACACACCGCAAAACAGCCTGGACACATCAGGAAACAAGGTCAACATACCGCAAAAACAACCTGGACGAACCAGGAAACAAGGTGGACACACCGCAAAACAGCCTAGACACATCAGGAAACAAGGTCGACATACCGCAAAAACAACCTGGACAAACCAGGAAACAAGGTGGACACACTGCAAAAGCAGCCAAGACACACAGAGACCAGAAAACAAGGTGGACAAACTGCAAAAAAGCCTGAACATACAGTCACCAGGGAACAGAGTGGACAAAATGCAAAAGCAGCCTGAACAAACCAGGAAACAAGGCAGACACACAAAAAACAGCCTGGACAAACTAGGTAACAACGTAGACACCACAAAAACAGCCTGGACACACCAAGGAACAAGGTGGACAAACCATAAAATAACCAGGACGAAGAAGATTTTGTATAGGTTGCATTGCCACAACAATTTGTGGACAATCAAAGGAAATGGGACCTCCATAAAATAAACACACAAATGAAGGGCGCAAGAACCTATTGCAGGATACAACAATAGCAAAACGAGTAGTTAAACACTGGCAAAAGAGGAAAAAATAAAAAAAATAAAAAAAAGTAACAAATATAAAAAAAATGATAGGACCTAAATAGAAAAAACATTCGACGAGGGAAGGAAAGCAGAGCATAATGAGAAAAACAATATGCAAATGAACAACAGACCAGGCAAAACAAAACTAGCAAAATAAAATAAAGAACTATGAAAAGATACAACGGAAAAAGGCGAGCAGGAGGAAATAATAACTTCAAAGAAGCTGATGAAGCAGCAAAAACAGAAGGATTGAAGAAACCTTGCTGATCTTGACCGGTGGCTGTGAAGCTGAGAAGCAGCTTATTACTATGCCGCTGAAAGGCCGGAAGCCAGACGAGTCTTGAGTGTCCCTACCAGGAAACAAGAGAACATACTGCAAATCAGCCTGGCCACGACAAGAAACAAAGAGGTCAAAACTGCAAAAACAACCTGGACACATTAGGTAACGAGGCAAACACCGCAAAAACAGCTTGGACACATATGAAGAAACAAGGTGGACAAACCATGAAATAACCAGGACTCCCAAGAGTGTAAGAAGATTTTGTCAGGTTGCCACAACAATTTGCAGACACTCAAAGGAAATGGGTCCTAAATAAAATATACACACAAACAAGGGGTACAAGAACGTATTGCAGGATACAATAATAGCAAAATGAGTAGCAAAATGCATGCAAGAGAGGAAAAAAAATAATAAGTAACAATATAAAAAGGTTATAGGACCTCACACAAAAATAGCAATAAAAAACTAAATAGAAAAAACATTCCAATGAGGGAAGGGAAGCAGAGCATAATGAGAAAAAAGAATATGCAAATGAACAACAGACCAGGCAAAACAAAATAAGCAAAATAAAATAAAGAACTATGAAAAGACACAATGGAAAAAGGCAAGCAGGAGGAAATAATAACTCCAAAGAAGCTGATGAAGCAGCAAAAACTGATGGAGACAAAGAAACCTTGCTGACATTGGCTGGTGGCTGGAAGCTTGCACTATCCAGAGAAACAGCTAAAGACTGCACCGCTGAAAGGCCAGAAGCCAGAGGAGTTTAAACTTCAAGAACGTGAGTGTCCTCACCAGGAAACAAGGCAGATATACCACAAAAATAGCCTGGACACACCAGGAAACAAGGCGGACATACCACAAAAACAGCATGCACACGGCAGGAAACAAGGTGCAGGACAAACCATAAAATAACCAGGGCACCCAGGAGTGTAAGAAGGTTTTGTCAGGTTCCTACAACTTAACAATTTGCAGACACTCAAAGGAAATGGGTTCCAAATAAAATGAACACACAAACGAGGGGTACACATATTGCAGGATACAACAATAACAAAACGAGTAGCGAAACGCAGGCAAGATAGGAAAATAAATAAATAAATAAAACATAACCAATATATAAAGGTGCAGATAGGATTTCCAACAAAAATAAGCAATAAAAACTAAATAGAAGAAAATTCTGATGAGGGAAGGGAAGCAGAGCGTAATGAGAAAAAAAATATGCAAATGACCAACATACCACACAAAAGAGAACTAGCAAAATAAAATAAAGAACTATGAACAGATACAACGGAAAACGTCAAGCAGATTGAACACAACAGAAAACAATGCGGTTACACCCCAAAACAGGCTGGACACAAACACAAACGAGTGGCGTAAGAACATATTGCAGGATACAACAATAGCGAAACAAATAGTGAAACACAGGCAAGAGAGGAAAAAAAATAAAAAGTAAAAAATATAATAAGGTGATAGGACCTCTCACAAAAATAACAATTAAAAACTAAATGGAAAAAATTGTGATGACAAAAGGGAAGCCAAGCGTAAAGAAAAAAACAATCTGCAAATGAACAGACCAGGCAAAACAAAACAAGCAAAATAAAAATAAAGAACTATGAAAAGATACAATTGAAAAAGGCAAGCAGGAGGAAATGATAACTCCAAAGAAGCTGATGAAGCAGCAGAACCAGAAGGAGACAAAGAAACCTTGCTGACCTTGGCTGGTGGCTGGGAAGCTTGCACGCCATCACGAGAAACAGCTATAAGACTGCGCCACAGAAAGGCCAGAAGCCAGAGGAGTTTGAACTTCAGGAACTTGAGTGTCCTCACCAGGAAACAAGGCGGATATACCACAAAAACAGCCTGGTCACTTGCACACCAGGTAACATTAGGCAGACACCGCAAAAACAGGAAACAATGCGGACACATCCCAAAACAGCCTGGACACACCAGGAAACAAGGTGGACAAACCATGAAATAACCAGGACACCCAGGTCGGCAGGAGTGTAAGAAGATTTTGTCAGGTTGCTACAACAATTTGCAGATACTCAAAGGAAATGGGTCCCAAATAAAATGAACACACAAATGAGGGGCACAAGAACGTATTGCAGGATACAACAATAGCAAAACGAGTAGCAAATGCAGGCAATAGAGGAAAAAAAAATAAAAAGTAAAAAAATATAAAAGGTGATAGGCCCTCCAACAAAAATAAGCAATAAAAACTAAATAGAAGAAAATTCTGTTGAGGGAAGGGAAGCAGAGCATAATGAGAAAAAATGCAAATGACCAACATACCACACAAAAGAGAACTAGCAAAATAAAATAAAGAACTATGAACAGATACAACGTAAAACGTCAAGCAGGAGGAAATGATAACTCCAAAGAAGCTGAGAAGCCAGAGGAGTTTGAACTTCAGGAACTTGAGTGTCCTCACCAGGGAAAAAAGGCGGATATACCACAAAAACAGCTTGGACATGGCAGGAACAAGGTTGACAAACCGCAAAAAACAGCCTGGACACACAGACACCAGGAATCGAGGCCGGGGGACACACCGCTAAAACAGCCTGGACACACCAGGTAATGAGGTGGACATACTGCAAAAACAGCCTGGACACATGCACACCAGGTAACAAGGCAAACACTGCAAAAACAGGTTGGACACAACAGGAACTTGAGTGTCCTCACCAGGAAACAAAGCAGATATACCACAAAAACAGCTTAGACACGGCAGGAAACAAGGAGGACAAACCGAAAAAACAGCCTGGACACACCAGGTAACAAGTCAACATTAAAAGCTAAAATCAAGGTATAAAATATTACAAAAAGTTAAAAAATTAAAAAAAGATAAAAAAGTTAAAAAGTAAATACCTATTATTAAAATACCTATTATTAAATGCCAATTAGAAATCTTGTGGCAGAGAGACTCATCGTCACAATACTTCTGCACAAAAATTGCCCATAAAATATCATTTCTTTGTAGATTTTTGTGGCATGGATAGTACATCCGATTCATAATTTTGGGCTTCAACAAAATTGTCAAATACACCAGGGGAAAAAAAAAAGAAAAAGAAAAATACACCAGGGGTCTTGTCCATTTATGGTCATTTATATACAGTTTTGGCAGCTGAGGATCTGTGGGCTCTTCCGATAGCATATATTATTACTTTTGGCAAACTCCATACTTTCCTGGCCTTGACTTGGAGTTCGGATGAGGAATTTATCGTTGCCATCCAAGTTAAGTTTCCACAAAATGCTGTTGAGCAAAAGACAAGAAAAGGTAGTGCATTGAAAAAAATGTTATCTTGGCCATAAAAATGAAAGGGTAGTTTATCATATGGTACCTTTATTTCAATCTCAGATTGTTCGACTGCTCTCTGATGGTGAACAAAAGGATTCGATTGGATTTCTGTTGACCACCACAACAAATGTCTGCGGCCTTATTTTTGCAGGAAACTTTCTTCCTTCCACTTTCTTCCAGCCCAGAATTTTGGCAAGGAAGCTCAAGGACAGCCCTCAATTTTAATTTGAGCTCTTTTTGTAACTGCATGTCAGTTCTTGCATCTGCAAGAATCCAACAACATTTTAGTTTTAGACGGAAGGGGTAGAGGAAACAATACTTGACTTCCAAAGAACCTGAAGTTGGTATATTCCTTATACCACTCGATCAACAATATCACTACCTAAATGTACTCAGACCGGCAACTGATCAGTGGATTTTATCGCAGAGTGCTTGATCACTCTCTAGTGTGAGATATGGGAGAACCGTATGCATTAATGATTTGTCCGCTGTCCTAGTCACTTATCTCATCATCTTCATTACTCTCAGTGATTTAGACTCTTGGCTCTTGAATATTGCTTCTCTCCATTTGTTCCATATTGATGAATCACAAAAACAAATTGAGACATGATTACTGCAACAACAGCGTGCAATGCGGGGTCAGATCCACTATAGTAGCTGAAAGAATGCAGTGATCAACAAAAATTCCAACCTCAATAAAGACAAAATCACATAAATATTACCGGACATATTTTCACTGATGAAGGGCAAAGTCCAAAACGTCTGGTTTTTTTGGGGTATTGTACTAGAGGCTTCCGCTTTATGGATCTTGATGCGTTTATCCAAGTATAGATCAGTATACATAATACTAAAATACATTTATTTCTTGGATATGAGTGTATTTGTTTGGATAACCTGCGAGCCACATGTATGGGTGGCAAATAATAATAATAATTTTATCTCAGCACTTTATGGGTCCTAAATTTGTGGCCTTGTGTTTTTAAAATTGTTTGTTCATGCAGCAAAAGCTGGCATACGTTGCAATACTGTGAGGGACTTCTCTGCTTTTGCAACTGTTCATTTGAGGTATAGATATGTTTAAACTGTTCATATGATGGTACATGTACGTAGCTAACAAAGCTTCTACGACAGCCAACTATGACGTTACCTTCTGAAAATACTGATATACGCCAATTTCCTTAAATGATATGAAATGATATCGAAAGATTGAATATCCTACCTACTATGTCTACAAAAAAAGTCCTCTTGGTTATGATAGATTTCCGGCCGTACGCGATTATCTTCAAACAAGAAGTTAATAATTAACTTATAACCGGGCAGTTAAAATATTAATAATATTTATTTCTAGTTGAAAAGCTTTCGGCTTAAAGCAGTCACGCCAGTTACGCTTAAGTTTGCTGTTTGCGTGAAACTGGAAGCCGATTCTCTGCTGGAATGCCAATCGAATAATGCGCTAAGGTCACACAGCCAGATTTAGCTCATTTTGCAACAACATTTATCTTTGCTTTCCAAATATTTAATTTTGGATGCGATTCCTGCAATAAACTCAATACGCTGATAAACTTCAGGAAATATTTCAGCTCGTACAGCCTGGGGAAATGATCTCTGAAGCGAACAGAGTTAAGGCACGGCTAATGTATTCTCTGCTTTGTTAGGAAGGAGAATTACTTCATGTCCACCAAGCGGAAAAAATTATTCGCAAGTAGCTAGTTTAGGAGTTTAAACTCACATACGTGACTTCAGAATAGACAATATACTATATCTTCAAGTAAAACTCAATACGCTTATAAACATCACAACCCCCAAGTCTTCTCATATATGGGTTGGCTGAGTGGGGGTCCGGGGTGAGCTCGATGCTAAAAAAAAAACCGAAAAAAAAACCACGAGCGATTCATGAACCGGTTGCGGCTACGCTGCCCGGTTAATTAATTGGCGCATCTGTTAAATATTTGATTGAACGTACTCGGCATAAGATAAAAAAGACTCAGTGTTTCTTGCACACCTGAACGTCAACCTAATAATAGTTTCTAAGCAGACAGAGACTTCATGTTTTTCAGTTAAGATATAGATATGCAAAGGCCAGTGTTCTATCAATTACGCAACTGTTTGGTTTGTAGGCTGTTGGCATCATAAATGTTTTATAGAACATATTTAGAAGGCATATATTGTGATATATTATAACAGCCGCTTTTCCTTGTCCCCGGTCACTTGTATCCACTGCAATTTTTCTCAGGATATTGAGTAGTCGTACCGCTGTTGCAACATTACTGTCTTGGAATTACTGTTTCATGAATCTCATGCAGTGAACAACAGCAGAGAGGCTATACTAAGAAATCAACTATTAATTTAATTATTAGTGGGCATACCTTGACACATGCTAGACTTATATAGCTTCCACTTGGTCAGGTGGGAACGTATCAGTATGGAGAGATTTCTGCCTGTAGAAACAATTATATTTGACCTGATATCCACCTTGCTTTTAGTGGTCAACACTCATTGGAGCTCATACGAAAGAGTGAGTTGCAGGTCTCAAAGTAACTTGAAAACAATTAAGAGAGATGCAATTTTTGATATTTTAAGTGGTGAACGTGAATTGAATAAATTGTAGACTTGATCGTACATATATAGGTTCAAAACAACAATGACATTATGTGTTGACAAAAAATAAGAAACTTACCATTAATTACCAGATCTGCAAATGTAGAAATATGTCTTAATTCATTGATAAAAAGATCAAGTAAACTAGTTTGTTATGTGACCTGAGATTCCTTGTCAGCATAATTTGAAAACAAGAGACAAAAATTAGTGTGGTTAAAAACATAACTATGCCTTTAAGGTTATACGGTTATCAAACGAAATACACCAAGAAAAGATAACAGACAATTAACTAACTCGTTACATCCTCAACGGCAATTTGGAGAAAGTTTAAGGTTGAGACTTCTGAGAAGATTATAGATTATAAGTTCACAAGTGTTTGAAAGCCTAATTGTATGGAAATGCTCGGAATTTAAAATAAATACATATATGGCATCCAAAATTATAAACTGGTTATGAGGATCCACCACTGCTAGCACTCGGCATCTGCAAATAATTTAAAAGAATATTATAAAATTCAACACAACGATTCGCTCGCTCGACTTCTGACGGGATCAGGGTATAATCAATCTAGTTGGCATGTTGCAAACATGTGTAGTGGGTCAGCATGACGAATTCAAATTCTAAGTTTGTGTTTGCTTCTAGCCTGCTAGTTTGTTCCGTGTATTTATTCATTTTTGTGTTTGACGATTAGGAAGAACACATCCTACATGTAATTTCTAGCGGGACTTTTTCGGCAATTTTGGGCTATGTATAATACATTGGAACCTCCATTAAGGGGACACCCTCAGGACAAGGAGAAGTGTCCCTTTAATATATAGAGGTAAATACAAAGATTATATGAGCGTTAATTTTGCTCGGACAGAAGTTTGTGTCCTCCAAAAGAGGACAGTCCCCTTAATGGAGGTGTCCCAAATTTGAGGTTCTATATAAAATAAAGTGTACGTATTAATTGCAGGGACGGAATTTGTGTTTATATGACTTAAACAATAATTATTCTAAGTTTCCAACCATGTTCAATTTTTGGTATACACTCTCCGCCGAAAAAAACAACAACAATGAGTTACTGAAAAATCTTGAGGTTATTTCACTATATATTGAAATGTAAAGATGACATTGTATGCAAATCATTGTGTGTATTAAAATTGGTCTTCATGCTTCACTGATGCTTGATTAAGCCAGCGAAGCAAAGTCGTAACAAACTTGCAAATTTTAAAAGCAGGCTGTTTTCATTCACAATACATACATAAAGTTGAAAGAAAAAAAGTAATTTTAATATATCAATCGATCTGTGTCCTATTCATATATACCACAGATAACCTGCTGATAAAAAGAGGTTATTCAGCGGAAAGTTGTGTAATACGGCTGGGTATTTTTACGAGTCAGTTTTTTATTTTTTTTAAAGTCTATAATTAGGCGAGAAAAAAATAAACACTGATGAGTAAAAATGCACAGCCGTATTACACAACTTTCCGCTGAATAAATTGTTTATTTATATACAACATATAATATCTTTCCTAAAATATAGGCTTATTCCAACAGTGTTTTCCGTAGCACGCGGTTGGGGGGACTTAATAAGACCCGTTGAATACGGTCTCATATTTGCACTCGTCTTTGTGCGTATTCGCACTCTAAAATGCTATGTCGTATAATAACACATGTTATTATTCAACAAATAATGTACTCGAGTGCCCGGGGTGCTTATTTACTTTTGGTAGCTCCAGGGAGGGCGCTTATTTATTTTTTTGACATAAACACTGGAGTGTGAAAAAGCACTTTAATGAAACAATAACAGAAACTGTAACACTAAAAACTGTAGCAATTACAGGCTTGCATTGTCAGAATAAGCATTCGCTTGTCTATTCCAAGTCTATTCGACGTCAATTTCTCCAATGTCACTAATTCATCGATAACAAGAATTTTCGAAGAAAATATAACCGGCTTTTTTTATCAAGCAAGCAAGCCGTTTTACCTGCTTTCTTGCTTGAAATCTATCAGATTAGTCACGGCAGTCACGCTGAAGTCTGATGTTTGCGTATAGTGCCTACTGTCAATTTTCTTGCCTCTGAGCAGTCTTTGAAGATCATTCCTCAATATAAAGCCAAAGTTGAATAAGAGGAAAAAACACGACAACATAGGTACGAATCGGTGTTGAACCATCAATCGCAGACGTTCCGCGTTGCACCATCATCATTCGCAGCTATTCTAGTCACAGTTCGACAAATTGCGTGAGTCAAAATGTGATATTGTAACGTAATGGTTGTTATTTATAAATCTTCTGCATACAAGGAAGTGAATTGCTGCACCAACACGAAAAAGTAATGTATTTCACACTAAATAAACAGCAGAGTATTCATGTTCAAATCAAAAGTATAATAGCTTGATATGAAATTTGACCTAACGGCGACCCTGGTTTATCACAGACGTAGACTCATGTGACCCCATGACGTAATCGTCCTTATTTATAAATCTGCATTTCTCAGCAAGTTTCTGTTTTTCTCAGAAAATATACGGAAAAGATATGTATTTCACACAAAATGACAATTATTTAACAGGACAATATTCATAAAATATCATTTAGGCAAAGGATGACCCTGGCGAAATCTAACGTAGCCTTGATAAAAACATAGGCACGCAATGCGTGCAAGAGCTATTTTTTGGAGGTAAAAAATGGTGTTATGGATCATGAAAAGATTGGATTGGAAACTGTAGATCAATGTCCCCTCTACTAACTATGCTTTAGTATACAACAACACTAGTGTATTTTAAGTATCAAAATCAAGCACTGTGGCTTGTTTTCCCGGCAAACAATTTTGTGCTGGACACTGATTATATTCAATGGACGATCGAATGTTTCCAGTCAGAGAATATTCAAACGTTTTTTTATATTTTATTAATTTTACTTGGGTGGTTTAAGGTTACCATATACCTTCAAAGGACAGAATTGGTCCAAAAAATCCGGACACGCTACATTTTTAGACTTGAGACACCCTGAAGGTACACGGTAACCTTAAGTTTTAAAATTGAAAATAACGTTTGGTGTCGTCGATTAGAAAATAATGCAGTTCTTGGATGTTAAAAGCGTAACATGAGAGATTGGACTGCATTGGTGTTTTGAGATAAAGAATATTTTCCAAACATTTTGAAAAGTTACATTTGTTACTGACTGGTCAAACTCAAAGACTCCAAGGGTTGATGTCAGAGCAGTCCGCTACCCATGCTCCCCAGTCCGCGATCCAGGTGGAGAGGATCGCGGGCACACCGAAACACCCACAGCTGGAGACTGAGCCTACCCCACCCTGGGTTTATTTTATAGTAGTCAACTATTGGAAAGAAACAGGCAAGAAACAGTTGGAAATTAACGAATGCGTGACAATTGAACAAACCTGCGTTACACATGACAAGTGTCAACAAAAGTATTATATTTAGGTATTAAAACATTAACCATTTGTGTTGTGGTTCATCAAGAAATATTTGTGCCAGTACAATGTGTTGTTTTAAATAGTAAATTGTACTCCTTATCATCGTATAATAATTAAAGGTCTGCGTAAAATATTCATGTAAATTTGATTGATGACCCTTTGACCCTGACATGTTGTAATGCATTCATTAATCAAATACAAAATGCTAAAATTTAATGACAATTCACATAGCAGAACACCAAGAACTGCAAATTGTCACAGTACCTTGAAGGAAAACAATTTCTTGATTTCAATCCAAAGAAAAAACATCATTTTTATTCAAATTTAGGCTCTAAGCTACAAGTAATTTAATTAAATTTACATTTGAAATATATTTTGTTTTCGATATCCATATTTCTACTGCAGCAAATTTGTACCAAACTGGAAATAAATACCATATATTGAAAATCCTTGTGATAAAATCGAAGAGAAAAGATTTTATTTTATTCAACACGCAGATATTTATCCAACTGAGAAACACGAACTAATTCAATTATCACGAGCGTACGAAAAACAAAAGTATCAGGTTACATCCTTTGCATGAAAAACAAAATTATCAGGTTACACACGCCTGCATTACAACCAAAAGTATCACATTACATACATTTCTGTTTTACCGAAATTAAATGGTTAACATTGCAGATCATAAAACGTAAAAAGTTCTGTGAATAAAATCAACCCAAGAAGATTTACCGAAAGTCAACTATTAACAAGAAGACAAGAGAACTTGCGTAAGCATATTTCAACTTTTCTCTTCAAAATACTAGTATCTGCTCACGAATTTACCACTTCACGTGAAAATGTCTGCACTCAACAGCAAAACATCGCAATAGCGCGTGTTTAGCAAAAATCAAATTCTGTTTGGCATGATTCGTCACCAAATCCTCGAATATTCGAAGTACAGGTTACTTTAGCGCGGAATTCTCAACCGGGGAAAATAATAGAGACTTCTGGTAAAATCTCATGAATGAACCATATAAACAGTAACAATACAAAGGATACTAGGTCTTAGTTTTCGAGGGTCGTAGTTTTCGTAACACCCTTATTTCTTCTTCTTTATGTTTGTTCCTTCGTTTCTTACTGCGTGCTGAATCGGCGTCCATTGATACTTTCAAATAGGTTTTCCTTTTCTGGCGCTAATTACCAGCTTAGGTTGCCTTCATCTTCTCGAAGGGATCGATGTCTTAGTTATAGTTATATGCCGGTCTTTACACACAAACAAAGATGGCAGTCCGAAAATTGCTCTTCTTCTGATGCAGCTTTACAAACGGCAATTTCATTGGTTGTTGTTGTTGATGGTAGTCCGATTTTGATTGGTGGGACAAACATACATACCTCGCTACATCGTCCAATACGACAGCTAAGAAGCTATTTTTTTTGAAAAAAATAGCTCAAAAATTGATCTAATGGCGCTTCCAGTGTATGTGATGTACGTACGCACCTCACAGACAATCTCTTCAAGTCACGATTCGACGTGACCCTATGACGTAATCGTCCAAATATAAATCTGCACGTCTCAGCAAGTTTCTGTTTACATAAATCTGCGAGTCTGGGCAAGTTTCTGTTTTCCTTTTCGGAAAAGAAATGTATTTCACACAAAACAAACAGGACAATATTATGACCCTGGCGAAATGTAACGTAGCCTTGATAAAAAATTTGATCTAATGGCGCTTCTAGTGTATGTGATGTACGTACGCACCTCACAGACAATCTCTTCAAGTCACGATTCGACGTGACCCTATGACGTAATCGTCCAAATATAAATCTGCACGT
The DNA here is from genome assembly GCA_029204205.1 of Desmophyllum pertusum. NCBI lineage: Eukaryota > Metazoa > Cnidaria > Anthozoa > Scleractinia > Caryophylliidae > Desmophyllum > Desmophyllum pertusum. The sequence continues at coordinate 6,537,093 of MU827778.1, read as the reverse complement.
CTCAGCAAGTTTCTGTTTACATAAATCTGCGAGTCTGGGCAAGTTTCTGTTTTCCTTTACGGAAAAGAAATGTATTTCACACAAAACAAACAGGACAATATTATGACCCTGGCGAAATGTAACGTAGCCTTGATAAAAAAAAAATATTGATCTAATGGCGCTCCTAGTGTGTCCCACCTAGTAGTGAGTACAATGATTTAATATTTTAACGAGTCAAACTCACCGACGTTGCGAAATCTGTACGCCGCTCCGATGTGTTTACGCGGTCCTAAATTAATATCTATTTGGACCAGTCCAACTTTCACATAGGCTCGATTTCCGCCGCTCTCTCGAGTCCGGGCTTTGTTCTTCCCCGAGAAAATCTTTCACAAGGCGAATACATTCATATATATTCATACTCACCCCTAGCTCTCCTCCTAGCACTTTGGCGGAGTAGAGCAGGGGTAGAGGTATAAGTTATCGACGACAAAAAAAAACAGAAGCTATTTTATTAACCGGGCTGGGCCCCAGGCCCATGCCCGGTTAACAAGACTTTCAGGCGCAGCATCTTCTATGTCCAATTCTGTGATCCCGTCAAAGGGATCACTTTCGCGGGATTTGCTCATTGCTTCCTTAGATTGCCTTGATCTGCTCTCAGCCAGCATGGCACGGCTGCTTCTCCTTAAAGCAGTGAATCTGGTCATCCTCCGACCCATCAGCAGCGACAGTCAGCCCACAGCTCTTGAAAATTTTGAAGGAGTTGTGCTCTCACATGGAAATAACAGTCAAGACACTAATAGAAGAAAAACTGATTTGTTGTAATGCGGTGATGATATGGCCAATTAATTAAAGGAAGAATACCGTAAATAATGGCAACGGTTGATCCTTCATTGATGCCATGCTGAATGGGGCGCTTAATTATCTTATTATTGGAAGGGGATAGGGGGCACTTATTGGAATATGGGGCACTTTTGGGAATGGAGGCACTTATGCAATAGGAACGTTTATTGGAAGGGGGCGCTTATTGGAAAGGATCAGGCGCTTGTTAACAAAACACTCAAGGAGGAGAGCTTATTAGAAAGGGGTGCATTGGAAGAAGGGCGCTAAACCGAATCATTACTGTAATGTATATTATAGTATTACATGTAAATAGTGTTATTATAGGTAGTGACATGAATGTCCGGTAATGTTTTTCTTTTTAATGTAATGCACCCATGTTCCTCGCTACGTATCTGTATTTAAAAATAGTGTTTATAATAATAAAAAATATATCTTGTTTTGTACATACTCATACTTATTCTACCCATATGTGATTTATTTTAAAGGTTGCAACACTGTACTATTGCACAATGGTTTTTGAACTGATTTTTGTGTTGGCTGTGACTTCGGCTCAGGTTTATACATAAACTATCAAATTCTCCCAAACTTATAACTGAAACCATCTCTCAGTCTCGTGTTTGCATCACATGCTATGTAAACCTATGCGCCATTTTCTATTTCTTTAAAATTCCACGAGAATAAAGTTCAGAAAGAAGCAAGGGCTGTCACTCTCAGTGTAAGTAGGATGTGGTTACTTTCTGATAGCTACAATATTAATGTGAAGGGTATATGTGGCCCAATATATATCTTCAGATAACAATGTGATAAATGTCAATAACACATGCTTTTTGTTATCTACAAGTATATTTTATGGAGTGATTTTTTTCAATAAATATGTTTGTAGATCAGTGTTTGTTCATGTATTTGTCCATGCAGTATTTATGTGGAAATAATACATCATGGGGGGAGAGGCAGGGCCTGGGACCGAGAAACTATGCTCTCACAACTTGCAAAGCGATCAATTTTGTTTTGTTAGGAGTATCTGACTGACTACTCCCCTGGATGGGATGCTAGTCCATCACAGGTAACACCCCAGCTTTTTTGTCAGGTTGCCCTGCCAATTCGCCTGTACCCCCATTTACTCCTGTGTGGAGAGAGGCACTTTGGGAGTAAAGTGTCTTAATTAAGAACATAACACATTAATGATCCTGGGGGTTCGAACCCGGACATGCTAATGTTTAGGTCGCTGCACCCCCGGGGTTACTCCCAAAAAAATTGGGTAGGGGTGTGCCACTGGGCTATAAAAACCCTTACCTCTGTACCAGACCACAAAATGCTAATTTTGCAACCCTGTTCCAGACTAAATCGTTTTCACCACACCAACGGCATTTTGGTCTTGGCTGACACACAGGCTCTTGAGTAAGATTTCAGAATTGCCAAAGTTTGTCCCCCAGAGCTCACCCTGCGACCAATCCGCTCCCACCCCCGCAAAGCCAACATTGCAATTTCTCATAGATTCTGGTTTGCTGCTATTTATAAAGCAAAGTTCTTCCATGGGGGGGGGGGGGGGGGGGGGGGGGGGGGGGGGGGGGGGGGGGGGGGGGGGGGGGGGGGGGGGGGGGGGGGGGGGGGGGTGGAACGTTTCTCCATATAAACAGGCCTTTAAACTATTCTCAACCCCCGAAATATTATCTTTGCGCGCAACCTTTTTCGAAGAAGAAGAAGATTGCGGACTGCAGACTGGGTATAAAATGCAGACTGAGACCAAAACTGTCATTTTGTCGTATTATTCAACAAATTGTAACACTGCCCATACAGATCTGACGCGAATATCATTATCTATCACTTTTATTAAGTTATATTATAGTATTACTGCAAATATAGTTGAACCTCTCTACAATGGCCACCTTGGAGCAGCATTACCTGGCTGTTGTAGGGTCAGTTTCAATCAGAACAAATGTATGGATAGTCCCACAGTCGGGGAGAAAAATCCTGGCCATTGTAGAGAGGTGGCCGTTGTAGAGAGGTGACCGTTAGTGGAAGTTCCACTGTAGTGTTTATTATAGGTAGTGGCATGTCTTGTAATGTTTTTATTTTTAGTGTAATGCACCCATGTTCCTCTATCTGACTGTATTTAAAAATAACGTGTTTAATAATAAAAAATATCTTGTTTTGTACATTACTCGTACTTTGAAGCCTCAACTGGGCCATAGCCTTGTTTAAAAAAGTTGTTAATGAAAACGAGTCGGTGTATAATTAACCCTACTTAAAAAAATAAAAACATTATTAATAGTAATGACAGTGAAGCTGCGTTTGACTCGTGCCCAGTAGTCTCCTGTGAGAAATGGACGGTAATAAATATTTCATGGGGATAAAAATTCAAGATTTTTGTGCTTATTATGCTTATGGAATGGTGGATAACATGAGAAGGACAAGTCTGTTCTTCTTATGCTCGTGCTTATGTTAATAATTATGCCTATTGTCGCTAGTGAAAACCAGCCTATAACGTGTTACAAACATAAACGTGTTACAAACACTCAAAAAAGTTTGAGAGAATTTGAAACTGTGGCTAAATGGATTTATACAGTCATAAACTTTTGAATTCTCCCAAACTACTGAAACTATCTCTCAGTCTCGTGTTTGCATCAACATGCTATGTAAACCTGTGCGCCATTTTCTATTTCTTTAAAATTTCATGAGAATAAGTTCTGAAAGAAGCAAGGGCCGTTCACTTTCAGTGTAAGTACGATGTGGGTTACTTTCTGATAGCTACATTGTGAAGGGTATATGTGGGCTGATATATATTTTGATAACATCATGCTTTTTGTTATGTACAAGTATATTTTTATGGAGTGATTTTTTACAATAAATATGTTCACAGATCAGTGTTTTTCCCTTGTATTTTCTTGCCATTCTTCATTACGTGGAAAGAATACATTATTTATGTGGAAATAATACATTGGGGGAGGGGGGGGAGACAGGGCCTGGGACCGACAAACCTTGCTCTCACAAGTTGCAACGCGATCAATTTTTGCGCAGGGTTTACATTAACGCGTCTACACCAATCTCATTCCTAGAGCCTCCTTTCCCGAGGGGGGGGGGGGGGGAATTCGATATAAAAGTGATGAGGTGCGATCGTCGTACCTTTTAGGGGTTCAAATTCGTAGTTTGGTACCTCTTAGGGGTGTTAAAATCTAAAATGGCTATGTTAGAGTTATTCCGGTACCTTTTAGGGTATTAAGTCTGAAAAAATATATATGACATACTAGTTTTTGTCTAGTTTGGTACCACTTCGGGGTGAAAAATTAATTCGAGCCATGCCCACAAAACGATATTTTGGTAACCTTTTAGGGTTTTTTTCCAAATTCCGATGGATCACCCCCATCACTTTTATATGGGAGTCCACCTCCCCCCGGGCTCCTTCTCTACTAGTCAGCAACAGTACTCACAGTCAATCTCGTACTCCTACAACAACAACAACAAACTTTATTTTTTACCCCACAAGTTACTAAAAGTATTTACATAATTGGACAGAAAAAAATAATAGGGGTACTGGCTACCCGAAATAACCTTGAAGTTAAAATGCCAGGCAGCCAGTTAATATAAATATATAATTTACATGTTAAGGTCGGGCACACAAACAAACAATACTCTGATCTAAAGGTCATTATTGTTGCATGACAAGGTCACAAGAGAATGTTGCTCATATTACTTGGACATTATATACATTGTACAACTATTTTTAATTAAAATTCACTCTTCATCAAAATAGTACACCGTGCATAAATACAGTAGTTATGGTTTATTTAACAAATAAAGAAGCCAAAACCATGTATTAATACTGTCATAAAACACGACGGGAATTTGAGAACACGAGAGAAATTTAGAAAACACGAGCCGCAGGCGAGTGTTTTCTAAATTTCTCGCAGTGTTCTCAAATTTCCAGAGTGTTTTATGACAGTATAATACATGGTTTTGGCTTCTTTATGTGCTTTAAAATATAGATTTACGCACGCGAACGATAAAACACGCTTTTCTATGTTTATTTATAACTCTGATAAAACATGGTTTTTAACCAATCAGAGCGCGCTGCATTTTCCAGTCTTATGTTTTAAATATTAATCAAATACATTTTTAGAGTAAAAAAAAACTGTTGCAGTGTCAGTGGTATTTGTAGTTCATGTACTCTTTTAAGAACCTTTTGTTCCCAGGCCTCCTCTGAGTGACCAACAGCACAGCTGAAGCAGGCTTGGTGGCTTGGCTGCAAAAAACAATTTATAAATTTGAAATGATTGGCATTTAGGAGTTGACTCCACAAAATAGCTAATAGAATGTAGCATGCAGGAAAATTGGAAGTGTGCATGCAGGCTAAAGAAACGCAGACAACAAAACAATATTCCAGTGTTAGATGGACAAGGGGATTCTCCATGAATATAAAACCCGGCAAGTATAAGGCCTCAACTCTGGATTGGAGTATAGCTATGTACACTGTACATGACTGTACCCCTCCCCCCCCCCCCCCCCCCCCCCCCCCCCCCTGGATAGGATCCTAGCCATCACAGATTATCTTGCAGCATTTTGTGAAGTTTTTCCTACAATATTTGCCAGTACTCATTTATACTCCTGGGTGGAGAGAGACTGAGAAAGTTAATAAGTGTCTTGCCCAAGAACACAACACAATGACCCCAGTCAGGTTAGAAACCAGACCTCTGGAGACCAATGGATTAATCACTAGTCCACCATGCCTCCCTCAGTGATGAAATCTCTATTTTCTCTTTACCTTTCTATAATAATTCAAGCAGACAGGTAATGAGAATCAAGAACCTGATCACCTCAGGAAAAGAAAGGTTTTGACTAACACCCATATTCCCCCAGCAGGGTGAATCCTTATGATAAAAATACATTGTATAGTGTGGGGGGGGGGGGGGGGGGGAGGGGGGGGCAGGAGGAAATTTAAACAGGGGTATACAAAAACATGTATGAATGCAGTATCGAGAAATTTTGTAGATCTATATATATATATATACACTGTACCTTCTTGTTTCCTGAAGAATTCTCTCACATTCTGGGTGTCTTTGAGCCCTGTCTCTTGCTGTGTGACCACCCTTGTCCTTGATGAAAACATTTGCACCATATTTTAACAATAATTTTAAATTTTCCAATTTTCCAAGTTGTGAACAGTAATGTAAAGATGTAGCGTGGTTCCAACTTCTTGATGAAATATTCACTGCTGCTCCCATTCTCACAAGCATCTAAACAATAAAAACAAGAATGTTGTTTACTAACACGGTAACTGCATGTATGGAAGATCCTGTTAAAGATGGATAGTGAACTAAATAATCAGTGTTAAGAATACAGTCCAACTCTCGTTATAGCGGACACCCTCGGGACGTAGTTTGGGTCCGTAATAGTGAGAGTCCGCAATTGCCGGAGTCATTTTTAGTCAAACCTTTATAGCTTTCACTGGGTGGAGGGCTGGATTTTGTCCATAATAGCGGGTGTTCATAAAAAAATATTTTCCAAAATTGTCTCATTAAAAGACAATTTTTTTTTAAATGATTTGTAATAAAATATTATTAGGATATTAGAATCTTGGAACATTCAAAACCAGAATTTTGTTTTGTCAGCATCTCACAATGTTTCAGTGAACAAGTCTCTTCCATGGAACAATACGTCAGGGCCAGGGGGAACTCCCGTATAACAGTGACTGGTGAGGGGTAGGGTAGGGAATGGTCTATCAAAAATAACGAGTCTCGGCAAATTTAAGCCAAGTCTCGGAATCTTGGCACTTAAAAAAAGCGTCTCGGAATCTCGGCACGCCAGAAATAGGACGGTCTTGGAGTCTCAAATTTTGAAAATTGGATCTTGGGAGTCTCGCAAATCCTGCATGCCGAATCAACAATTCATTGCAAAGCTCTCAACAAGCATTTCGTTGTTACAAGTGAAAAACAAATAGCATGATGGCAAAACGAGTCCTGAATAAAAATGCTACGGTAAGTCGATTCAAAAGTTCGGGATGAGTGGAAAAATATGTTTTGTGACACCCACAAGCTGTTGTAAGTTGCTTGTATACTCAATTAGCTTCTTTATATTCTGTAGCTCAGACTTTTGGAGTGCTAAGTCTCGGGCTCGGATCTTGGCAAGTCTCGGATTTTACCATTTGCTATCCCTAGGGGTGCATGTCGATTGTTGTAAAAATTTATTGACTTAAGATAGATTAAGGTTTTTGGTAGCGTCATTGTTTAGAAATTAAATGTTACACCACAAGCCAAGGAACAAGTGAAAATGTAGCCTGCGAGCAAGCTCAATGGACTTGGGGTTGGGTGAGAAGGAGAGCTTGCTCCCAGGCTAGTGAAAAATATGTAAATTAATGGCTGTTTTTGAGTTACATGTAAAATTGAACATGGTACAACCATACCTTAACAGATCCGTGACCATCCGGTGCATTGATGCAAGCATGATGTAAAGGGGTACAACCACTTTTGTCTATAGCATCTAACTCGCATTCTGTCTTTGTCTTACAGGAAGGAAAAAAGACATGCAAAATGCTAGTTATGGAAAAAGGCATACGTACCATACAACTTAGGCTCGATTTCTATCGCTCTCTCACGTCCGGCCTTCGTTCCTCACCCAGAAGATACTTCAGGGGGAAGAGCGTGGGCTCATTTTTCCCAAACAGTGGCTGGTAATCAAGCCTACAGTCTGTACATAAAACTTCAAAGTTTATGGAATTACCCTCCACCACCCGCCCCCACCCCCCCACCCCCTGGGGGCTGCAATCCCTATCTGAACCTGGTATTCTTTGGTACTTGTTGGCCAATTTTGTACATGGTACATTTTATCCTTTGTGTTACAACTGTTGCATGCAATGTGCTTTATATGACATGCCTTAATGACACAAATTGTTTTGTCTAAATCAAGCTTCAAGTTGCTTACACCTGTTGCATTGTAGCTGAGTGCCTTAGAAGTCCAATGATACATCTATGAGGGAAGGAAAAGGGGTTATGTACGATTTGGGCAAAACCGTAAAGTTCTGATAATAAGCCACCCCCCCCCCCCCCCCCCCAAAAAAAAAGGAAAATAAGCTCCTCAATCTCAAAAATCATTCTGATAACAAGCCCCCCCCCCCCCACCCACCCCCCCCCCCCCCTTCCCCGAATATAAGCCCATTCGGGCGAGTCGCATCTTGCAGTTGCTTGTGGGACTGTCGTCAAGCTGGCTGCTATTTTGTCCCCTTTAATGGTCCCACAAGCAAATGTGAGATGCGACTTGCCCCGGATTGCTTATTATTTCTAAAGTGGTGAATGGGCCTATATTTAAATTTTGAATTGAAATGGGGTCACGACCTCCCCCCTACCCCTTTGTTACTTACCAGTAGTTCTACACAGCTCTCATGAACTTCTGAACAAGCAATATGCATTGGATTTTGTCCACGATTGTTCTTAACATTGACATTACTACCAGCTTCTATCAGAATCTTGAGACAGTCCGCCCTTCCTTCACGAGCCGCAATGAACAAAGGGGTCTCTGGGGATTTCGTATTGAGATTAGCACCTGCCTTAACAAGTCTATCCACACAGTTTTTATGACCGGCATATGTTGCTACCCAGAGGGGCGAGAGAGCTGTGTTTTCTAGCCCGATTCCATCCACACTTGCTCCAGCTTCTAGCAATAATTTCACGCATTCTTCGTGTCCTTCTTTCGCTGCGAGAAACAAAGCTGTAACAGCTGCACTGTTTGGACAGTCTACCTTCACGTCTTTCTGGGCAAGAAGAGCGTGCAATTTCTCAACATGTCCATTTTCTGCAGCAAATAAAAGCTGTGTTTCTTTTGGTTTCCGTTCGATGTTTGCTTCAACATCGTTAATGCTTCCCATTAAATACAAATAAATACAATTTGTTCCTTTTGTGAGTCAACCATTTCATGCATGCATGTTTATTTATGTAGTGTTCGAACTGGCTCATGGGAATGTAGCAAAAATCAACCGTCTAGGGGAGGGACTGTAGCTATTCGGCAAATAGAGAAAATAAAGAAAACCACAGCCGATATAAGAGTTTTCGAAAACGGAAATGAGAAGAGAATCATTTTTAAACTAAAATAGTAACTTTATCGGACTTAAAATAGCAGGAAATGTTAGCTTCAATGGGAAAATTGGAGTTCTGTGGAATTCTGTGACGTCCAAAATGGCCGTCCTGGGGAACCGCGGTAAACATGAAGTTTCCATAGCAACTACGCCAAGAGTGAATGTAGATTTCGGGCAAGGACGAAGGGAAGGCCTACGAAGCCGCAAATTTTCCAGAAATTGAGCAGTGTGGAGGGCTAAACTGCAACAAATGCGATTAAGTAGCCTCGAACTACGATATATACTACACTGGGAGAGACGACATTTTGATCTTCGGGCCTCGAAAGACATTGTAAATTTGTAAATAACTTCGACAAAGACAAATCCCGCCAAGAGAATGGAGTTCAACGACGTTCGTTTCGAGTTCATGTCGGAGTACACTTTAAAGTCAATGAAATTGAAGGCTGATAAATGGGCGAAGTTGCAGGGAAATGACGAATACAGACAAGCTATTTTAGACTTTTTTGAGAAGCCGGAGCATAATATTTTAATTATCTACCAGAATAATGCAGGACAACTTCAACCAACGTCTGATTTCCCCACGTCGATGAAGGCAAAAGCTGTGTACTTCTCCAAGAAGGAGAAAGGCATGAACGTTGGAAAAGACAATTACAAAACAGCTCTAACGTATGGAGATTTATCTTATTCACCTCTGGAACAGTTGTCAGCCCTTGTAGACGAGGTTTGTTTTGCAAACTTAGCACATCTTTATGGCTGTCTCGGGAACAATGAAATCTACAACTGGGTTTATTTCACGCACATAGCTATTCTTGCACGATGTTTTCCCGGAGGAAGTGTTAAACAACAAATATTCTGTGTACACTATTTTAGTATTTTGAAAAAGTTAGTCGTAAATCAGAAGTTTTGGCCCTAAAAAAAGTCGCAAACAACTTGTTCTTGTTCTTGCAAATCGCGGTACTGTACGCAACGCATTTTAATGACATTTTCGTTAAACAATGACCTGTAATTACAGTTAAGAAATCTGGACTAACGTAAACAACCTTAACCATTTGCGAAACATCCAAAGGGAATTAACAAAGGAAGACTAAATATGATGTTTTCTGTCGCTTTTTGCAAGAATGAAGAAGCAAACTGGATGCTTGTAAAAAAATTTCCAGGCTAGACATTTTTAGTACAGCTAATTCCTTTATTGAATTGTTTAATCCCTGAAGATTAAAGCTCGGGTAGGGATTAATAACTTGTTGACGTATCTGCATACAATACCAGCATCATGTGAGATGGTGTACTTCCTTTTCAAGAAGCGGTATTTAGAAATATTTTTTCCTTTTGTGTCAGATCTTGGTCCCTTTATTATCCAATTCTCGTAACCACGAGCAGTGGCCAGCAGTTGTATCTCAAGATGTACTACGGCATGTTCACCAACTTAAAAGTAATGTATTTGTCATTGCTGGTCAAGTGAAAGGAAAGACATTACTGCCTCTTCCAGTTGGCTCAGAGCAGGTCTCTGATGCAGTGGAAGCTGAAGAAAAGTAAGTTGACATGGTGACCTTCAGATCGAGAACGAGTACGCGAACGAGTACAAGTACAACTTTCTACTTTCAAAACAATATTGTTCCCAGAGCTCTCGCTCTTCCCTGTGACTGACCAGTGGAAGTGTAGGTTCTGGTAACAAGATTGGGGTGACACGTGATGATTTTGACGATGAGAAATAGGTTTAAAATGTCATACTCATACTCGTTCTTGTACTCATGCCGCGATCTGAAGGTCCTTATTATCATAATGTGCAGTTTCAGAAAATATCCATACCCACCCTAAGGAAAATATCCATACCCACCCTAAGGAAAGTCATTGGAAGGGGTTCTTAAAAGCCAATTTTTTTATGGAAAGTATGAAGCTAAACTGGAATTTCCAGGGGTGGATAGGGGGGTTCAAACCAAACACAAACTTTTTTTTGGGGGGGGGGGGGGGGGGAGGAGGAGGGGGGTATGGATATTTTCTGGACAAACACAATAGGCCCTTTGCAGAACTTTGTCAAATCATAAAAATAGGTGGTAGTGTGATTAATTAAGTAAGGTTTTGAGACCGGTGATGTCCAATTATGGCAGTTTGAAAATTTTAGAGGTTTTTTAACACATTGACACCATAACGGCCATAACCGGCCAAGAAGAGACCACAGACTTGTACCACTTGTGACGTCATCACTTTTCACGCCAGAGGATGTCTTTGACAATCAACGGATAGAGTTGGAAAATGTCTAACAAAGCATGCCTAAACGAGCACAAAACGTTAAATTGGACCAGAGATACACACAAAACAACTTGGACTTTTCCTCCAAAATCACCAAAAAACGCGACCTTCGCTACCATTGACACTCTTTGTCAAAAAAATTCCCTTTTCCCAACGTTTAGGTTAAAACTTTTTCAATGCGAACAAAGGCGACTGAAAGGCCAACAAAACCACAAAATAAAATAAGAGAAAAAGGAGAGCAAGAATGGCAAACAAAATAAAAGGAAAAGAAAAGCCTAAAGTCAGGTGAGTTTTTCAAACCAAAAACTATGTCGAAATTTTGATTTCTGCACATGCCCAAGGAAAATATTGAATTCGTTGCTTCTACGTAGAAGGGGATGTTAGTTGCCGTGTTTTAAACTAAGTTTTAGACAGTTTGACATTAAACTGTTGAGATAATGGCCAGAAATAGGCATCTGGGATGTTAGCTTGTCGTTTTTTGGAAAAAGCCCAGTAGTCAATGGGTTAAGATTTGTATGGAAAAAAGTTGCCATGTCCAGCACATTTTTTTTCTTCTATACAAATCTTCTTACTGGTAATTTGTTAAACTTTCAAACTGCCATTAAACCTCCAACTTCAACTTTAGCAGTCTCAAGATTCAGGCAAATAACCTTACTAATTTCATCACTGGAACCCATTTTGTACTGCCAACTATTTTTATATGATTGGCAGGTCACATGACAGCGCTCCAAGCTGACTACATTTTCCAAACAGGTCGCCAAATTGGCAACTAGTGAAGTGCAAAGGGTTGGCTGGACATTGAACAATTTTTGCAGTATAATTGCTTAGCCAAAGAAATGCAACCACAAGTTTCTCCAGTATAACTAATTAATCTGCTCGTCTTGCTCATCTGTTTGCATTTTGATACAGATCATGGCTTACACTGTACACTTAGCTGTTCGTCACGGCTGTTCGTCTTCAATCGTGGAGCGAGCCGCCATCTTGAAAACCCGTACCTTAGAATTGCATGTTTGCACTAACTTACTTATAATTTGCATTTTCTATCTTCCTGACATCCTTTTATCAACTTTCCTGGACGGTAATTAAGATAGTTCAACAAAAATCCTCTTGAATGTAAACAAGAACAACGGCACAAAACGTCCATCGAATGCGACATCGAACAACTTCAATTGGGCTCATGATGGTCAGCGGTATTACCTTCATGTAATGACACAATGTGGCCTGTATTAAAAACACTTGATTTTGCGACCAAAATTTTCCATTGACGACCACTTTACAAAATTAATGAATGTCGCCAAAGCAGGGTTCAAAATAAAATCACAGCTTTTAGCTTGAATTTGTAGGCTTTTTTCGTCAAGGCTCATTTTTCCCGGCTGTCAATAATGAATGAGCACGTAGTAGTTGAACTTTTTTTTTCATTTTCCGCGATTTGCGTGTGTGTACTGCTACACTAATTAATGGGAATCTGCCAAGAACCCGTTGCCTAGCACGTGACCAAAATCTTCCTGAATTGAAATTTCACCTTTCTTCCTTGAGAAACCTTGAAATTAAAAACTGATTTTAAAAAGATTTCGCACATATATCGCATGCTTTGAACTGCTAAAATAATGTCAGCGTCAGAATCTTCATTTCAATTAACGTGTTTCGTTGCGACAATTCCCTTCAAAACAAAGCATTGTGAATGGCTCTCTTTTTTAGGTGCTTGTTCAAGCGTAAAATATGCAACAAACTGTCGCGCTTCTTCACTCACAAACATGGGAAATCCGTTCTGTTGAGCAATATGAATACAAAACTGACTTTAATTTGAACGAGAGAAAAGGCTTAACAACCAGCACTAAACAAGTTTTTGTGCAAAATAAATCTTGATTACACGTGCAGAAACATGAAGGCGGTAACGCAACAGTTTGTCTAGACAAACTTGCATGTTTCACGCTTGAACAAACGCGTAAAAGGGTTTTTAAAATAGTCATTCACGGTGAACAATAATTCTCCATTTCAACTTTTGCAGCACGCTTCAAATTTCCAAACCTTTTTCTGCTCTTTCTACTCATTTAAAAACATTTCCAAAAAGCTTTTAAAACGTTTCTTGGCTGCTTTATTGTCTGATATGAAATGTTTACTTATATAACATTTGATTACAGCGACTTTGATTTCAGTTGGCCGATCAAAGCATGACATTTTCTATTTCTTCGGTGAAAAAGTCGCCGGCAAGTGTGGTCAAAGTGCCGGCTGCCACCGGCAGCCGGCTGCTATTTTGAACCTGAAAAGGCAACTTGTGGAAAAATTGAGCTTGGAGCCCTGCATGATGCATGTACAGTAGGTTCTGCAGGGGGCCTACATTTGTATTAAAATTTTTGATCATTGAATGTTTTACCTGAAAATTGGTTATGATTCCTGATGTTACTGTCACTCTGTTTAATTAGGGGTGAAACCATTTGATCGTGGTTTGGTTCATTCCATTGAATCAGTTATTATTGAATGGACACATCAAATACAGAGCGTTCTCAAAAGAAATTCAGCGCAGCCACTGCTTGAAGGACACAATCCTGGTCCATTGGTAGAACTTGACTTCTGGAGAGCTCGCGCCACAAACTTGGAATGTATCTTTCAGCAGGTCAGTTCTGATGACACTTCTAAGGAAAATCCTATGAAAGGAGTTCAGAGCCGCCTTAAATTTTTGATAATTTAAGGTGGCTCTAAACCCCTTCCTTAGCATTTTTGAACTTTGCATTTAAAGCTGTACAAGTAGATATTTTATTCAATGATAAATGATGGAGGTCAATGAGCTCGTTTTTTAGTTTTAAAATTAAGAGTGTTATACTGTTTCTATGGTAACTTGTTATGTCAAGAAGATGAATGGACATTGATACCTTTATTTTAACATCAACTGATATAGGGTGGTAGTATCGATCCATCAAAGCACTTGAAGTGCTGTAAACTGTTACCAGCCACCTTACGTTTTCAAGTTCTAAAACTTTCATTGTTTTATTCATTACATAGCTCCATGATGTTAAAGTTAGGAGAATGGCTGAGTTGTTGGAGAAGACTCAAAGCAGTTACTTTCCAGCATTCAAGAAAATTTTCAAGGATGTTGTAGCTGGTAAGTGAATGTCTTCCAGGCTTTGAGTGGATTGAGAAGAACAACATCAGGATAGACTGAGCTACAGTGTACATTTACTTTGTAGTAAATATTTTAAACTTGGCTTGATCCGGTGTCCTTCTTTTGTTATATTCTCTCTAAGTGGTCAGTTTTTCCATTTCATTTAAGCAGAACACTGTTATTTCAGCTTTTAGCATGATTTTGAGATAATTGGAAACCATACAAAAATAGTCCATTGTTATTGTAGAACAGTACTTGGTAAATGACACAAATCCATTAATCCCAGGCCAAATGAGAACAAGAGTTGTCGAGAGTTGCATGAGAGTTTTCTTCAACTCTCATCAGCCCGGGCCAAATGAGAGAAAACTATCGACAACTCTCAAGAAAAATGTGACCAGCTTCAAACTCAATGAGAGCACATGAGAGGTGACAAGAGTCGCAGAGAGCGCATGAGAGTTTTAGGCCAAACAAGAGTAAGAGTTTGAACTCTCATCAACTCTTGTTTTCATTTGGCCCAGGCTCCAGGCTTTAGGATGCCAGGATGACCAACAATGGCAAAGGTGAAAATGGATTTCTCCTATAACTTTTAACTTTTTGAGTTGTTACTATATTCCACAGCTCTTGAGGAAGCTAGAGACATAACGATGCACTTGAAGCCTTTACGTCGCCTACTTGATGACATGGAACAGTTTGACTTTTCAGAGCTGGACAAGATCATTCCTGCCATTATACACACAGTTGGTCTCGTCTGGGCCAATTCCAAATATTACTGCCGAGCTCCGAGAATGATTGTTCTTTTACAGGAACTTTGTAACATGTTGATTGAAATGGTAATTAAGTTAACTTAATTTAACAAATCAATGACATTTTTTGATGGTCTACACCCTTATAGACCATAGAAATGATGTAATAAAATGTTCAAAACTCAAGTGGAACCACGAGCCGCAGCTGAGTTGTTTCACTGCCAAGTTTTGGACATTTTATGTTGTCATTTCTATGGTCTACAAGAGTGTAGACCATGAAAAAATGTCATTGATTTGGTGGTTTTTTACAACAACATGGGAAAAATACAAGCGGAATTGGCTTAATTTGCAGGGCTGCAAATAATTTTTTTTCCTTGAAAGGACAAAGTCCGACTGAGTCACCATTTTGGTCGGACAAAACAAAAATGTGGTCGGACATCATTACAGTACCGCTCAAAAAATAAGCGAACCATTGAATGCATTGTCAACACATAGTAAACTAGGTTGCGTTTAGAAACAAAACATGTTATAACGCGTTTATGTTGGATGGCAAACACCAACGCGTTTCCCTTTGCTCATCATACTGATGCACTTCAAAGTTATTAAGAAATTCAAAAAGCGAACAAAAAGTTGATACAATGCAAGCTTTTTTCACACATTTACGTAGTCATTTTGATGAAATAATTTGTTTTACCTGAACCCTGGCACTAAAAAGTCTTACCCAAGTTTGTCCAGATGGATTACGTATATCAAGTATAGAATGGTCATTGAAAAAAATTGTCCGGACATTCTGTCTGACCACAGTTGAGATTTTATCGGACATCAGCAAACTTTGGTTGGAGAAACCCAAGGATTGTTTTACAGTGGAAACTAAAGGTGCAGGCGAAGGACATGCTCACAGGTGGCGAAAATCGACTGTCGCCTGCAGAAAAGGAAACCCCTGGTCAGGGGGGGCAAGCAGCGCCCTTTGATCTTTCCGCTTTTCCTTTTTCCTTTGATCTTTCCGCTTTTCCAGTCCGATGACCGACTGTTATTTGCAGCCCTGAATTTGTCGTTGAGAAATGCACGTTGGACAGAGTGAAAGAATACGCCATTAAGGTGGCTGCATAGAGTATGAGCGCGCGCGCGCTGGCTACGCAAGCTTTTGCCAATAAGCGCGCGCGAGCTGACGCGAGCTTACGCAAAAAATGTGAACAAGTGAACTGCATGGCTCGAATTTTTGCAGCTATGTCAAGCATTTCAAAGTAAACATTCATTTATAACTTATGTTTAAGCCTGGATATTGCTATTTGAACTTCCAAAGATGACGAATTTGTAAATTTCGTCCAAGGAATTGCATAAAAGGAACGCCCGGTAAACAAACCTCATCGATCGAAAGTTCACGCATGCTCAAATAGCGATCTTGACGAGTTCCTATTTTATGACGTATTTGTAGGGCAAAATGAGAAACTTTCGTCTTTGTTTTCTCGAGTTTCCTTCGGTGAAAGTTCGTAAAACTTAGCAGAAAGGTTATGCTTAATTTGCTTTACTTGGTGCCCGTTTTTTAGGAAAATTTATAAGACCAGTTTTTACGCAAAGGCAAAAAACACAATTTTGTAAAAAGCGAAGGAGCTGCCTTGACAACCCCAATTTTTTTCCTCATTAAAATTATTATCTGGGCAGACTTTATATATTGTGAAAATTGTAGAAACTTTCACCAAAGGAAATTGAAGAAATTTACAATTAAAGCTTCGTAAGCATTGACAAACTCCTTTGTTTGGACAGTTTTAATTCAAAACCTAAAGTCAATATGTCATCAGGTATGGTTGTCGAACACTATTTCATAATTACTTATTACATTCTGGAAGGTTTGGGTGAACTGGTAGTAAAAAAGAACGCGAAAACCAGCTTTCAAAATATAACTCACGCGCGCGCCTCACCAGATATGAAAACCCTATGGAGCCACCTTAATCAATGTCATTTCCGTGGTCTATACTCTCATCGACCATGGCTCTTGACCAATGAGTGTGCAAGAAATTTGACAGTTATTGTAAAATTACAATATACTGATTTCCACAATAAAGGTGATTTTCAAGCTAGGAAATTTTAAATACTATTTTATTCTACATGCACTGTTTGTAAGGAAAACAAAATTTTTGGAGACCATGTCCTTTGTCACAAAATTTTGCTTGCCTGATATGCTAATAAGGCTTACACCGTAAAAGATCTATTGCAAACATGTAAATCAGAAGTAGTCAGTAACTCTTGTGCTATCAGACATGACTTTGTACCGTCATAAAGTTGTTAGCACTCAATTCAATATGCCATATGTAAGGTTGTATTCTAGTGAGGCCAGGCAACCAACTGATTAGTGCGGAATAATGTTTGAAAGGATAGCTCAACACATATGCATGTAGCTATCCAACAGTTTCAAGTCTTCAAAGATTATTACCATAGGACACTACATGTACATATGTAGCTTACATGTATATGTATTTAAGTGACCTTTAGCTAATATTATACAAGCATGACTTGTTTATTATTGATTTTAATTGTCTAATTCTGTTTGTGTAGGCAAGGACGTATCTGGATCCTGCTGAAATCTTCAAATCTGAAGCTGAGGAAGCCTATGAGAAAACCCGGAAGGCAGTTCAAATTTGTTCCTTCTTCCAGGAGACCTTTGAAGATGTTAGAAGAAATATTCCGAAATTCTTCAAGGAAGGAGAACAAGTCAAACAATGGGAGTTTGCCAATGAATTAGTGTTTACCAGAATGGACCAGTTCATTTTGAGATTAAAAACAGTTGAGGTTGGTAGACTGAACATGTTTCTGTATTTAGAGGTGGCGAATGGTAAATTCGAGACTTTGCGAGACAGCAAGCCTAGCATTTTTCTCTGCAAACCCGAGAGTTTTTAATTTTTAGATTGTGAAACCGAGATGGAGATTACAGAATGGCTGCAAGATGTACAGAACCACTCAAAAAGCAAGATTGCGAGACCTATGAAATTTGGCTCAAATTTTGCGAGACCCATATTTTTTGAAAGACCATTTGCCAGCCCTTGTATTTGTTGCAATAAAGAATAAAAATGTTAAATTAAAAAAATTAAAAATAAAAAGCCCTTGTATTTGGAGGAGGCAGCATGGCTGAGTGGTTAAAGCACTGGACCAGGTTTTTAGGAAGGTGGACAATCGGGTCCCCTGTGGACACCCCACTTTTTGGAGGAAATTAATTTTTTTCACATATTGCTTCATGAATGGTTGGCATGAGCCAGCTCCATAGAAAATTCTGGACGCCCACTTTTCAATCCCCGGCAAAAAGCCTGCACTGGACTTAAAATTTTAAAAAAATTAACTATTACCAGGGTTTTCCTTTTCTGCAGGCGACAGTCGATTTTCGCCACCTGTGAGCATGTCCTTCGCCTGCACCTTTAGTTTCCACTGTAAAACAATCCTTGGGTTTCTCAAGAATTTTTTGTTGATTTCTCCGCCTGTTTCAATTATTTTTCTACACCAACTCTATTTGAAAAGGAGAACCCTGATTACATGACTGTATACACGCTTATGCCCTAAGCATGAAAGCGAGGCCTAAGGGCCACAAGATTCCCCGCGAACTTTAAAAGAGTGGAAACATAGAGAGTAGAAATAACATTGAGTGATTTAGAGGCTGTAAAATTAACCCCGGAAGATATTCCTGGAGCATTTATAGAATATAAAAGCAACGTTTTGGCTGAAATGTACACAACTGGATTTTCCTGAATTATTTATGAAAAGGCCAATGCAGTCTTCAATAACAACTTCCAGGGTTAATTTTACAACCTCTAAATCACTCGATGTTGTTTCTTCAGCTATGATTCCACTATTTTATAGTTCGCGGGAAATCTTGTGGCCCTTAGGCCTCGCTTTCATGCTTAGGGCGTAAGCGTGTATAGTGGCAACGCACTCATGCCACTCAAACAGACAAAACAAATATCCGGTGATCCCAGATCTATTCAAGTATTCCACTTTGACAACTAGTAGCTTGTGTTGTTCCCAGTAGTCTCAAGTTCAAATCCTCGGCTGCACTTGTAAAATAGCCAACTGATCTGCCCTCCTGTCATTTGTGATTCTTAAGGTCATTCCATCGAAATAGAACTTACAATAGATTTTCATTCAAACTTTGCCTATTGGTTGTTTATCTTAAGGGAACTTAAATTTTGAAATAAAAAAGGGGGGTCCCGGTATTCGTTTCGGAGCAGGAGGACCTTGTATATACCCCTTAATTCCTTACAATATCAGCTTCCAGAAACGTTTTTATTTGCTAAGTTCACGTTTCCAGTGATTATTTATTCTTCTGCAATAGAAATTAGTCTATATTTATTTTATAGAAAGAAGGTGATTGCTAGACTCAAAATAAGAGAAAAAATTGATAGGTCACCGTACTCGTTTACGAGAAAACGACGATTCATCTCTCTGGCGAGCTTAGCCGTAAAGGAAAAGCCGCCATTTTCTTAATGTGCGCGCTTATTACGTGTGAAATCATGCGCAGTAAGGATGCGCAATGCAATACTAAGGAATCACCTTAACCATGTTGCGTTCATTTGCAATGTTTTTTTTTTCAGTATTAATTGCTTGTTTGTGTTGTTATTTATCTAGGATCTCTTTGCTACTACTATGGAATTTTCCAAACTGGAGAAAGTAGAATTGGGTGGTATCAAGGGCAAGATGCTAAGTCATCAAGTCGTCGAGATCTTCTCTGAATTCAATGAGATTTTTTCTGTGTTTGGTAATCGCACCTATGATGGCTTGGATGCAACCAACGGGGTATGTAGTGTATGGTGTCAAACTTGATTGAATATTGGTGTGGTTTTGCAATAACTTTCATCAAATTTTAGTTAATTTGTTTTCTTTTGTTACAGTATTTAACAAACACATTCTTTCATGCGTGCAGACTACCCAATCATAAGCCGAAGAATAGCTATCCTTGACTTCTGATTGGATAGTATACGCGCATGAAAGAATGTGAATTAATTAAAAGTGGTCACACTTTTGGGTGTCTTGCTGTAACATCTTTCCACCAATAAGAATTATTCTGTTTTGATCAAAGAGAATGCTTATTGTGTCCCCTGCAATCATGATCAATCAATCTGCAATGATGAGTATCCTGTACATACAGGGAGAGGAAATTAACGAAACATGAAATTTTGTTGATATTTGTTTGAAATACATTGTAAAATAGAATGGCACCTTTAAATACTGGTCTTCTTACCACCTGTCAATTTTGTGACCGTACATTTTTGTATATACCTTGTGGTATGAAGGGGTCATTACAATGTAAGTCAAAATAAGGACACTGTCAGGTAAATAACTAGTTCTAAGTTGTTTTCCTCGCAGGTTCTGAATTGTGTACTTACAGTCATTGCAGAGTATAAATATTAATAACTTGGGGTTTTCTCTTTCTGTGCTTTTTGTATTATTTCTTATATTGGCTTGTAATTTCTTTTATTTCTTAGGAATTTGTTGAAGACTACAACCAGTTTAGAGAGAGAATAGCTGATCTGGACAGAAGACTTGCTTCCATTGTCTGCCAAGGGTTTGATGATTGTCCAAGCACAGAAGCTGCATTGAAAGTAAGTCTTTATAATAAATTGATTGAACTGAAATTGGAATAAACTGGTGTTATGTACATGTAAGTTGGGACATCTGGGCCCAGTTGTTTGAAAGCTAATTAATGCTAATCTAGGATTAAAAACTCAATTAAGGTTTTAATTTTTCCTGTATAAAAGTGTTTTTCACTGTCTGCTAAGGTTTTGTATTGTTTGACATTAGTCAAAGTTTAAAGGGACACTATCATGAGTAGCGCATGCGCGATTTTTCTGCTCTCTGATCGGCTACGCTGTTATTGTCCGCTGTGATGGATTCGTCGGTAAGTGCAAAAGTTCGTACCTTCGAAGGATAGCAAATCGCTGTCACTGCAACTATCGTAACCTGCCAAGTGTTTGGCCTGAATCCACGATTGAAAGACGGTATTCTCTAAAGATATTCTTTTTTAGCTCTTTCCCACTCTCTCTTCCTCTCGCTGATAGTTGTAAACATCCTCCTACGGCCGGAATTTTCTCTACGACCGCCACGGATGCCTCCACTTGTCGATGCCATTTTGAATTTCGCAAGTGAGATTTGAAAAGGTCTGCCAGACTTTTTCAAACTTGAGATCGAAAGCTCGCGGATGCGTAACTCGTGATAGTGATCCTTTAAACTGAAGGACAAAAATATGAACAAAAAACTTTGGTGAAAAAGTTACTTATGTTTGGAATCTTGACTTGTCTTTTGTTTTGCACAACAATGTTACACAAAGCAAAATCTATGGCAACGAATAACAAAAGCGAAAACACAGTGAAAAAACTTGTTTGTATTTACATGTTAAATTGTATTTACGTTGTTCGCTTATCAATGGCTTTGTACTGTATAACAGTATTGATATAGCAAGAAGAAATTAGATGTCAATCACATTATCAAATCATACAATGTAGAGATCATATAGTTATCAAACATACACTTGACGAGTACATTGTAAGCATGGCCAAACTAAATTGTGTCTGATGAATTCAGTTTTCATCTAATTAAATGTGTGACCTGAAAAATTATTACTTGTCAAACTGTTTAAAAACTAATTTATTAATCCTTTTAAATCCTCTTAGCTTCTAGACTGTTTTGGTTCGTTGTTGGACCCGACCACTGATTCATGCAGACTTTGAGTACAAGTATCCGATCTTGCTGAAGATGTACGAGGAAGAACTTGATGAAGCTAAGATGATCTTTGATGGACAAATGCTTGTGACAGATGATGATGGAACTCCACCAATCAACAAGAACATGCCCCATGTTGCAGGTGCTCTCAAATGGTCGCAAGAACTTAGAGACAGAATCACTAAACCAATGCATGCACTCAAGCTTTCAGTCAACCATGGGTACGTATTATCATAATTATTCAATCTTTTTTGACAAGTCTGAATAAACATCTGTTATCTCATTCTTATGATAATCCTTGAATATACTGATATTGAAAGCAATTGGCCACACAACACATCTCCACGGTTTGGCCAGAACATAATACGCTTGCACATAGCATGGAGTGGCAGCCATGGATAGCTGTTTTGTCCAGCAATCCTTGCACAATTAAATGGCCTTTGGTGAGGAACATCAAATTTGAAGTAAAGATCTCATGCTGCATCTCTTCTACGTCTTTTTTCTTCTTTCCTTTTTTGTGTTTATTCACAGGTTTTTGGGTGAAACGATGCATTGTTTAATGCATGTTTTTAAAGCATTTGTGAACTAAATTGTTGTTATCTCCCTTACATGTAACTTACAATCATGCTCAATAGGCCATGAAATGGTAACCTATTACCTACTTTTTTACCAGGAGGGTGTATTAGTGACAGGGAGTGGGGGATGTGTGAATGAGGCCCCAAAAAGAGTCCCATTAGGCTAAAACTAGACCTGAAAAAAGTCCAACGGCCCATTAAACGTAACCCCAAAAAGTCCATTTTTTCTTTGCATAAAGAAATGAAGTAAAAAAAAAACATGCAAAGAGTGCAAGACAGTTCATGCCTCCGCCTTAATATTCAATCGTCATATGAAATTGATATTAACAATGGTTTGACATAAAATCGAGAAAGCTAGGGTACACTTTTTATCAACCCTTAAAAAAGTCCCTGCCAAAATCGTTCTATCCAAAAAAATCCGTCACAACATTTCTAACCCCCAAAAGTCCACAAATTACTAATTTCAAACCCCCAAAAGGCCTTTGGCACCTCCCGGCACCCTTCAAACCATTGACAGTAGTTTTTTCGGTAGATTTTAGTCAGAAATTTATGCAATTATTGTCTTCTTGATTGTCTCTGCACTTTTCAGTGTTAACATAATTGTGCAGTCTCTTTGTAACTTGTATGTTTTGTTCTTCTTCACCTGATAGTGTTAATACATGTATCATTCTACAGTTGTGTTATTTCTCTGTCAATTTCCTTTCTTTTATTCTACTACTTGCTCACTTCTCTTTCAAGACCGGACAGTGTTTTTCCAATCATTCATGGTTTGGAAAGGTATGACAACTCTTTGCTATCTTTTGCTTCCTTATCGGAGCAGTTATTACCCCTGACTCTTTTGTCTTCCACTATGCTTCGTTTTCTTTAATGGTAACATGCCACTGGCAGGAAAGGTGCATACAACATTTGCCATGTCCCTCGATCCATCCATGATATTTATTCATTCAGCTAGGCTTGATTTCTGCTGCTTTCTTGAGTCTTGCCGTTCTTCCCCAAGAAGAGACTTCTCCTTCGGGGGAGTAATGTGGGTACATTTTCCCGCACAACAGCTGGTGATCGAGCCTAAATTTAACCTTGATCTTTAGCCCTTGATCCAGATTCTTTCAGTCAGTCCTCTGGTTGGCTGAACTTGTACACAGTATTTATACTGTCATATCTCATTTCTTCTTTTAAATGCAACTGAAACATTTAGAAGAGTTGTAATATTGATACTGGTTTGATTGAAGTCTCCTTTCCTTCCACTTGGGCTCTGGTGTTCAATGGCTGTATTCACACTTGCATTGACTCTTAAACTTTCAATTTATGTACATGTAGGTGAACCTCTTATCCTTTTGAAGAGTGTAAGCAAGCTTGCTTTCTCAATTCTTTCTTTCCTAAATGCTTTCATTGAGTCCTTGTATGAAAACCTATTGTTAAGAGTACTTTGGGTGCATTTGAAGTACACAAGTTCACATGTACATCATTTGAAGTACACAAGTGTACATGTACTGTGCCCGATGATGTGTTTTTGGTTTTGAATTTTATACCAGTTTCATTATTTCATGTTCCTTTGTTTTATGGATTGTGATAATGAATATGAGACAAACAAAGGAAATCAAAACAATTCTAAACCACAACATGGAAGACCATTAACTAATTTGCTTGACCTTTAAACAACAGTGCAGTAACGCGCATATTCGAAATTCCAAGTTCTTATGGGGAATATTTTGTAACATGTTTGTTGTGATCCATTCATTGATTTTGTAGCACTCTTGAGACTGCTGAAGCCATGATGATCTTCAACAAATTTGACGAGATGACCAAGCTCCTGAACACGTAAGTGCATGTTTAACTCCTGAAATGGTTGAATGGTTGCACAATAGAGATTCATCCACTGACAGTTAGAACTCCGACCAAATAAACAGTATTGAATGGAAGTTCAATAGCTTTCATTTGATTGGTCACACACAGACTAAAAGTTAGAACCATCTTGTAGAGCATGATAAACAGTACAGCATGAAAGTACTGCTCAACAGCTTTCATTTGAAAGGTTTCATCCATAGACTTAAAAGTTAGAAAAACCTTGTACAGCATAATCAACAGTGCCGCATGAAAGTATCTGCTCAATACATGTGTAGCTTTCATTTGAATGGTCACACACTAGGGTTCCATCCACAGACCTTAAAGTTAGAACAACCTTGTACAGCATAATAAACAGTACCATAAAGGCATATGTGAAAGTACTGCATGCTCAATAGCTTTCATTTGAATGGTCACACAGTATGGTTTCGTCCACAGATTAAAACATTAGAACCACATTTCTTGACTCAATGAGGGAAAGGGTTAACGTGTTACATATTTTTGCAGTTATGAAGAGAAAGTGTATGTTGATTGGACCCACGATGTAGGCTCCATCTCGCAAGGAAATCTGGACAAGCCTCTTATCATTAGGGATGCAAATACAAAACTTATCAAAGTGAACTTTGATCCTCAGGTTTGTTTTTCTGTATTTACATGTAAGGTAACATGACATAACGCTTTAAATGAAAAAAAAAAAAAAACATGACATGAACACGAGAAAGATATTATTCAGTCAGTCACACAAGGTACTCAGAAAAAATTCCTAGTTCTCACCAACAGGAGCCTAACCTATGACCTTCCACACACCAGTCGGATGCTCTACCACTTGAGCTACAGGAGACTTGTGGGAGCTTAGGCCATATAACTAGGTTCAAATGTGACAAACTTCCCACATACTGCTAGGATTAGTTTTTGTTGATATGTGTAGAAAGAAATGATGGATTTTGGATGGAATTTTGTTAAATGTACTGTACATGTACTAGGTGGAATAATGTAATGAAATAAACTTTAATGTCCTGTTTTAGTTGATTGCTGTGCTGCGTGAAGTTAAATACCTGGAAAATTCTCAAAATGAAACCCTCGAGAACATTCCCGAAAGTGCTACAAACATCTACTCCCGAAATGAGACGTTCCACAAGTTCCTGTCCAATCTGGACCTGACTGTCGCCTGGTACAACAAAGTAAGAGACACACTTCTTGAGGTGGAATTCCCTCTCGTGGATGGACAGTTACAGGAAATAGATGGTCAACTGCAACAGGCTGAGACCAATTTGAATTGGAATAGTGAAGTTTTGTGTTTACTGTAAATTTGAAACCTTTTAGTATGAAGTGTCACTACCGCAGCATGAATTCCACAGTAACTTACCAAAATTGCCTTCAGTCAAAGGAAACGGTACCGCTCAAAATATTGGTTTACCAAGCCTACAATGCTATGCAGAAATACTTGAGACACTCTCATGATTTCGCGCCTTTGTGACGTCACAGCGCGCGAGCTATAAACGGCCATCATAAGACAATCTTTTTCCACTCTTGAAATGTTCCATAGGAAAGCTAGTTTTCGAGCTTAAATGAACTCTAAACAATCGATTTTGTTTATCCAAGTGTGTATTTTGAAATTGGCCTGATCGTTGTCTACTGTGTTGAAAGGAAAGGAAAGGTGTTTTCGGACAATGCTAATGCAGAAATACTTGAGACACTCTCGTGATTTTCGCGCCTTTTAAAACATTATTGATTTTCTATGTTTGACATCCCCTTCCGCCCTATCAATGTTGTTTTCACGTCAAATTTACGTTCCAATTTTTCGGTTTACAACATTGTAATGGGGGGAGAAAGAAAATAACTTAACACCTCAAGGGGGAAAAAAATTAGAAAGGCAAAGAAGATCGTTTTTTACGAGGAGTGTCTCAACCATTTTGCATAGAGCATTGTTAGGTAGGAATAAAAACACTAAAGAAGTGATAAATAAACCATAAAGGCAACAAGTATGTTAAGATTGGGAAAAGATTGAGATGGATTATGGGAACGATACCGATGGATTTGTAAGGTAAGAATATTCGAGTCAAAAACACAAAGAATATCTAGAGAGATATTAGTTAGTTGGTGTTCACCCACACAATCAAAATCAAACAAAAAAAAAAAAAAAAAACAAACAAAAAAAAAAAAAAAAAAAAAAAGAATCCAAAATCAAAACAACAAAAAAACAAAAAAAAAAAAAAAAATCAAACACAATCAATCAAAATATCAAAAACAAAAAAAACAAATTTCAAAAACACAAACATCAAAAACACAATCAATTCGCGTGTTTTCACATCCGATTTCCAAACACCGAGAAAGATAGCCATTAGCGAGGATATTTTTTTTGATGAATATTCGAGGTGTTTGGAAAATCGGATGAAACCACTGCTGTCCTCGAGTGTTTTGTATATCTTCTTCTCAATTGAAACCTAAGGAGTCAAATGGAGGAAATAAAAAAAATCATAAAAAATCTATGCTACAATGTATTTAAGACCAGGTATCCAAAGTTCCGCTCATGGTTATAATTTCCAATTTGCGCTTCCAAGGTTTTAGTAGTTAAACTGTGTTCCAACTTGTTACACTGTTATGTTTTAGACACTCGTGAAATGGAATGTTTTTGTTCAAAGTTTTACACCATTATATTCTTGCACCTAAGACTGATAACAAAGGCTGTTGCGTTATATTTACTGCTTATCTCTGCTACTAACGACCAGGTGCATGGGGCATACATTGAGAAGACGAGAGATATGGGTCATCACGATCTGGAGAAACGTGTCCAAAGACTGCACCTGTAAGAAACAATGTTTGAAATGTTAGAAAGCCAGTGCAGTCACGTTGATGAACCCAAGTGGTTTGTTGACCGGCTACATTGTATGAAAGGAAACGAAAGGCCAAAGAAGGAAGGACTTTGTTGAACTTAGAGGTGAAACAAGCCATAACTTTTTATTTATTTGTACATTTAGAAGATAGTTTTCCAAAGGATGTTTGCCTCAGACGAGAGAAGAGGACGTTGTTTCTTAACGGCTGCAAAAACCAAAACCCAATCGCGACTTTAGTCACACGCGTTTTCGCGCGCTTGGCACCGGTTACGCTGATTTTGTTTTGACTTCTGTAACACAGTGTAATGATCGGATAATTTATACATTAACAGGATAGTTGAATCTACAAACCTCAAACAAACGCTACCACTTTGATCAGCAAAGCAGGAGAGAAAATCCTCCAATGAGTTGATGAAGGGTACTTCAGTTTTATAACTTACTATCCTAAGATATACTGTAAGAAAAAACCCCCATACAAGGTAAAGAGTTACTACGTGATATATAGAGGTCAAGGACTGAGAAAAACAACGAATCTTTCTGCAAAAAATTGAAGAGGTATGAAGCTATGCTAGGAGTATCAAGCTACCAGATGTCAGTAAAATTTTATCCGTGGTTATTTTAAATTTGCGCTTCAAAGTAGATAAAATTCTCCCCCCCCCAATCAAAAGCTAGTTTTTACAAAAAAAACAAAAAATTAATCAAGAAAATCCCCAAAACTTTTACGGTATGCGCCAGTTTGAAGAGTAAGGGTCGTCGTTAGGAATTACAGTAATACCAGTTTGTGGACTAGAATTTCAGTAATTGTATGTAGTATGTAC
The DNA here is from genome assembly GCA_029204205.1 of Desmophyllum pertusum. NCBI lineage: Eukaryota > Metazoa > Cnidaria > Anthozoa > Scleractinia > Caryophylliidae > Desmophyllum > Desmophyllum pertusum. The sequence continues at coordinate 6,509,354 of MU827778.1, read as the reverse complement.
ATACATGGCTGTTTCTTTAGGTGAGAGGATGTTGATATTGCATTTATTTCTTACAACTCTGTCGTAGCTAAATGTATGTGCCTTACATTATTTATCTCGAACCATTGTATATTGTACATGTATTCTATCAGAATAACTTTTTTTTTTTTCTTTTAGAAGCACTTGTTCAAAGCCAGATCGCATCGTCTGACATTTTGGCTTTTGAGCTGTATAGGTGGAATATCTGGTATGATATCTGGTTCTAGGATGGCGTTTTCCAACTGTATTCACTGTTCACTTAACTATCTCCTCGAGAACATCGTGACCCTTAACACACAACACAACAGGCCTGTTTGAAGCCAAGTTAGAGCTACCACAACAACCTGATTTAATGCGTGTTTACTACCATCACTTGATTTCGGCGTCTCTGACGGCTTTTATGAACTTGTGGAAAGAATTGTTAATGATGTGTACAGATTGGCTCTCACTTGTCAAGAGCGTTGGCTTGAACATTCAATGGATCCGAAAACACTATCAGGTAATAAAGCGAAAATAATATTAAAAAGGTTCGTACAAGTCCTTGATAATCCTGGATTTAAGTCCTGGAATTTTGTTCTTGGTATTTTCCAGGACAAATGTTATGCAAAATGAGTTGATTTTTTGGCAGGGTCACTGTATATTTCGAGAACCTGTAAATTACAAGCGAAAATTACAGTGTGACTCATTCAAAGGCGCCAGTTGGGAGAAAACTCTCTAGGTTTTCCGAGAGGTCCGCCACTTTGTTGGTAGTCAAATTTGTTGCTAGAACTATTGCCTGCTATGCTTCAATGCGATTGGTCAGTTTACGAAAAAGGTACGCCACTCCTTTGTTCTCAATTAACGTTTTGGATTGGTTACCTTTCTTTAAAACTGGCCCCGCTTTGCAGTACTAGCGCACCGTAAATGCCCACCGAAAAAAGACAGTCACAAAAGTAACTAACAATTGTGTGGAGAAAATTCTTGCAAAATGCATTATTTTATAAAGGATGTGCTGAGGCAACAAAATAGCCTGCTTGCTGCATTTGGAGTCTGGGAAAATATATAGGAAGCGAATTCATCATTTCTCTTGTTACAGAACGATGTAGCAAGACATGCCTTGATTTGTTTTTTTTTTTCTCGAGATGCGTCAAGACATGGATGGCATCGTGTAACAGCGCATCTATGAACAAGGCAAATGAATACCGCCAGCCGTCTTTTGATTCGTATGCTTACTTGTGGGCTGGATGACCCAGAATGAGTTTATGAGACAGCTTTCCAACTTTGTACAAACCCACTGTACTGACTAGCGGAAGGAAATCGAAAGCTCATGCTGCGGAAGGAGGTCCCGGAGAATCCTCCAACTTTGGGACAGTATTCAAGTTACAGGTATAGTAGGTTGAGAAAGATTGTTAATCAGTCAGTGACACAGAGCCTACTCGGAAAAAAAATTGTGATTGTGACCCCATGAAAAATATTAATTAGTGGTATCTAGAGTGTTCAAGCTGGTGTTAAACTAAGACAGTTTTCTGATGTTAACAGTTAGACTACGAGCCCCTCTGACGTTTTCTATGGGTGACATTGTCAACAAATCTGTGAGTGCAATCCGTGATTAATAAGAAAGATGTTAACACAGTCAGTGAAACAAGCCTACAGTTTACTCAGAGAAAGAAATTCTGAGACAGAGTTCTCCCAAAAGGAGTCGAACCTACAGTACTGTGCAAAAGTTAATGAGAGAGAAGATGGACCAAATTTACAATTCGACGAAATTCAACGAAATTTCGAGCGGAACGATATTACGACGAAATATCCACGAACTTTCGAAACGGGCTATTGTTTTGTATTCTTCGAAATATCGAAGTGCTCAGCGAATTTTTCGCGCGGATGGTAACGAATTTTCGAGCGAACTTTCGAACAGCGTTGCGATATTTCGCTGTGCTTCGATGAAGTACACTGTGTACACTGTATGACCTTCCGCACATCGGTCGAACGCTCTACCACTGAGTTACAGGAGACTCGTGGGAGCTTAGGCCATATAACTAGGTTGAATGTGACAAACTTCCTGCATATTACTAGGATTAAAGAAAGCGTGACCAATTTGACTGACTATCTCTCATAGAAAACAAAAGCAAGTAGTCCTAAAAATGCTTTTGAATGTGACACGGCAACAATGGCACAGCCACGCAAATTCACGAATTGAGACCTCAATAGCTAGACCACAGCTACATGTAGTTTCTAAAAAAATCATAAAGTTGACCTTCAACATAGATTCCCTTGAAATTCTTAAAGTTATCTGAGTAAACAATAGAGGAGTTGTTCACCGGTTCACTTCTCACAAGAGAGGAGTTCACCTTCAATATTACATACAAGGCTAGGATGGGACGTGCTTCTTCAAGCTTTATTTAGTCAACAATTTTTCATATCCGCTAGATCGACACTTACGAAAAGCTTTATTCTGAAGTGGATGAAGTGGATGGAACTAAGATCTTTGACACATGGTTCCGCGTGGATGCCAAGCCCTTCAAACAAGCATTACTGAATATCATCAAGAGATGGAGCTACATGTTCAAACAACATCTTATTGATCATGTCACCAACAGGTACAGCCTCTAGCAGTAAATATTATTAGGGAGTTTGAGTTTTAACCATGACAGCAACAAGAACGTCACCAAATAAAACATTTAGGCCCTGTTTACACGGACACGGATTCATTTTTAACCGTATCGTTTTCGTTGCAGTTATGCCTTCCATTTACACAGTGATGATGGGAAATCGTCGTATTGTTTTGAAAACGCTGTCAAAAGTGGAGCGTTTTCAAAAATGATAGGTTACGAGTACCGTGTAAACCGGGGTAACTGTGTCGTTTTGACAACTATTGGTGTTTGGCGCGAAAAAAGCCGGGCAAATCTTGGTGGAAGAATCGATCTCCACTGATCAAAATGGTGTCAAATGTGCATAGAAGTTCAGAGCTTACTTTTGCTGTCATGAATTTATTTTACAGTATAGCTAAGTCTCCTACTTCAGCTTGTTTCGCCGTGTTGAATAAAAATAGTGGCCCTGAAAGGTATTATCGTGTCCAGATCCCGAAATATGCCACGGCCATGACGTAAACAGCACAGAAAACGGATAAAATTGCTTGGAAAACCATGTACTTTTGGATATGGTTTCGAAATCATGTAACCGTGTAGATTTGAAACCGCGTCCGTGTAAATGCAGTCTATAAGATTTGTTTACTTATAGTTTTGGTGTTACAACAGTCCGTTATACAACCGCTTTAAATGTTTGGTTGAGGAAAAGGAGCTAAAATGTGTGAATATTTCTCCTGTGCTTCTTCTTCAGTTGAATGACTTAGCAGAGTTCATCAAGGTAGCAGATGTTGGTTTGACTCAGCCTGTAGAGGACGGAGACTACAATGGCCTAGTGGCTGTCATGGGACACCTTATGGCTGTCAAGGACAGACAGACAGTTACTGATGAAATGTTCGAGCCACTTAAACAAACTATTGAACTTCTAAAGACATACGGACAAGAGCTGCCTGAGGAAGTACACACACAGCTTCAGGTAAAGGGCTAGAGCTGTCACAACAAATCAATAATAAAAATTATTACAATAGAAGCTTCTGTAAGCGGACACCCTCGGGAAGCAAAAAAGTGTCCGCAACTGGAGCTGGCCGCTTACAGCCATAAGTAGAGCTGTCCGCTTACGAGAGTGTCCACTTAGAGAGCTTCGACTGTATTTTCTTGTTTTGTTTTAAAAAATAATGGGCCAAAGAAAAGACCCTGCATGAAGCGACAAAGAAGCTATGCGTGACGCAGGATTTGGGCAAAGGCAAGTGCGTGCGTGACACGTTAGTGAAAGAAAGTAGAAGCTTAATGCTTGAAGTAGAAGCGCGACACTTGAATGTGGAAACGTTCTCTAAGGCTGTTAGAAAAACGTCTATGTTCACGACAGCGTCACTTTTAGGGTGTTGTTTCCGTTTGCACGCCATTTTGTCCCAATTTAGGCTTTTGCTTCTACATATATCACAATATAGCTATCAAGGGCAGTTTGTTCATTTGGCCAGTTTTAAGCTTCCTACATGTTCCTGTGGCACGCTTTTGCTCATTTTCTTTTGTTAACACTTGTTCTGTTTTCAAACAGAAGTTGCCTATAAAGTCTTTTAAAAGTGTATCTGACAATCAACACTGATAATATTATTTCTAGGCAAACCGCGCAAGCGAATCTTGTGCTAACCTGCGATCTTGGTTCATTAAACAGGAGCTTTCACAGAAACAATGGAACAACTCCAAGAAGATTGGCTAGTGACGGTGAAACAACAAGTGGCCCCATCCTCTCCATGGCCTCTGAAGTTCGCCATCATCAGACGCAAATGCGGACAGTTGATGTGAGTGTCGAAATCTGCTGCCTCTTGTTAGAGAGCGTTTGACATGATGTCACGAATAGTTCCCAAACAATGAATCTAATCTATCTATGAATCCTGTCAGTGCCTAGGTGGGGGGTGGGGGGGGGGCCCAGCGATTTTCCTCACTCCCACTCGGTTGACAGCCACTTGCGGCAAGCCGCCTCCCAACTCTTCCATCCCAGACTCCATCACTCCGTTGTCCTTCTCTGCCGCATTCTAAGTCCAAGTTATTTTTGGTCTCCCAATACTTCTCCTTTTTCTTTTTTTTTTTTCCCCCCCCCCCATTGGAAGCCACGTCACTGGGCTGCATCCTCCAAAACATTGGCCAATCCATCGCAGATCTTCTCTTCTTTTGATGTTTTAAAAATGCTTTAATGTACATTTTTCCTTTTCCTGATTTCTCCTATCTTACAGATCAAACAACACGAATTCAGAGGAACGACTTTTCGCAAGACAGCTCCCTTTCCAGTTTGAATTCTCAACGAATTATTACGATCGCTTAGACCAGGGTCAGTGATAAAATCGTTTATTTTCTAAAGTATCCTTTGCTTGAAGTTGGCTGATGTTTTTTTTTCGAAATGGATCTTTGTGTCTCTCAAAGCTGGTCCAAAGGTGGCCTCGGATGTTAGTTTTTTTTGAGCGCTGAGGGTGAGAGGTTTTGCAAAACAGAAATTCGGCATCAGAAGGCAATTTCCTTCGAGTTTGTCATATCCTATCACCATGTGTATGATGACAAATGATGATAGATTTATTTTTACACTGGTTTCGCAAGCAACAGAGGTACCATAGCAAACGATTTCGGCATCCTATATGGTTTTAAACAAGGCTGATTTTCTCGAAATCTAGTCGAAAAACATTGCAATTCATTTTTTCAGTATTTTAAAGTAATGCTTAGTTTGACGCACCTGTAGACGAAATTTCAAGAAATTCTGTAAGGCCGTTTTTGATTAAAATTCTCTGCTATAACTGAACTTTTTGCGGTCGTGGTTTGTGTATGTCCCTAGAAATCTACTATCAAAATCTTTAATTAAATTAAAGCTATATGTACCTGCCCCTCTGTTGAAGGGATTTTTAATGATTATTAATAGACTTTGTTTTACAGACTAGTGAGATCACTAATATGAAATGATTGGAAAAAACCGGTAAAAAAGATATAAAAAAAAGAGGATACAAAGGTAAATGGATCACCTCGGATGGTTACGATTTCAAAATATTCAATTTTTGGAAGAAACTGCGCTTAGGCACCTCAGAATCACCCTCCGATCGAAGCGCCTAATTTACAATTTAGCGGGATATTGCTATAAATTGACTCTTACAAGATTTTTTTTAAAAATTGTTCAGGTTTTTCAGCGTGCTGGTTGATACTTGATATTACACCAATCGAAAATGCCATTGAAAAATCGTTTGCCAAGCGTTAGAAAATAACACCGAATTATGGGTACGTTTTTCGGGCTCTTTGGTTTCCGCCCTACTGTCTTTCTTTGAACAGGCATTTTATTTATCGTTGTTCTTCTGGTCAGTTTTCCGTCTCCTTGACTGCACGTGCAATGAATATTTTATTCCCAAATGCCGCGTGTAGGCCTAGTCGTGCGTTTATGACAAATAGAATGAATTTTTAAGCAGGATAGACATCAATTCTGGCTATCATCATACTAATCTAATTTAAACAAAAAATAAACCGTGGTTCTATATTTAGAACTGTCACGATTTAAACAAATGATCAACAACCAACGCTAAAACGAATACTTTGGGATTCCGCGTTTGTACGCGATGAGAGGGAAAGTAAAGGCAATGAATGGCGCGGTAATCACGTAACATTAACAAATGTTTCGGCTACTGCCGTCAAGCAAAAGCGACATGAATGTTTAAACTATAGACTTCAGTAATGATGAACAGAATTGTTATGTCCTATCCTGCTTGTAAAAATTCATTTTATTTGTCCATAAACCGCCCCCCACGACTGGCCACACGACGGGCCCTTTGGAATAAAATATTCCACTTGCACGTGCATCAAGAGAGAAACTGAACCAGAAAACAAGATAAACAAAATCGCACTTCTTGTTTTCGGAGAAAGGACAGTAGCGAGCGAACAACGTAACCCATAATTTCCGGTGTTATTTTCTAACGGCTTGCAACGATTTTTTAATGGCATTTTCGATTGGGAATTCAAAGTTCAACCATCACCACTAACACCTAACAATTTTTAAAAAAAATCTGTAAGAGTCATTTAGCCAATATCCGCGTAATGTAAATTAGGCAGCTTCGATCCGTGTGTCTGAGGTGCTAAGCGCAGTTCTTCAAAATTGGAATATTTTGAAATCGTAAAGCCACTCCGAGGTGATCCATTTACCTTACAAAGTTCCTTTAATATCATTAAAAATCCTTCAACAGAGGGGACGGTAACATGAGCTTATTAATTTTAATTAAAAGATTTTGAAGTAAATTCTGGGACATACACAATCACCGACCGCCAAAAAGTTCAGTGCAGTTTTTAATCAAAAACGGCCTTATCAGAAATTTCTTGAAAATTTCGTCTACAGATAGTCAAACTAGCATACTTTAAAATATGAAAAAATGAATGCAATGTTTGTTGACTAGATTTCGAGTAAAATCAAGCCTTGCTTTTAAAAACCAATAGGATGCCGAATATCGTTGCTATGGTAACCTCTGTTGCTTCAGGAAAACACAGTGTAAAAAATAATATCCTATCATCATTTCGTCATCATCATGGTGTAATATGACCAAAATCGAAGATATGCCTTCTGATCGAATTTCTGTTTTTCAAAACCTCTACACCCCAGCGCTAAAAAAAACTACATCGAGCCACCTTAAGGTCGGTACCAGAAGACCTTGGCTCGCCCTGCCGTGTTAGCTGTTCACACGAGTGGAACTGGTTGCAGGGACTTAGTAGCCACGACTGAGTCCCGCGGGGGGGACATATGTCACCTTGAGCGTACACACCAGGGAACTTGTTGTCAGGGACAGTACCGATTTTGGTCTTTGATTGGTTTCTATTTTCTTATTTGGAGTTGCAGGGGACTTGTCCCCACAAATAGTACACACGAAGGGGGCCAAAACACAATTTAAGGAGACAGAGTCCCCGGGAACTTAGTCCCTTTCAATTCAAACACCAATTCATAGGACAAGTCCGCAGGGACCAAATTTTGGTCAATGTGCACTAGATTTTCTGACGGGCAAAAATTGGTAGTTCACATGAGGGAGGGGACCCCTTGTCTTTACCAGATCTTTACACTCTTTAGGCATTCATAATCTGTCTCATATCTAAATATGATTCTATTAGGAATCACCAATTTACCAGATATTGTTTTAGGTATTTCCAGGCTTAACTTCCATGATCAATGCCAATGGACGGAGGCAAATGAACGTTCCATTTACCTGAGTACTGCCGGCCTTATTTGAGACTGGTGCAATCCTTCCCTGCGATTACAAACAACTTCGTGCATGCCGCCGTTGAAGTGTCCCCCCTTAAAAAAACAGCTCTTGGGACATGAGTGAAGTTGGTTATAAGCAGCATTGATGAATGGAAGTTTCACACTGTGGGCTGATCATCGATGTGTGTATGAACATCGGAGATGGAGTGTAAGTAAGTTGTTTGTCAAGGAAATCCGAGGACTCGATAAACGAGCATGCGCGCCTTGAGGACGCGTTTTTAGTGGACTGGACTCTATACTGTCAAGAACATGGTGTACCGTCATTGAGGGCTTGTGGGATGCAGTTGCAGAATCTGCATTAGGAGACCGTCATTGGCAACAGCTCATGCAGGCTACAAAGTAAGTATAATTCATGAACATCCCAGTTTGTTGGTGTGTTCCTACCACCCTTCACGGACCAGAAAAAATCACCATTTACTTCGTGTAGTTAAAGAAAACGAAGGCCCCACAAGTCCCGGAGGAGCTGGTTATCCCTTGTGCAGTCTAGTTTAAACAAAGCCCGGCGGGGGAGACTCCCATTATAAAAGTGACGGGGATGATCGTCCGTGCCTTTTAGGGTGTTTTAAAAAATTCGGCATGGTTTGGTACTGTACTTAGTGGGTGGCTTAAAATCTAAAATGACTAGTACCGTTAGAGTTATTTTCCCCGTTACCTGTTTATTTAACCCGGAAAAAATATGACGAAGAACTAGTGTTTGTCTTAGAATTGGTACCTCTTAGGGGTTGAAAATTAATTTGAGCTCACGCCCACAAAACGAGATTCTGGTACACCTTTATAGGGCGTTATTTTTCCAAAATTTGATCCGACGATCACCCCACGTCACTTTTATGTATGGGAGGAGCCCCCCCCCCCCCCCCCCCACAGGGATTGAAGTAAACTGACATAGATACGAATCCCAACTTTCCCAAAACTGGCGTAGGAGAGCTAACCAGTATTTAATATTCAGTGTGGCCGCTAGGTAGCTTGAACTCGGGACATTCCCGAGAACAAAATCCCAGCTAGTGGCAGAGACCCATAGGTCTGATTTACCAAGATGCAGCGCCCTTTAAAATCTACTCGGGAGACGCATGCTGTAGACACGATACTTCATTGTCATATCTGCTTTCTTGAGGAATACAAAAACAACAAAACACAGGGTTTCACAACTGTTTCTACCTTCTAATGAACGTTTATCAATATTGAAGGTAGTTCAAAAAGGCACAATTTTGTGTCTGAAAAAAAATCGGTTGTAAACCGCAAAGAAATAGTTGACCAAACTTTTATGCCAGGAAGAAAATGCTGAAAAAAAACTGTTGTATGGACAGTACCATACCAGCTTCTAACTCCCAGATAGAGGTTCATGCTGTGCGCAAAATTTTTTGTCAGTTTTACATTTCAAACGATATATGTTTTCACACTTTTTTAAATTAGCTGTGGTATATCATTGTCATACACGTTGTTAGGAAGCGTTAGAGCAAGATTAACCAAGACTTCTTGAGGACAGCTCAGGCGAAACGCGAAACAAACAAAAAACTGGATCACATATTCAGTTTTGAAACTTCATTAGAAAAACTTCCTAAAACGTTGCAATGTCCTTGACCAAAGCGTGACATCTTTTTTTTCTAGCCGATGCAGGTAAAAGTCATAACATCATGAACAATGAAGACACCAAAACCTTAGGCTGATCCTGCTCGCCCTTCAAATCTGCACAACTTTGAAGACGAAGTCCGTGGAATCGTGGACAAGGCGACGAAAGAACTGAGGACATGGAGAAAGTGCTGAAGGAATTGGATGTCACTTGGTCGACAGATGGAGTTTGAATACGAGTGAGCCACATTGAGAACTAAGTATTCCACTTGCTTAAATCAAGCGAGGAATTGATTGTTTAAAAACGACTTGAAGACAACCAGGTAGGGAGAATAATAGACATGCCCATTTCGATATATTAAAATTCTAAGTACTTGGCCATCAGAAGGGCTTAGGTGAGAAAAAAAGGAAATCCACATCAAGTTGAGGGATGAATTTAAGAAAAAATTATTTTATTTCCCTAAGCCTCGGAAGTCCAAGTTGTGGAATTTTAATATATATCGAAATTGGGCCTATTATCTTCACAGTTATTTCCTGGTTTCAAATGTCAAACTTTTGCTGGCATAATCCAAACTCCTATGTCTCCTTTCCTATGTGGAATACAATTAAGTGCAATATTTCTTGGTGTCCAGTTTTTTTGCCACAGACGAGCTTTGTTTGCTTAGAGTGCTAAAAGACAAATAAACCAGCCAGGTGTTGGGATTAATACTTGGCCATGGTGTCATGGCCCGCTTTTATTAATTAAATCCAATAATGTTAAAATAAAACGAATGGATAACTATTATTTGATTGTGCTTTTGAGCATTATTGGGTAAAATGCTTTGTATTACCTTTTTTTTCATTATTTACGTTGGTGTTTTCCATCATAATTGTTTGTATGAAACATTTTGAAAACCCAGTTTATATCATGCGGAGGCGGAGAAGTCGGAGGTAGCCACGTGCTAATCCAATTGGCACTTGTGCGGCTTGTTGACTCCTTTGATTGGCTGAGAAGTTTGGAAAACCAACATGTAAAGATCGTTAATAAAATCGGCATGTGTCGGTTGTTGGACTCTTCTGATTGGTTGAGAAATTTGAAAACCAACAACAAGAATAAAATTAATAATGATGGTCAAAACGTTGGCCAATGATGAGAGAAAAAATGTAATGGGTATGCACTGTAAGTCTACTGAATTGTTTATTGGTACTCAATTTTCCGACGTCGCTTTAATTTCGGCGATTTCGCGATTTAAAAAAAATCGCGAAACTTAAAGCGGACGCGAAAAAAAATTCCCTGCAAACTTTAATGGTCGCGAAATTTTAATCACCCTAGTACACGATGTCGCGTTTCTATAGTTTGGTTTTGTTATGAGTTGATGATTTTTTCAGCAATAAGAAGTGTAAAATAATAATAAAATTCTCGAAATAAAATGTTTTGTTTTTTTCATGCTTTCCGCGAAAATTAATTCACCATAAGAAAATAATTTTGCACCCAAATCGCGAATAATAAAGTACCACGCGAAATGATGCCGACCTTTTTTTTCCGCGAAATTAAGTGGCCCGCGAAAATTAGTACCAATTATTGGGGTTCGTTCCCTTTTATGCATGCTACCATCTTTTACTAAAATAAGAGTTAATCGACGCTGCTGACGAATCTTTGCTGTAGCATTTCACGTGGTCGCCCGGGCGTGGGTCGGTTCTCTTGGCTCTGAGTCGCCCATGTTAATGATCCATGTATTTTCACTGCCTTTTTTGGCTCTTTGGCGAGGCATTTGAGTGAATACGCACGTCTCTTTTCCCAGAGTGCAACTTCAAAATCTTATCACATCCCGAAGTACGTGACTACATTGGGCCTTTCTTGGAAGAAGTCTCTATGTGGCTAGAAGAAGCTTTCTGTGTCGGACTCGGTGATCTCCATTTGGTTTGAAGTGCCAAAGAACGTGGGTCTCACTTGGAGAGCATTTTCATTGGATCTGAAGACATTCGTAATCAGTTGCCTGAGGACTCCAAGCGATTCGACGGAATTTGCTTTGATTTTAAGGTGAGTGAAGAGGAGTAGCGGAAATGTCATAGGTTTCTCCTCCTGTTTGGGGGAACTCTGAATTTTTTTCTCGAGTAGCTTGTGTCACTGACAGAATAATATCTCTCTCATACTTTGGGATAGTTTACTGATTGGTTAAAATAGGGCATTGTGATCGATTTTTAGAGCGATTTTTTGAGAAGCTTTAAAACATACTAACGGTCCGGGAACCAAAACAATAATGGTTTGATTTTGTACAAAGGTACTTGACAAATGACAGGAACCAATTAGGAAGTGAGGATGACTAATGATGGCGAGGATGGAAATGGATTACAATATGGACAAACTTGAAAACGAGAGACTCGCGTTTTCAAGTTTGCTCGTATACCTAGATCAAAGGAAACCCAACAATGAATGGTTAAAGAACAGTACTCATTCTCAACAAATGACAAGAACCCTTTAGGAAAAGAGGATGACAAATAACAATGGCGAGGATGAAAATGGATTACAATATGGACAACTTTAAAAACGTTGTACTCATGTTTTCAAGATTGGCTTGGAATTCTGTCCATAAATCAGGCAAGAACGTTGGTGGGGGGGGGGACGGGCACTGAAGGTTGTTAAATCTTTGGAATAGATCTGTGCTCTGCTGTGCTAGGGGGGTTTGCTTGTTTGGAAATGCTGTCTGTCAGTCGGATAAATAATCAGCAATGTGGTAGATATTCGTAACAAAGATGACGAACCCCGTTTAATGTGTGACGTGCGCTTTCACTATTTTTATAGGAATTGACTGACTGGGAAGGTGAAGCCGCGCAAATGGCCACTAACGCCGTGCAGGTTTCTGCAAACATTGGCATTGCCTGTAAGAGAAACTAGAGCACTTACCAGAGAGGTGCGTGTTGTATTCTACTCTAGAATGAGCCGTGTAACGGTTATCAATGGTAAGTGCTTTTCTAATTGGCTGTGGTGTGGAAATGCATGTTAAAAACCCGGTCACATTCAGTGATCACTGTCACGTCCCTATGGGGCGGCAAATAATGTAACAAACCAATCAAAACATTGAAGCAAAAACTGGCGAGGCCCCGTGACAATGGCGGGAAAAGGTCACGTGGGGGCCCATCACAGGTTGGTTTGGCTTTGTAGGACCTTATTGGCGGCGAAAAGTAAAAAATTTGCATCTTTCTTCTGTTTGGGTCAGAAAAGAAGTACATCATGTAAATTTCTGAGCCCAAGCAAACGTAAAACCTAGAATAGAAGAAGAAGACGAAGTAAACCTATATTCTGTGGAAAATGTGTTCTGACATTTTCCCTTATTTATGCTTATAGATTAGTCACTAGTGCGAGAAAGCGCCTTGAGCTGAGTATCTCGGAGACCAAGCGTCTCGCTTTCCACGCGGCTTTTTTACTTTGTGGCGGTCTTGCAAGACTTGTTGGATTTCCTCTCGAAAGGCAACCAGTCCAATTGAGGTACGTTTTGGGTGAAAAAAATTGTCCCGAAGAGCCGCTTTGCTCTAAATGAGAAAGGACAATTCCTAAGCACAGTCGTTAAACCTTTTTTACGTTGTTTCTGTTTGATATGGTTAGGTCGTCACTTGTCCAAAGTTGTTTGACAACAGTGGCACAACTGAACGGTTTGTTTGATGATGAAGATGGACTAATCCCACCAAGGAAGGTCAGATCGGGATGTACAGTAAAGAAGGAGAATATGTGGACTTTGACATGGCTTTGTGACTGTAAATGTAAGACCAGGTGAAAGATTATTTCTCTGTAGTGATACGTGCTAGCTTGTTTCCGACCGTAGTTTGTTGCGAATCTGCGGCCTGGAAATTCGAGGCTAATAGGGTTTTCTACTGAATGACTTGTTGTAAAGCCAAAAGCCAAAGTATTCAAAACGCTAGAGCGTTTGTGTATTTGAGTGTCGTAAAACCATGGGGGACTGATTGGTTGAGTATGGGCGGCGGCGAGTTTATTTTAAACGCAATCACAGAACGTAGTAAAGCAAATCCAATATTCGGATTTACTTTTCGACACTCAATTAGAATATTGAAACCGCTTCTAAACTGAACACCATCACAACAAACGTAAATCACGCAATGACGCACTGCATAACTCGGAGGGGCCGAGGATAAACCTGCAACCCCGCAAACCAGGGGCCCGGCGCCGCGCGGGGAACAACGGGGCGAAAGCCCCATTCACGTGGTTTTAGTTTTGCCTCTGAGTGGTCGAAAAAATAGCATGTGACCGGGGCCTCAGAGTTGTTAGTGAATGTTGCGCGTTTTTTTAAACCAATTCATTAAGGATAGGACTGTCAATTGAAACTCGCTGAAAATTTAACAAAAAACCAGTTGAAGTTTACAAAAAACCAACTAGAAACAGGGCTCCAAATTATGATTTTGTTTTCTCTTTCAGGTGGCAGTTTTGTTGAAGACCCGTGGTTTCTGGAGGCAGGCCATGGCGCTCTACAGTCAAACCCGCGCCTTTCAAAAGCTGTTGTACACCTTAATTGAAGAAAAACCTCGGTGACCAGTGTCTGTGTTGACTTCCCCGGCCCAGGTCGCCCTGTGTGGAACGCAAAGCTGGTGGACCACCAAGCCAGTAGTACTAGCGGTTTGGAAGACTGGGATGGGGATACGAAAATGCGCTGAAGGATTACTTCAAGAAGGAGGTACTCGTCTTTGAATAGACGGTCTTGCTATTTGTTAAAATTTGACGCTGCGAAGGAATCAAGTTCGGCAGTTTTTCACCAGGAACGGGAGTGCAGGTTTTGCCTCTTACCCGGATTTCTGTCTGGAAAGAGGACGGTACTCGATTTTCTGACTGCATGCTACACTAGACTAGTTGTAACTGCTATGTTGGATCTTATATTTATCCTTTGCAGATCTATTTGCAGGCAGTAAGTTAAATATAAAACCAAGCATGAGGGGGAGCCGTACTGGGAGAGTATCGGCCCTGGGTGCTTGACAATACTGATCGATGCGCAGCGAGGTCCGTACAGAAAATACCGAGGCGCCGATATTTTTCTCCTCATTAGTGTTCCCGAGCAAGCTTGGTTAAATAAGAGATTTATTACACGACTTGCCATTAAAAAAGGGCTGTGGAAATTCAGCCATGCAACAATGTAAGGGAACTTTTCCCTATCCAATACTTAGAAAATATTGGACTGACAATAAAGCATTCTCTGATTGGCTGACATGGCTAGTAGTGTAATAATTATACTTATTTTACGTTATATTATATTGGCGGGAACTGGTCCACGATTAAAAGGAATCATTCTGATTGGTTCCAAGAGTGTCCCGAATTTTGCAATACGGACCCGTAAAAGATGGACGCGCGTTAGGTTCACGAACCTAATTTCGCAAAATTTCCTTTTTTTGAAACACTGAACAAAAGAGAACTGTTTTTCTATTAAGTAGGAACATTTTCCCCTCATTTCTGGCGGGACAATTTTGGTTGCAAAAAAACTTTTCGCAACGTGGGTCTGAAAAAAATGAAGAATATGCTTAACTTTGTCGCGCGCCGGCGTTAGCCGAGAAGGAGGTTGCATTAATTTCGTCAGGCAAATTTTTTAAAAAGCCATTATAATAGAAAACTTTATTGAACTAGCTTGTTCGGTCCGTATTGGGAAATATTGGTCTCGGTTCTTTTTTTGCAAGTTTATTGGACCTCGACTTCGGCTCGGTCCATAAACTTGCAAAAAAGAACTCGACCAATATTTTCTCATAAACGGACCTCACGCCTAGTTTCAAGTACATCTATATATTCACGTGAATTTAACCTAAGAATTATCCGACTTTTCTCTTCAGTTTTCCCACGTTACAACTCTGCTCCACATGTTTATTGAATCTCGGTGGGGGGGGGCGAACTGAGTAAAGGCGATCGTCAGAAGATCATGACCAGCTGTACGATTTGGATGTACACGCCCGAAGATGTGGTGGCCAAGATTGATTAAGCATGAAAGTAGAGAATGCAATGGCTATTCTTGTGGCTCAGTTCCATCTCAGACATCTGCTGGAGGATACGATATGTTTGCTCACACCCACTGCGTGCTTTGCTAACATCTGTGAGGCACAGTTTCAGTATTCTTTATGAATAGCTTGGAAACACGCCTCGTTTGGTGATCAACGGCCCGTTGACTGACAGGTAAATATTAGGGACCTATAAGCAACCACAGACGGCGACGGCAAACGAGAATGTCACAAAAACAAATCTGTTTTAATTTTGTAGTACAATAGCTCTAGCACAGTGCGTTTTCGATCTTTGTACATTGGCTTAGCCGTCCTCTGCAAACACAACAACATCAAATGAACCTAATGCAACACAAGACGGTGACTTTTTTTCCCTTTCTTTATCCGAAACTTGAGAACTCCGTCCCTACTAATTCAGGCCACATTGAACGTGTTTGGAATAATCGCGAAACAAATGTTTATAGGAACGATAGAATTCACTTTTTAAGTGATGTTTTTTCCATATCGTCGCCGTCCCGGTGGTGTTGCATTTGTTGTCAGTGAGGTAAAAAGCTGTTTAAGTTGCTGTTTGTATGGATGGGTCAGGCAAGCCGTCAGCTGCTATGTTTTGCAGTAAGTGACAGACTTCTTCCAATTGTTGCAAGAAGGCTCGGTTAATTCCTCGAGAAGAGATTCAAATGGAAACGGTTACTATTCCCAGTTGGGGCCTAGATGCTTAGTAGTAATTCGGAATTGCTTTGGTGTTTGCTTTATAACGGCTCTGTGCTTGGTTACAAATATTGCGCCCACCTGATCTTAACCAATCAGTATGCCGAAAACTAAAACGTCATTTCGTAGACGTGGACACATTGCGTTTTCCCCATTCCTTGGCTCCGTGTTACATGTTTTACATGCTTCGAGTTTCTGATTGTTGTCCTTGTGTTGCTGTGGTCTGTTTGTGATTGGCCAGTATGGATTAACTTTCGTTTTTGGTTTTTACTACACTCATGAAAGGCCGGCTCAAAATGTTTTTATCTTTTCGTTTTCTTTTTTCTTTTGCAGGTGTTTAACATCAACTCCTGGAGAACGCCAGTCCGCTCCATCTAACTATGATCGGCGCGCCTGTCAGGTTGCCTGGCGGGAATCTGGTAAACCGAGACTACCACAGGATCTCGGGACGACGCTCTTGGAATTGTAATGTGTTGTACGTGTTTTTTAAAAACACTGCCTCCGGTACAGATGGACTACAAGGTTATTGAACGCAGAGTGCAGTTTCTTATTGTATTGTGCGCGTCAATTGTCTCTTAAGACTGTTTTCACCCAGATAGCATGAAGCGACTAGAGGCATCGCCGGGCTACTCCCCCTGGAAATTGGGATGCTAGTAACCCCCCCCAGCATTTTGTCAGGTTGCCGCTGACAATTTCCGCCGTACCCAATTTAATACCCCTGGGCGGAGAGAGGCACTGGGTGAGAGTAAAGTGTCTTGCCCAAGAACACAACACAATAATCCTCGGCCAGGGCTTGAAACCTGGACTGCTCGATCCCGAGTAACCAAAGCGCTAACGCATTAGGCCACCTCGTCTCTGCAGATCGTATTAGCGAGTGGAAAAAAAAAAAAATTTTTTAATCACCAAACTACTCAAACGATCATGCTGAGAAAGAGAGAAAGGCTGCGAGAGGCAGTCGTAAGCTATTTTGAGCGGCGAGCTCTACTCTCCGGCCGCCTTGAAAAAACCTCCTGTTTGAAACTCTAGCTCATAGCAAAACGTCTGTATTTACACATTCCCGTAAGCGGCCAGCTCCCAGTGTGCAGACACTTTTCCTTCCTGCTTCCACGATGGTATCCGCTTACGGGTAGTCTTAGACTGTAATTAACCTGTAAAACGCATTTCTTCACCTTTCAGTCCATTGAGAGTAACATTTACAAAAAAAGGACTTGCGCAGACAGGAGCCTGGGGCTGTTTTGGATGAGTTCAACCGCATCTCAGTTGAGGTGCTGTCCGTGGTCGCAGTTCAAGTGAAGTCTATCCAGGACGCCATCAAAGACAAGAAGAAACGCTTCATCTTCCAAGGAAGGAGATCGTGTTGGTGCCGACTGTTGTGACTCTTTATCACTCATGAATCCTGGATACGCTGGCAGTACTGAGCTGCCTGAAAATCTCAAGGCTTTGTTCATGTAATTAAGTGATCAGCATTGAATTTCTCGTCACTGATTTTCATACATTTTGTATTCTTCCCTATGGGAGAATTTGGTATTAGATCTAAGGTAGAAAATTCGTTATATCCAGGTCGTATGACAAACAAACATATTTTTGTACCAAGTACATGTTCGTAACGTCAGAGTTGCACTGACTTAAGGTGGCCCGCGGTTATTTATTGGAGCTGAGGGTTCCTTTTTAAAAACTCTTTTCGGCAGAAAAGCGTCAACCGATTTCTCTAATTTTTGGTATTCTTTGTTTGCAACTGACGTCATCGCCGCCATGTTGGATGACCATTAACAAAATAATTCTAATTAGTTTTATTGTTCCTGTCATCCAACATGGCCGCCAGGGTCTTTGTCATTTAAATCTCTTGGGAATGGTTGCAAACCAGCGATAGACCATTTTACAGTTCTGTGAAATGTAACCAAGCTTAGGTTAGGGGTGACCATGAGATGATAGAGATCAGAAACTAGTTTACATAATAACAGAATAATTTACATTTGAAAAGAAGGAAGTTTTGTATCACAACAAAGTCACCTCCAGCCTCACTTCTGTTCAAAGGCCTGGATTCTAAGCTCACAACTGTAAAATGGACTATTCAAAATAAGGAATCTTTAAATTTTAGATGACTTTTAATTTTAGGGCAAACGAAATTTAAGATTTAGAGAACAAGCGCTATGTAGTGTAGCCTCGACGAAGCTCGGCGAATTGAGTCGTCAAGTTAGCTTCTTCATGTCCTCCATTTAACCAATGCTTTGAAACCCCTCGTCCTTCCCGTAATTTATTTCAACAAATTTGCCCGCGTTCGCCCGTTGTGGATTTTATTTTGCAACTTGGGAGATTACCGGGATCATCTGAAAAAAGTTTCGCTTGGAATGTGTCATTGCTCGTTGTCATTGATCATTAGCGTAATTTTCGGGGGGATGAGCGCGTAGAATTTGTTCCTAGTGTGGCAAAATAAATCCCCCAACGCGGCAAATTTGAATACTTTACTGAAGACTAGGGGTTTTCAAAGCATGGGTAAAATGGAGGACCTGAAGTAGCTAACTTGACGACCTTAATTCGCCGAGCTTCGTCGAGGCTACACGCCCAAAACTAGGCGAGGTCGTTGTTTATATATGTTGGATTTTAAAACAATAGTTCCAGACAATTTAACGGACAACAACTCGGTATTTTTTACACAAGTCCACCAAACGTGGACTATTCCTTGAAATTCAATCAAATTACGCCACTCCCAGAAACATACTTCGAGGTACTTCATTTGCTTATAACTTTTACGGGGAATTTCAAAACAAATCTTTTCACGATTATTCAGGAAAAAAAAAAAAAAAAAAAACAAAAAAAAAAAGCACAATGTTTAGGTGGTATCAATCTTTCTAACTAATAGGTGCGATCTTAGCAGTATTGAATGCGTTCTTGCAACAGATGAAGCAAATACCACGAGACCTAGTATTTTGAACGGCGTAACGAATTCAGCAGTGAACTGTGCAGCTATTGCTATGCAGGATACTTTTTCATGTGGTTACTCGTTCATAGTAAACATTGAAGTCTTGGAACTTATTGAACGTAATTAGAAAAAAAATCTATCTTCGTTTTATGAAAATATTCGCGATTTCGTAAAAAACAAGGTTTTCTAATAGCGCTTGTTTTTGTCAATGTTCAATTTCGTTTGGCCTAAAATGAAATGCAAGATTTAAAGATTCTCAATCAGTTTTTAGAACTTAGCACTCTGTGTGAGTGAAATCGGTTGACGTTAAAAAGTTCTTGAATTATTTCAGTATTAGTGCAATAGCCTGGCTTCAGAGCACGAGAGCTTGCAACTTACCCGCAGGCCGCCATCTTGGATTTTATGACGTTTCATAGTTGCCCCTTTTGTTATACAAAAATAGAACTATAATTGTTTTCTGACAATAGTAAGAGCCGTATGCTCTCAGCCATTGAGAATAGAGATAGTGAGCAAATACAAAATGGCGGCACGCGGGAAATTTCACCCCCAAAATGGCTGATATTTAGTCCAATTTTTCCGTACACTTGAACGTTTTTCCAATTTATTTCAACACATTTTCAGTTTAGACAATATTTCCAACAATTTAATGGCAAGTTGTTCCAACAGTGGAGATTTCCTTTAAAAAGTTCATTTAATTAATTAGTGCAGAGTGCACTGTTGTGATGGTTTAGTGGGCTGTAGTCCGTGATAAGCACTAAGGCGCTATGGTATGAACTTTATTTTGATGTTGTTTTTCAGACCTTGTGCTATGGTGGTTCCTGATTTTGAAACTCATTTGTGAAATCATGTTGGTGGCTGAAGGATTCATCGACTCTCGAGCATTGGCCAGAAAGTTTATCACTCTGTACTCACTCTGCAAAGAGCTGTTATCTAAACAGGTCAGTACCTGGACTGAAATAGATGCAGAATAGAGAGATTAAACACAGACGATTTGGAGCCACGTACGGCAACCGGAAGGCGAATGTTCTTGTTTTTGGCGCGCTTTCACCCCCCACCATGAGTTGGAAAGCCCTGGTTTCTACATTTACAACTTGACGTTACGGACGAAAAATCGATAATACGCGCCAAAACAGAGAACATTAGACTTCCGATTGCCCGCGTCCGTGCTCAAACACGTCTGTGCTTAAGCTCCCTATATGTCAAAATGTCAAAATGGTGAAAACGGAAGGGAATGGAATCGTTTCACAATTGACCGCAAAAAATTGCCGTCTGGAATCTTGGCGGAGATACCGTAAAATCAATATTTTAGGTTGATATATTGGGAACAAAGTCAAATTTAAAGTAAAAACGCCTTTGATGGTGCGTGGAGTCAACGAGAAATATAAACGTTGAACAGGATTTTTAAAATACTCAGTTGTTATGTGAAGATCTGATTGAGAGATTGTAAGAAGTTCCTCTGATTTTAAAACGTTAGTAAGGTCATAGTAAGGGAATAATGAAAAGTGGGGGGGAGGGCTTATATCCCGGGGGGGGGGGGGGGCTTGTAACGAATATTTTTTTTTGTTAGCGGACTGAGGGCGCTTGTAAACGGTATTTAACGGGATTTTATGCGGAAGCATTATATGACCAAAGAAAGGTCAAAGTATTTTGTTTTACTTTACACATAAGCTACTTTCTGTACAAAACAGTCTTGTAATGTTTATTCTTAGCAACCTATCATTTGTATTTCCGAGTGTTTATTTCCATTGACTCAGAAGATTTAGCCTGCGTAGCAAGCTACAGAAGATTATGCTTTTATCTTGAAAGGTTCAGCCTGTAATTCTGATTGGTCACAAAGACAATCTGGTATTTGGACCAGTTATTGGTTTCAATACCAGTCAGAGTCGAAACAAAACCCAATCATGATTTAATTATCGTGGTTGCCACCGGTTACATGCCTTTGATTGGCTAGTGGCTAGTTACTATTTTAGTTCTGCGTTCAAATCTCCTAGGTTTTATTGTCCATGGTATTGACCTGTAGTAGTGTAGACTCACTCTGTAATCACTAATCACTCTTCCTCTTGTTGTGTCTAGGACCATTATGATTGGGGTCTCCGTGCTATCAAGTCTGTATTGGTTGTCGCTGGTTCTCTGAAGCGAAGTGACAGGGAGCGCCCTGAAGATCAAGTGCTTATGCGTGCGTTGCGTGACTTTAACATCCCTAAGATTGTCACGGATGATGTTCCTATCTTCATGGGACTGATTGGTGATCTTTTCCCTGCTTTGGATGTACCGCGAAAGCGTGACATGGACTTTTGAAGCTCTGGTGAAAAGATCGGCCCTGGTAAGACACGAAATTTTGACTTTAAAATTCTTTACTGCGCCTTTCAGTAACATGCAAACTCTGCTCAATCAGTGTTGCGTTTTTTGCTGCCATCAATCATCTTAGTGACGGCAGTAACAAACGAAATCGTTTGTTGTATTTTGAACCTCAGAGTTCGCGTGTTATTATTGAAAGGTGCAGTAATGTCCAAGAAAATGCTGCTTGATTTCATCTAGCTTTTGTATCTCGACGTTTTACTATAGCTCAGTCGGGGGAATAAGTACCAGTTGATGACGAAATCCCGCCTCCGAGACGGGACTGAGCCCGCGTTTTTCCCCCCGAAGTTGCTGTGCAACATAACGTATTTGCTGGCACGATTGATTTCGGAGTACTCGTGAGTGCTCGCGCTAGTTTTTGATTGGATAAAAATGATTCGGAAACTCTTCGGATTTGCCAAAACTGGCACTTGTTCCCCCGACTGAGCTTATTAATTCAGTGCTAAGCTTGGAATAATATTTTTTTCATGCTGTTTTCTTCAGGATCTTAAACTACAAACAGAAGACAGCTTCATCCTCAAGATTGTACAGCTTGGAGGAGCTACTAGCCGTGAGACATTCTGTATTCGTTCTTGGTCCTGCCGGGACTGGTAAATCACAGGTGATCAAGACACTGAACAAGACTTATCAAACCAGAAGAGGAAGCCATTGCTACATGACATCAACCCTAAAGCTGTGACGGCTGATGAACTGTTTGGATTTATCAATCCCGCCACCAGGGAATGGAAAGATGGTGAGCGCTATTTCGAATTGTATTCACATGACGTTTAGGACAAAATGTGGCGAGCGGTCCGGGTTTGAGCGCTGGTTGGGGTCATTGATGTTTGTGTTCTTGGGCAAGACACTTGACTCTCACATTGCCTCTCTCCATCCAGGAGTATAAATGGGTACCGGCGAACTGTTAGGGCAACCCTCACCTAACAGAATGCTGGGGGGGTGACTCGGCGTTGGACTGGCATGCATCCCACCCAGGGGGAGTAGCAATACTCCCTAGTCGGCCTCATGCTACAGAAACCGGGATAAGCTCCGGCAGTGTGGGCCAGTTTGGCCCCAAATGGCGTTACCTTATGTTTAACCTTTAGGACAGAATAGGGTCATTTCTTTTTGCATGTTCAAGACGTAAAAACCATCGGTTACAGTAGAAGCCTGCCCTTACGACCACCTCGTTAATACGCGCCACCTCGTCATTACGTCCACTTTCTTTTGGCCCAAAACAAAAGCTCAATCAATATTTTAAGAACCCCTTTAATATGACCAGATTTCCATTCCATTGTATTTTGACTTGAACTTAGGAAGGGGTTCCCTGTGCTGAAAATGGCACTTAGTGTGTAAAACCCTGTACTAGTAAGTACGCAAAACCAAACAAAGGAAGCCTGCGTGTTAGAGCGGTTTTCAATTGAGTGTCGTAAAACCAAATCAAAGCAATTACAATGACCAATCACAACAAACGAAAACAACACAAGGAACCAATGAGAACTCAAAGCAAATACACGTAACCGGCGCCCAAGCGCGGGAAAACGCGTGTGAACCAAGTCGTGATTGGTTTTGGTTGTGCATCTGATTGGTTGAGAAGGTGGCGCGAGTTTTTTTTAAACCAATCATAGAGCGTAGACTACTTTCAAGAGTCAATTGAAAACTGCTCTAACATCCACGGACAGCTGTTTCGCGGGATTTTTGCCTCGTCAAACATGGCTAGCTTAACAAGTTAAGCTGTGTTTCCGCAGAATAAGATATAAGATGAACTGGACATGTAACCTCTGTGTAGAGCTTGACAGTATAGCTTTTCTTACAGGTTTGTTTGTCGACCATTATGCGTGATTTGGCGACAATCAACAATGACTGTCCCTAAATGGGATTGTACTTGACGAGTATATTGATCCTAATGTGGGGATTGAGTCCCTTGAACACTGTTATGGACGACAACAAGGTAACGGAGATACGCTTGGTGCTCTGCCAATAAAGGTTGAAAGGCGACCGTAAAGAGTTTACTTCGGTAACTTTCGAGAAGTGTTCATGGAAACAGGGTTGTAAGGGGTATTTAGGTTGTCTTATAAACGGGGGTGGGGGGTTCTATCGGAGAGGGGGGGGATGTGGGGGGGCTTATAAGCAGCATGGGAAAAAACATTTTGGAATGAGCTGATAAGAAACGAGTCGAGGCCAGGCAACTTTACATACGGAATTAGCAAGATACGTTTTCCATATACTGGATATATTGGAACAAAAACAAATTTGATGGTGCGTGGAGTTGAAGAGAAATACTGCGCATGGGGCTTCAAGAGTAGTGCAGAAAAATGTGAGGGGGGGGGGGGGGGGGGGGAGTGTTCTTATAACTGGATTATTGTTTTTTGTTAGCGGACAAATGTGCCTATAACCAGGGGTGGGGCTTACAAGCAGCGGGTTTATAAGGGGGATTTTACGATATTTCATGATCTTTATGAAGTTTAGCCGCGCTTAATAACTGAACATTTTTGTGTGTGCAGGTTTTAACACTGGCCAGTAATGAACGTGTTCCACTCACTCCATCAATGAGACTGTTGTTTGAGATCGGTCATCTGAAGACAGCCACGCCCGCTACAGTGTCCCGCGCTGGGATTCTCTTTCTCAACTATGCTGATGTTGGATGGAATCCGTAAGTCATATCTCGTATCTCTTGTGCCTCTCTACACTCTCTGGGAGACGCAATGGCCTAATGGTTAGCGTGTTGGACTCTGGATTGAGCGGTCCAGGTTCGAGCCCTACCTGGGTCATTGTGTTGTGTTCTTGGGAAAGACACTTTACTCTCACAGTGCCTCACTCCACCCAGGGAAACCTTACAAAATGGGGGGGGGGGGGGGGGGGGGGGCTTCGATGGACTAGCATCCATCCAGGGGGAGTGGCAATGCTCCTAGTCGGCTTCATGTTACAGATTCCGGGATAAGCTCCGGCAGTGTGGGCTAGTCTGGCCCGAGTGCTTTGCCTGTACCTTTAAAGCCTGGTTTTCCGTATGGCGCAAGCATAAGCACCAGAAACGTACGTGTAAACCGGGGCGACACAAGCACAAGCATAACAAAAGCAAATATTTCCTTTTCTTGTGGCTTTCGCTTATGCTTGCGTCGTTGCGTCGCTCGTGTAAACCGGGATAACGCAAACACAAGAAAGCGTCCGTCATATTAGATTTTCGCCTTCCATAAAGATAGAATAAATCTACCTTTCATCCACTTTATGACTATCCTTTCAATACGTTCTAGAAAGCGACGAAATATCTTCTTATTTCCAGATACGTATCAAGCTGGATTGACACGCGTGAAGTTCAATCAGAGAAAGCAAACCTGCAAATCCTGTTTGACAAGTACGTTCCTATCTGCCCTGGACACGCTACGCGTGCGTTTCAAGAAAATCACGCCCGTTCCGGACATCACCATGGTAACCACGCTGTGTTATCTGCTGGAGTGTCTGCTGAACCCACTAACACTCACCTGACTGTAACAAGGAGCTGTACGAGTTGTAACTTCGTGTTCGCTGCTGTGTGGGCCTTTGGTGGAGCCATGTTTCAAGATCAGGTGCGTGTCAACTGCACACAATGTAGTCTGAGTAAACAAACGTCTCTTTTGCCCGTTCCGAAGTTCAAAAAGGGACTGGGCACTAGTTATAATTACCCATTGTTCAAATTGCATCATATTAAGATATGAATCCCATCACCAGAAAAATCGCATGAAAATGAGTTAGTTCACCAAGTTTGGTTATCTTACATTGCATAGTAACCAGGCTGTGAGCTGTCAAAGGTCGCCCAAATTCCATACAAATGATGGCATCCCCAAGTCCATAGTCTCTAATTTTTCTGATTATGGAAAGTCTTCTACATGGTTGCAATCTAACGAAACAACCTCAAACTTGGTAAACTGACTAATTTTAATGTAATATTTCTTGTGATGGGCTCCATTTTTAAATTAAATTAAATTAAAAACTCGTTCCCAGTCTCCATTTGAACTTCGTAACGGGAAATTCTTCCCTCGCTCGGGAGACGTCTGATAATCGACCAGAAAAAATCAGTACATACTGACTGATGACGCAGCTCTGCTGAGATACTTGCAGTGCAAGTAGGCTAGTTATAAATTGATTTATGCGAAATGTGAATGCTAATAAATTATTGGGTGTCACTATGCAAGTAGTATAAGAATCGGAAACTCTTCGAGTGGCTGTACGACGATTTGCCAAATACTACACTAGTTCCTCCGTCTGGTATACCGTAAAATTCCGCTTTTAAGTAAGGGGTTTCGGGTGGGCTTATATCCGGAGAGACTTGTAACCGGAGTATTTTTTTGTTAGCGGATAGATGGGCCTATAACCGCGGGGAAGCTTATAACTGGCATCTTATGGTATTCAATTAATTTGAATGACTGCCACTGTGTAATATTTACGCTTCCATTCCTCAGCTCGTTGACTACCGAGTGGAATTTTCCAAGTGGTGGGTGACTGAATTTAAGACCATCAAGTTCCCCTCAGCTGGCACCGTGTTTGATTACTACATTGACTCGGAAACCAAGAAATGTGCGCCATGGACAGAGAAAGTTCCCAAATTCGAGCTGGACTCCGAGATGCCCTTGCAGGTTTGATGTTTTTCCCTTCATGTCATTGTTGATGTAAAGTGTTAAAACTCAAGCTTATAAAAAGACGTACAAACTTGTTCTAGTTTAACAGCGTAAGTTGATAATTTTAAGAAGTAAAGAGTAGCCCTGGATCATTTAATAGGGATAACCTCCGATCCGCCTAGCTTCAGAATACCTGATTACATTCTGTAAAATTATTATGAACTATAAACTGTGAACTATCAACTTGGAAAGCCAACTGACATACGTCAAAACGTTGTCAATTAAACGTAAAGTTGGCATGAACTGAATAGTCTCAAAAACTAACCTCAAAAATAATTTCAAACTTGTGACCATCTTTTCTTGTTCCCAGGCCGTGCTCGTGCACACTCAGGAAACCATTCGAGTGCGGTACTTCATGGATCTCTTGATGGAAAACCGCAGACCAATCATGTTTGTAGGCAGTGCAGGCACGGGTAAGACCGTGTTTGTTGGCGACAAATTCGCAGCAATGGACCCTGATAACGTCATGGTGACAAACGTGCCATTCAACTACTATACAACATCCGCCATGTTACAGTCCGTGTTGGACAAACCACTGGAGAAGAAAGCTGGTCGAAATTATGGTCCACCTGGAACGAAAAAACTCATCTATTTCATCGACGATATGAACA
This sequence comes from Desmophyllum pertusum, assembly GCA_029204205.1. Classification (NCBI taxonomy): domain Eukaryota; kingdom Metazoa; phylum Cnidaria; class Anthozoa; order Scleractinia; family Caryophylliidae; genus Desmophyllum; species Desmophyllum pertusum. Next base: position 6,482,751 of record MU827778.1, on the reverse strand, counting down.
TGCCCATGGTACGTTCCTTCATGTTAATAGTGTCCGCTTTAAATGAGCTACGTCATGGATGGCGCATCTTGAAAAAATTGGCCAATTTTTTCAAGTCCGTCGTTCGCAATCCGTCTTAATCGTTTCCATCCTCAACCATCCTTGTTCCTTTTTGGTTTATTATTGGATTTTGAGGCTTTCTTCAATTTGAAGGTTATTTTGCACTTCGCAAAAATGACTTAAAATATCGTGACATAGTCCTTTAATTTATCGTCCTACCAAGCTTTGTATCAGTTTAATCAAACCACGACGGCAACGGCAACGAGAACGTTTCTAAACAAAAGGTTTAATGAACAGTAGAATAGCCTTGCACGTGCGTAATACAATTTGGTAGATTTCTTATTCGTCCTCTTCAAAACAACAACGTGAAATGACCAAATTATGGGTTTTCGGAGAACGTGAATCGCATCGGCGAATTTTTCAAGTTTCTCTTTGGATTTGAACGCTGTCTTTACATATTCAGCTGAGGATTAGTTTTGACACCGATAGACAAACTGAATGGAACTAAAGATTCGCAAGATTCTGAAGTAAAATGTCAATTCATTTTTTAATCGATGGCGTTGCCGTCGTGATCGCTTAAACTGCCTTGCTGGGGAGTTCGCCTGATTGTCTGTTTGCTTTGGTTTTGCGTTTGTTGATCTCTATAATTGATTCAAAAAGACTTTTAACGGGCTTAACCAATCAGAGAGAAGATATTGTTTATTTGGCCAATCATGTGCAATAGTGACTTGCTGACACGAATTTTCCCGCGCTGTGCACCGTTGAATGCGTTGATATTTTTTCCCGCGCTTTCTACAGGTTACATATTTTCCCGCGCTGTCCGAGTTTTGATTGGTGATTACGTTACTTGTGGCGAAGTCAGAGATTAACTCTGAGATTTATTTGGCTTTAGTTCGAGGTTAAATAATAAGGATAATAAATCGCTTGTTGAGCATATTTGTTTGTTTCATCCAGGTTGACACGTATGGTACAGTTCAGCCTCACACTCTCATTAGACAACATTTGGACTACCACCATTGGTACGACAGAACTAAGCTCAGTCTTAAAGAGGTTCACAATTGTCAATATGTTGCTTGTATGAATCCCACGGCTGGAAGCTTCACTATCAACCCTCGACTACAGGTCTGTAACAACTGAACGGATTCACCTAAATCATCTGAATTCTTCTCTTATGTATATATCTAACCAACTTCGTAAATGCTGCGTGTTGCAAGGCTTTGTGCTTACATTTCAACTTTTGTTCTTCTCTAACAGCGCCACTTTGCAGTATTTGCCATCAGTTTTCCAGGATTGGATGCCCTGAAGACTATCTACTTGAGCATCTTGAATGGACACATAAGCGCTATGAGCTTACCTCAGGCAGTGCAGAAGAATGCGGAGAAGCTTGTCGACGCTGCTCTAGCCATGAACTCGAAGGTGGGAGCATCTTATTTCTCCTGATATATCAATAGAAAATAAAGCACGCTCGCAAACTGTAACTCGAGAAAGAATTCTCAAACTTTTTTCATTTTGTTCGTATCTCAATACAGGTCACCTCAACTTTCTTGCCTACTGCTGTGAAATTTCACTACGTCTTCAACTTGCGAGACTTGTCCAACATCTTTCAGGTTTGTCTATTTTCTTTTAGTTTGTTCAAGGCTCTCATGTTTTCCCGCGCTTTCCACCGGTTAATACGTGTTGTCCTGCGATTTCCATCGGTTTCACATTTTTCCGGGCTTGTCATCGGTTACAAGTTTTCCCGCGCTTGCCATCGGTTACATGTTTCCCGCACTTGCCATTGGTTACATGTTTTCCCGCGCTTGCCATCGGTTACATGTTTTCCCGCGCTTTTCACTTTACGTATTTTCCCGCGCTTTCCACCGGTTGAAAAGAAAACGTATGATTGGTTTGCTGAAGCTTATCTTGAAGTACTTTGTTCGTATATGATGCTTTGTTTCCAACGGCGACCACATTCGTCAAGTCTAAGAAACGTCAAGTTGTTGAAAGTTGGAGTGAGGCTCAGTTTTCATCAGAAAATTGACCCTATGTCTTGATCAGAGATCAAGCTATATTATAAATTCAAATCTATAACTGTAATCACTCGCAACTGAAGATGATCGTAGTACGATCGAAACATGTCTTGTTCAAAATCAAAGTTGTCGTCTTGTTTTTTAAAGAATAAGAATCGGAAACGAGTTCTTCTATAAAGTTTTGCCAAAAACAGTCAATTTTAACTCAAGCGTCCTGTGGTAATAATTTGTTTTTCTTTGTAGGGAATCCTGTTCTCCACAGCCGAGTGTGTCAAGACCCCGATGGATCTGGTGAGATTATGGATGCACGAGTGTGATCGAGTTTACAGAGACAAACTAGTGGAAGAAAAAGATACGGAGAACTATGACAGAATACAACAAGACATCACCAAGAAGATATTCGAGGTTTGCCTTGATCCATTTTGTTGTGCTAAAAGCTTCAACTTGATCATTTTGCTCAGTAATCGTGGATAGAAGTGATGTTTATATGAAGTAGTTTTTGTGGCAACTTGTTATTTTGTTTCCAAAGTTAGCCCCAGCCTACCACTTAGCAAGAGTGAGACGTATAGTTTTCAGATGTTTTTCCAAAACGTCTCAAAAATATATGTGTCACTCTTGATAAAAATAGAAATTAAAACGCAAACAAGTGTGCGATAATGAAGTCGTGGAATTCAGTAAACTGTGTAGTAGATAATATTTTAAAATCTGGTTCTTACAGTAAAAAGCAACTCGACAAAGTTTTTGATTAATTTTTGACATCTTTTTAAAACTTTCTGATGGCTTCCACTTAAACTATCAAATCAAATTGCAAAAACTGTGGGAGGCAGAGATGTCAGAACGCGAACGTGGAGCTTGACATCTTCGCCTCTCGTAGGTCTTGAAGTTTGATTCGCCAGTTGAAACGAAAGCCTTCAGAAAGTTGTCAAAAAGATATGTCAAAAAGTTGTCAAAAATTAATCAAAAACTTTGTCGAGTGGCAACGGTAGGGTACTCTTCACTCTAAGGCTTGTGGAAGTAACAGCATTGTGGAGGAATTTGTTTATTGTTGTAGAATCTGAAATTCTACTTGTTGTACTTAGGACTTCGATGAAGAGGCTCTGTACGCCAAACCTAACATGTTCTGTCATTTTGCGAGTGGTATTGGAGAGCCGAAGTACTTGGCAGTTCAAGGCTGGGAGTCACTGAATAAACTCCTTACAGAGGCACTGGAAAATTACAATGAAGTGAACGCGGTTATGAATCTCGTGCTATTCGATGACGCTATGCAGCATGTGTAAGTTAAATTAAGATGCTACGCCTTTGTTGAGCTCTATAACGGGCTAAAAACTCATGTAACGTGCTCTCACCAATCAGAGATCAGAGATCGTCTTTTCGACCAATCAGGTTACTTCTCGTGCTCACCCGCCACCGGATACAAGCTTTCCCGCGCTTTCCATCGGTTACGTGTTTTCCCGCGCTTTTTGCCGGTTGCGTGTCGTCCCGCGCGTTTCATGGGTTACGTATTTTCCCGCGCTGCACCGGTTGTGTGTTTTTGCTTTGAGTTCTGATAGGTTTGTTGCACTATTTACGAGCGTAGGGATTGGCTCTGCGTAAAAGTTGTACTGACGCCTCTTTCGTCCACGGAAAGGAAACGACTGCTAGCCTACGCAAGCCATATCATGATGTATCTCCTCACTGGACCTCTCTACTTCGATCCTAGAACACTGAAGGGAAAAATTCCAAATCATTACTTTTCCGGTTTATAGGAGAGTACCCAAAATATAAGTGTTGTAAGCAACCATATTTATTTTATTTTCTCGTGTTTCTCAGTTGTCGTATCAACCGTATTCTGGAGTCTCCTCGCGGTAACGCCTTGTTAGTGGGTGTTGGTGGCAGTGGTAAACAGAGTTTGGCTCGGCTGGCTGCCTTTATCAGTGCTTTGGAAGTGTTTCAAATCACGCTGAGGAAGGGATATGGTATTCCAGACCTGAAGGTGTGTAGTATAGATTAATTCATGGTCAGTGCGCGTACGATTTTTGTTCACGAGTTGTGAACGAGCGAGTGTGTTTTATGATACGACACAACGAGTGATGAAAATCGTACAAGCATTTTCCATGGTGTAAATTTTCTGCTTCATGTAGTTAAAACGAGTAAAAGCCATTCTGTAGCATTGGAATGGCTTTTTTGACGTGCACTTGGGTGTAAACTTGTGACTCCGTTTGGCCACCCAACGCAAGTATACGTAAACTTGCAAGTGCCGCTTGTGACTCAGTTTGGCCAGACGTTAAGATTGTGACAAATCACGGTTGATTCCTAATCGATATTTTCTTTATCCATCTAGATCGATCTAGCAAACCTGTGTACAAAGGCAGGATTGAAAAACATCGGCACTGTATTCCTGTTGACCGACGCACAGGTTCCAGAAGAGAGTTTCCTGGTGTTGATTAACGATCTGTTGGCGTCTGGTGAGATCCCCGGTCTGTTCGCTGATGATGAAGTGGAGAATATTATCTCTGGAATAAGGAATGAAGTGAAAGGCGCTGGACTTCAGGACACTAGGGATAACTGCTGGATGTTCTTTATTGAACGAGTGCGGCGAAATTTGAAGGTACAAAGCGATTCGTTTCTGTTTGTGTATTTTCCGTTGCCATGCTTCCTCCAATAACGGAACTCTCTCGATCCTGCATTTTGCTCCGACGAAGGGTTAGACGGGTTACGCTCGAAACGAAGTTGATATTAACTGAAATTAACTAAGAAATTATGTACAGCGCCATTGAACCTATGGGAAATGGCGCTATATAAATTTTTTATTATTATTATTATTATTTAAATTAAGGTAGGTAAACTTATCACTGAAGTTATAACTCCATCAACATCCTCGTCGCGATCTTCTTTTAAGGGTACTGTCAAACGCTTTATGAACGCTTTATTCGTTACGCGGAATTCTGCAAAACGGTCTATCTATTCTCTGAAAATTGTAGCAGAAAGCGGAAGAACAGTCTGCACAGTAATAAACACGGACCTCTCCCCAATCTCTCTCGACGTATACACTCTTCCCAGATCCTTTTTCCAGAGGACGCGTTCGTGCAAGATTTAAAGCTCAGAAGGGCGATTTCTTCACTTTAAAAATAGTTTTGGTGGCGATCTGTTGCCTCGCACTTGGAGAAAGAAACTGAATATTTATTGCTTGTGCCGCATTCGGGCCAAACTGGCCCACACTGCCTGAGCTTATCCTTGTTTCCGTAGCATGAATCCGACTAGGAGTATTTCTACTCCCCCTGGATGGGATGCTTGTCCATCACAGGTTACCCCTCAGCATTTTGTCGCCTGTACCCATTTATACTCCTGGGTGGAGAGAGGCACTGTGAGAGTAAAGTATCTTGCCCAAGAACACAATACAATGACCCAGGCCATGGCTCGAACCCAGACCGCTCGATCCGGAGTCCAGCGCGCTAACCATTAGGCCACCGCATCTCCCACTACATGTAGTATTGCCTATTAATTGTTGTTACCGCTGGCAGGTTGTCCTGTGCTTCTCTCCCGTGGGCTCCACGCTGCGTGTGAGGAGTCGTAAGTTCCCGGCTGTAACTAACTGCACGGCTATTGATTGGTTCCACGAGTGGCCCCAGGAGGCTTTGGTGTCCGTCAGCAAGAGGTTCATTGACGACGTGGAGCAGCTTGAGGTAAGACTTTTGACACCGGGTTAATTAAGGTGATTCCTTATTATTGCACTGCGCATCCTTTCTGCGCATAATTTTGCGCGTAATTAGCGCGCGCACATTAAAAACATGGTAGCTTTTTCATTGTGGCTATGCTCGCCAGAGAGGTAAATGATCGTTTTCTCGTAAATGAGCATGGTGACCTATATATTTTTAGTTTTATTCTGTATTTTGAAACATTACATCGCAATGTTCAACTATAGGGAAAGTTTCAGAAACTTTCTAGTGCAACTTTTATTTCGATGGAATCACCTTAAAACCATACCTAGATGATAGGAAACCCAACAATAATGGTTCAAGTTTGTAAAATAGTACTCGACAAATGAAAGGAACCCATTAGGAAGTGAGGATCACTAACTATGACGAGGATGAAAACGGATTGCATTATGGACAAACTTGAAGTTTGTTTGTCGGATTAATTTGAAGTTTTTAAAAAATGCTATTGCAACGCGGAGTTCCGGTAGATTTCTTAAAGATTGTAATCAATAAAGTTAGGGAATATTCTCGCAACTATTACAGTTTTGACTTTTCAAAAAATATATCCCACGATATATTCCTTTAACTCTAAGATTCCTCAATGATTTCATCGTCCATGGTGTTTTATTTTGTGTTGTGTCCCTCTAAATATTCGAAGAGGTGAGCTTGTACCTTTCCGGATAAGGTTTTCAATGGGCAATTCTTCAAGACAACACACACCAGCCTCTATCAAGTTTTCTTCCCAAATATAAACATTGTGCGCAGTGTATTTTCAATTGTTTTTTTTTCTGTCCCTAGGATGAGGTGAAACCGTCTGTTGCCGAGTTCATGTCGTTTGTACACACGAGTGTGAACGAGGAAAGTCAGATGTATTTAGCAAATGAAAGGCGCTATAACTACACCACGCCCAAGAGCTTCTTAGAACAGGTATGCTATTTCTACACCCCATTGAAACTACAACCGTTCATGGAAAACTGCTCAGTAGCTTTCATTTGAATGGTCACACACTAGGGTTTCATCCACAAACGTAAAAGTTAGAACCACCTTGTACAGCATAATAAAAGTACCATATAAAAAGTACAGCTTAATAGCTTTCATTTGAGTGGTCACACACTAAGACTTCAATCACAGACATCATAGATTTAACTTAAAATTCACACGTCTTATACAAAGAATGGAAGCTTACTTCATATATTTCTTCTTCTTTGTAGATTACATTATACCGTAATCTTCTTAAAAAGAAGTCGCTGGAGTTAAGTCAACAAACCGAACGTTTGGAAAATGGTTTACTAAAGCTACTGAGCACCAGCGTCCCAGGTGGATGATTTGAAAGCCAAGCTGGCCTCACAAGAAGTCGAACTCAAACAGAAGAACGAAGATGCTGATAAACTGATTGAAAAGGTTGGCGTCGAAACTGAAAAGGTGAGCAAGGAGAAAGCGATTGCCGACGAAGAAGAGAAGAAAGTTCAAGTCATTGCTAAAGATGTATCAGAGAAACAGAGGTCTTGTGAAACAGATTTAGCGAAGGCTGAACCTGCGCTGAAAGCTGCCCAGGAAGCTTTGAACACGCTTAACAAGAACAACTTGACAGAGTTGAAGTCGTTTGGTTCGCCACCCTCTGCTGTTATAAATGTCACATCTGCTGTTTTGGTGTTGCTCTCCCCACCGAATAAGATCCCCAAAGACAGGAGCTGGAAACAATGTAAAATCATGATGGCAAAGGTACAGTAATTACTTGTTAATGAAAATTGAAATGATCTAATGCAATAATGAAAAAACTTAAAGGGCAAGTCGCTTTGTCACGATATATTTTAAAGTCATTTTTGCGATGAACAAAATTACCTTCAAATGGAAGGAACCTTATACTAATAGTTTAGTACAAGGTAGAAAAACACCAAAGAGGTAATAAACCGAAAAGGAACAAGGATGATTAAAATTTGGGAAGATTGAGACGGACTACGAACAATGAACACGAAGCTTTTACGAAATTCAAACCCTCTACCACCTGAGTTATGAAAAAGTGGGTTGATGCAAACAGATACCGTGGCTAACTAAAACTTATTTTACTCTTTTGGACCTGGTAGCCGTTTTAATAGATTAAGGAGTATTGCTACTCCCCTGGATGGGATGCTAGTCCATTGCAGGTCACCCCCAGCATTTTGTCGCTGACCAGTACCCATTTATACTCCTGGGTGGAGAGAGGCACTGTGGGAGTTAAGTGTCTTGCCCAAGAACACTACACAGTGACCCCGGTGTCCAACGCGCTAGGCTACCGCATCTCCCACTTGCAATACATTAAGGTCGTGTTCTATTGGGATCAACCGTTTCAACCGCAACCGGTTTAGGTTGAAACGGTTGAGGTTTCCCAATAGAACACTTTTCCAACCGTTTTCGGTTGAAACGTTGCAACCGTTTCAACCTAGTTTGATGCCGGTTGAAAAGTTGATCAACCAAACCAACCGAAAACGGTTTTGTCCCAATAGAACACGAAAAAACTCAAACAACCCAACCAACCGAAAACGGTTGATCCCAATAGAACACGACCTAAGATTCGAAATTTTTCCTGTCCTGAAAAAATTCGTGGTAATTTCAGTTTGTGATCAGATTCATGTTTGCTAGCCTTCGCCAACAGTCTTCCTTCTCTCTCAAAGGTCGATCAGTTTTTGGACCAACTCGTGAGCTACGACAAAGAGAACATTCACGAGAGCAACCTGAAGGCTGTGCAGCCTTACCTAGACGATCCAGAGTTCGAACCGGACTTCATCCGCTCCAAGTCCGGCGCCGCTTCCGGGATCTGCGCATGGGTTGTCAACATAATCATGTTCTATCACGTGTTCTGTGACGTAGAACCCAAGAGACAGGCCTTGGCCGGGGCTAATGCAGAGCTTGCTGCTGCAGAAGAGAAGCTGGCTAAGATCAAGGCCAAGATACATGAGCTGGATGAGAACTTAGCTGAACTCACGGCTTCCTTCGAGAAGGTAAGTGATTGTGTAGCGTTTAACAGAAAGATCTTGTTCAAATAGCGCCGAGAAAAATTCCTTGCACAGTAAATAACTTAATTGTTGGCTTGGAAGTAGAGGATTTCATAAATTTGAGACATATATTTGCATTTGGTATAGCGGCAGTTTTGGCGGGAACTGCACGCGCCGTGCGTTTGAATTACCGCTGCGGCAGTTTTGGCGGGAACTGCGCACGCGCCGTTCGTTTGACCACTGCATGGACGAAATTTTCCGGGAGTGCTCGTACAATTTTTGATCGGTCAAAGAGAGTATCGGGTATCGGAAAATCTTCCGAGACTTCTACGAGTCCCGAATATGGCTGTTTCGGTAACGCTTAAGAAAAATTAACATAGTCGAGCTTTAGGGGAGACTTAACCTGACCAATACTAACTTTAAATTGTTGTTGTTTTAAGGCCACTGCTGAGAAACTGAAGTGCCAGCAAGAAGCCGAAACAACAGCGATGACGATCGAGCTGGCTAATCGATTGGTCGGCGGTTTGGCGTCGGAAAATGTCCGTTGGGCGAATCTGTGGCGAACTTCAAGAAGCAGGAGAAAACCTTACCAGGCGATGTGTTACTCACGACTGCGTTTGTGTCCTATGTGGGCTGCTTTACAAGAAAATACCGTGACAATCTTATGCACGAAAAGTGGCTTCCATTCCTGAAAGGGCAGTCGGTATGTAAATCAAAACCTATAAACTTGGCGTTGGTCGTGTTTGAGTTGTTTCAATTTGCAGTACAGCAGACGAACCTCTCTTTACTAAGCGTGCCGATAATTTTTTTATGTGCAAAATGTATTTACCGGACACCTCGTAGCATTAGACCTTTCTCCAAAATAGCCGCCGCAAATTCATATTAACCTGAGCGGAAAATCAATACCAGCACCTAAAAGACCACCTCTTGTTTGGTAATCATACAAAGTTTCGTAATGTTAGGTTCTACCCTGAGTCGAGAAAAAAGTTGAAAACTGGAAAATTTAGAGACGTTTGTATGACTGGGGGTATACGCCATACCCCCAGCCACACAAACGTCTCTAAACTTTCCAGTTTTCGATTTTCGATTCAGTTCCGCTCAGTTTAGTTTTAATCATTTTGAATTTGCGGCGGCCATTTTGGAGAAAGGTCTATTGAACGAAGAAAGCTTTCTTAAGATCTAATTTAATAGAATAAGATTCATACTAAAAAAAATACAATAAACCTTCTGTTAGTGGACACTTGTTTGCCATCAAAATCAAACTACCTTAGGCTACTATTTTTAGTGATGCTTTAATTTAGCGATTTGGATAATTTCGTACATGGCGAGCATCTTGTTTTAGCGATTTTCTGAAGTAATAGCGAATGAAAAACAAAAGACTTCGGCATTTAACCAAAAGTTAGAAAATCCTAACAAAAAAAAAGGGGACGAGAGAAACAAGTCGACGCTTTAGAATTTAGTTTTTAATCTTTAGCAGCAACACATGCAAAGATGTAAGATGTAAAAAGTTTGGTTCAAAACCTTCTACGCCACGGAAGCACTTTCCTGGTCAGTAGTCAACGTATTTTAAAACAAGGTTGAACAAGGTACTTTTAGCGAGTAGAAGTTAATGTGACAACTATATATTTTTAGCGATTCGCCAAAACCCCGCTAAATTCAATAAAAATAGTAGCCTTAATATAGGTTATGACGCTACGTTATTCAGCATTCCTCCCGTCCCAATTTGAAAAAGTCACCAAATTTGTTTTTATCATTTTCCAGGTTCCTATCAATATCACTGAAGACCTCGATCCGCTGACGTTGTTGACTGACAACGCAACCGTCGCCCAGTGGAACAACGAGAACCTGCCGAGTGACCGCATGAGTACAGAGAACGCCACTATCCTGACAAACTGCGAGAGGTGGCCGCTTATGATCGATCCACAGCTACAGGGAGTGAAGTGGATCAAGACCAGAGAAGGAGAAGAGCTCCGAGTGGTCAGGCTGGGACAGAAAGGGTAACTGATTCATCACTGCTGTGTTTTACAATTGACCTTTCGATATATTAAAATTCTAACTTGGCTCCGAGGCTTAGGGGAATAAAACAAAAGAAATCGAAAATAAATCACATCGAGGTTGAGGGATGAATAAATCATTTCTTTTGTTTTATTCCCCTAAGCCTCGGAGCCCAGTTAGAATTTTAATATATCGAAATTGGCCTATTTGCGTTCTGTATGTTAGTGATGCGTACATAATTGGCCCTTTGCAGAACCCTGTCACGTGACCTTGCCAGTCATAAAAATAGATGATAGTACGAAATGAGTGCCAGATATGGAAAGAGCACAATGAAATTAATAAGGTTGTCAATTTCGAGACGGTTTGAAAGTCTGAAAGACGATTTGTATGAAAAAAAAGTTGCTGGATGGCAAGCCTTGCCATCCAGCAAACTCCTCAAAATTTTTAAAACAAGCATTAATTAATGCTGGTTTTAACGGTAATAGCTCTGTAATAGCTCGCGTGACCTTTCTACTCATAGGATATAAGGAAACTAATCGGAGCGCTTGCTTGCTGATATACAAGAGTTGTCTTAATATAGTAGTTGTTAATATTATGACTCAACCTACACTGCAGACCATTTCTACTCTGTTGTTTGTAACGCATGCTGCCCTATGTTTTGTTCTACAGATATCTGGATGCCATCGAACGTGCAGTAGCGAACGGCGACTGTGTACTTATTGAAAATATGGGCGAGAATATGGACCCAGTTTTGGATGCTCTGATTGGACGAAATACCATCAAGAAAGGAAGGTGTGTTTCGTTAACATAATCAGTTGTGTTTTCTGTGAGTGCAATCCAGTATTTTATCTCTAGTGTTCTCATCATTATTTATTGTGTCTTGCGAAATAAGATTCTAAAGAAACTGTTGTTGTGCTGCGTCGGCGGGCGAGTGAATTGAAGATTTTTTTCTCGTTACACTTGAGAACGTGAACCTGAAGTTTTCAAGTTCGTCCGCATATTGTAATCCATTTCCATCCGCGCCATCGTTAGTCATCCTCACTTCCTAATCTTGTCATTTGTCGAGTACTGTTCTACAAAATGAAACCATTATTGTTGGGTTTCTGATAATCTAGGTATGGTTTTAACTCGGTCAAATGCCTAACCTCGAGCTGCTCCAAGTCGTCAATTGCGCTTCTCGAAATCTTGCTAAAAAAATACATGACATCGTACCTTCGCCATTGTCGAGTGTTACGTATGTCCTCACACAGTTCAGATCATAGATCGCCTGTTTATCTTTTCAGATACATCAAGATGGGTGACAAGGAGGTCGAGTATCACCCAGAATTCCGTCTCATCCTTCATACAAAACTGGCCAATCCACATTACAAACCCGAGATGCAGGCCCAGACCACCCTTATTAACTTCACGGTCACACTTGAAGGCTTGGAAGACCAGCTGTTGGCCGACGTTGTTCGTAAAGAGAGGCCTGATCTTGAGGAGACAAAGGTAATGAACGCTCTTGTTACGCTTTTAGAGAATATTGATGCTGAAAAGCCCTTTTGAAGGACGGATAAGTATGGATAAGGAGAGATAGGGATGTTAAGTTAACTTATAGAACGATCACGTGTGAATGGGGTTTTTCCGTGATAAATAATAAAGTGCTTTGCTGCTTGCTTGCTTGCTTGCTTGCTTGCTTGATTGATTGATTGATTGCTTGCTTGCTTGCTTGCTTGCTTGCTTGCTTGCTTGCTTGCTTGCTTGCTTGCTTGCTTGCTTGCTTGCTTGCTTGCTTGCTTGCTTGCTTGCTTGCTTGCTTGCTTGCTTGCTTGCTTGCTTGCTTGCTTGCTTGCTTGCTTGCTTGCTTGCTTGCTTGCTTGCTTGCTTGCTTGCTTGCTTGCTTGCTTGCTTGCTTGCTTGCTTGCTTGATTGATTGATTGATTGATTGATTGATTGATTGATTGATTGATTGATTGATTGATTGATTGATTGATTGATTGAAGCCAGTTTAAAAGGGCGTGAAGCTTGTTAAAGCTTTTGACCTGCGTTTTTACTAAGGACGCAAATTGTGTCTCTTTAAATACAGTCGAAGTTCTCTGAGCGGGACACTCGCATGAGCGGACAGCTCTACTTACGGCCGCCTTGACAAAACCCCGTTTGAACTCTAGCTCATACAAACTCCTGTATTTACACATTACCGTAAGCGGCCAGTTCCAGTTGCTCGAAGTTGCGGACATCACCTTTTCTGCTTCCCAAGGGTGTCCGCTTACGGAAGCTTCTACTGTATTAGGTTTAGAATGAAACCGGTGAAGATACTAACTCTTGTTTTGTGCGTGATATTACTAGGCCAACTTGACTCAGCAAATGAACCAATTCACCATCAAAATCAAAGAACTAGAAGACTCCTTACTGGCCCGTCTGTCTGCTGCCGGTGGTAACTTCCTGGGTGATTACGCTCTAGTGGAGAACTTGGAGACAACTAAGAGAACCGCTGCAGAAATCGAAATTAAAGTCGCAGAGGGGAAAACCACTGAGATCAAGATCAACGAAGCCCGTGAGCAGTATAGACCAGCGGCTGCACGATCATCACTGTGTTACTTCATATTGAACGACCTGAATAAGATCAACCCCATCTATCAGTTCTCTCTCAAGGTCAGTTGTAAAACAGTTTGTAGTTATACAGTAGGGCAAAGTATAGGGAAAACATGGGGCGAAATATACAGTTTTTGTGTAGGAATCCGATGTCAAATAACTTCCGTAAATGATGTAATATATCAAACACATAGGCAGTGTTTCATCCGATTTCCAAACAACGAGAAGAGAGTTGAAAAATATTTTGGACGAAATTCTAGGTGTTTGGAAATCGGATGAAACACTATCTCTAGTGTTTAGATATCTTCTCAATAAAAACAAGAACTAAGGAGTAAATGGAGAAATAAATCGTAAAAACCTATGCTAATTAAGATCAGATATCCAAACCTCCATCACGGTTATGATTTGCTTTGTTTTAATTTGTTGAATTATTAATGAGTTTGAAAAATATTTCGGAACTCTTTGGCCCGGGCCAAACGTCGAACTTTCCATGAGTCGAACTAAATTCAGCGAATTAAGTTCAAGTGCTGTCCACAAGTACACGTTCTTTCCATCTGAAGCAGACGTAAATAACGACTGAAGATCGTGTAAATACGTTTTGACTCCACAGACGAAATTAAATAATTTGGATCGACCTTAACTGTAATTTAGTTCGACTCATGAAAAGTTCAACGTTTGACCTGAACCTTATTTTACAAAACTTTGACTTATTTGACATCGGATTGACGAAACCTTCCTAACAGTTTCTCATCTGCTGCTGCTTTACTAAACAGACCATGTGTATCTCTGTTTATGTTTTTTCTTAGGCATTCAATGTGGTGTTTCAAAAGGCTATTGACAAAGCTGAACCAGCAGAAGAAGTCAAACTCCGAGTAAACAACCTGATCGATTGCATCACGTTCTCAGTGTTTATCTACACAACACGAGGATTGTTCGAAAAGGACAAACTCATCTTCACAGCTCAAGTCGCATTCCAGGTAAGCAACTTTTAAGTCTGCACTCGGACCAATGTGGCCCACACTGCAGGAGCTTATCCCGGTTTCTGTAGCATGAAGCAACTAGGAGTATTGCTACTCCCCCTGGATGGGATGCTAGTCCATCCAGGTTACCACCCAGCATTTTTGTCAGTACCCATTTATACTCCTGGGTGGAGAGAGGCACTGTGAGAGTAAAGTGTCTTGCCCAAGAACACAACACAATAACCCAGGCCAGCGCTCGAACCCGGACCGCTTAATCCGGAGTCCAACGCGCTAAACATCAGAAAATATTACCAACAAAGATATCTGCAAGCTTAGCTAGCACTATTCACACAGTACCGCTCATTAATCCATTTTCTTTTGTTTCGTTACACAGATTCTTCTGATGAAAAAGGAGATCGTACCACATGAGCTGGAATTCCTTCTTCGTTTCCCTGCAGTTATGAACGTGACGAGTCCTGTAGACTTCCTCAATAACCTATGTTGGGGCGGAATTAAGGTGAGTTGATAAAAGACCTCGATTGCCGACAGAAAATCGAAAGAACGGAATTTGTCTGCGTGAAAATGGAATTCTCGACGATCCATCGCTGATTGTGCACAATCTAGATGCAAAATACAGTCGAACCCCTATTAAGCGGCCACCCTCGGGAAATGGCAAGTGGCCACTTAATAGGGCTTGGCTGCTTAATAGGGTTTCGTCATAAATTAGCATAAGGCGTGGTAGAAACGTCACTTTATTTGAATACAAACACGCTTGGAGGCTTGTTACATCACATCACGTAGGGAGCCCACGCAAGCCTGTCATCAATATTTATTCAATTTCGGACTCTTATTTGTCGTCAGCTTTTTGAAAACAAGGCCAAACTACGTGTATTAAATTCTTGGTGGCCGCTTAATAGGGGTAAAAACAATAGGAGAACCCTCACCGGGACGTCCACAAGGTGGCCAGGGCCGATTTTAAAAGGTCATTCCTTAGTATTGTACTGCGCATCCTTTCTGCGCATAATTTCGCGCGTAATAGACCAATTTCGATATATTAATATTCTAACTTGGCTCCGAGGCTTAGGGGAATAAAACAAAAGAAATGATTTATTCATCCCTCAACCTCGATGTGATTTCTTGTCGATTTCTTTTGTTTTATTCCCCTAAGCCTCGGAGCCAAGTTAGAATATTAATATATCGGAATTGGTCTAGCGCGCGCACATTAAAAACATGGCGGCTTTTTCATTGTGGCTATGCTCGCCAGAGAGGTAAATGATTGTTTTCTCGTAAACGAGCGTGGTGACCTATCATTTTTTTCGTATATTTAAGTCTAGTAATCATCTTCTTTCTATACAAGGAGTATAGACCAATTCTCAGTGCAGGAAAATTAATAATCACTGAAAACGTGAAAAAATACGTGTTTTTGGTTGATTTTGTAAGGAATTATGAGGTATTTTTAGTCGATTATATCTCTTTCGCGGGGCTGGTGACCTATTCTTTTATTCTATATTTTGAAACATTACATCACAATGTTCAACTAGGGAACGTTTCAGAAACTTCCCAGTGTAACTTCTATTTCGATGGAATTACCTTAATAGAAGTGGCTGCTTAATAGAAGTGATCGCTTAATAGGGGTTTTATTTACAGTATTATACTGACAATAGTTTTGGGACTTTATTGGCTGCTCAATATGGCGTGGCCGCTTAATAGGGGTTCGACTGTATACCGTGAACCAGCGTAGTACGATTTGAGCCGGAAGAGAACGTCGATGTGAAGGTGACACACGCACTCAAGATTTTGTTCTCGTGTGTTTCTCTGTAGGCCCTGAGTAACATGGAAGAATTCCGTAACCTGGATCGTGACATTGAAGGCTCGGCCAAGAGATGGAAGAAGTTCGTGGAGAGCGAGTGTCCCGAAAAAGAGAAATTCCCTCAGGAATGGAAAAACAAGAGCTCGTTGCAAAAGCTGTGTATGATGAGAGCTCTGAGGCCTGACAGGATGACATATGCCGTAAGGTAAGTGGATGATAACGCGGCAATGTTGCACGCCATTCTGTAGCATGTAGAGAACGTCTGGCGCGTGTTGGCACATAAACGGGTAAGATCGTAAGATACCGGCTAATTTTTGTAAGAATCTCGTTATTGGCGTCCATCTTCTACACATTGTTACTTTTGCTTTGTCCAGACTCCTTTCACTGCTGTCAAATCGCGGGAGAATATATTAATTTTTCTCTACAAAAGAAAACATGTACCTAAATTATTTCTTTTTTAAATAACATTTATTTAAACACATGCATCACTAACATGACTTAACTTACTTGCGTTGCGTATACTTTACTTACAATACTTTATTTACAATACTTACAATACTTTTTATGAAATAAACAAGATACTACGCGCGCTCTGATTGGCTCAAAACCACTTACCATAACTCTGTGGAAACAGAAAATTGCTTCGTGCTTTTATTTTAGAAAAAAACAATAGAAAACGTTTTCCGTGTTTCCATAGCTTGCTCGCTTGCCTGCTTGCTCGCTTGCCTGCTTGCTCGCTTGCCTGCTTGCTTGCTTGCCTGCTTGCTTGCTTGCTTGCTTGCTTGCTTGCTTGCTTGCTTGCTTGCTTGCTTGCTTGCTTGCTTGCTTGCTTGCTTGCTTGCTTGCTTGCTTGCTTGCTTGCTTGCTTGCTTGCTTGCTTGCTTGCTTGCTTGCTTGCTTGCTTGATTGATTGATTGATTGCTTGATTGATTGATTGCTTGCTTGATTGCTTGATTGATTGTTTGATTGATTGATTGATTGCTTGCTTGCTTGCTTGCTTGCTTGCTTGCTTGCTTGCTTGATTGATTGATTGATTGATTGATTGATTGATTGATTGATTGATTGATTGATTGATTGATTGATTTTGCCTTCACACTAAAAAAAAATTGTAATTTCTTATAAAGTTCGACAAATTTTCCTTGATCATATCTATTATGGAGTTGGTGTGGAAACATTCCCGATATTTAGTTACGTGTGCTGTTGCTTTACACAGCACCTTTGTTGAGGAAAAGATGGGTGCAAAATACGTGGAGAATCGTCAGGTGGAGTTTGCCAAGTCGTACGAGGAGAGCGGGCCTGGGACTCCGATCTTCTTCATCTTGTCCCCAGGTGTCGATCCACTGAAGGACGTGGAGGCACTGGGAAAGAAACTCGGTTTCACGTTTGATAACAAGAACTTCCACAACGTGTCACTTGGACAGGTGAGGGAATTACTGCACTGATATCACGTCACGCAACGCTCTCTTAGTAAGAAGAAGTGTTGCGTGACGAGACTTGCAAAATAGACTAATCATTTTACAGTTGTAGGAAATCATTTCATAGGGTGATAGTCTTAACCCTTCCAGAGTCAAACCTTGAGTCAATAAATGTGGTTGTATCTTTTAAGGCAGTGGATGAATCGCTATTGTGTGACCATTCAAATGAAAGCTATTGAGTAGTACAGTTGAATCCCGATAATTCGAACCCGCGATAACTCGAACCTCCCGCTAACTCGAACCTTTTTTCGATTTCCCTTCAGGTCATTTTCTTACTAATTTTACCCTCGATAACTCGAACCTTATTTGACGAAGACTAAAAAATTCTCCAGAACACTGAATTTATTTTGAATAAAGTTGTTTTCTTCCAATTTATTTCAACAAATTTTCAGTTTAGACAATATTTCCAACAGGGAGCTTCCCTTTAAGCTTTAAACCAAGTTCTCTCCATTTTAAAATAAAATATACCCATTTATTTCGTAGGAGATAATGAAGTTAAAATTATTTGACTTTTTCAGGGTCAAGAAATTGTTGCCGAGCAGGGTTTGGACTTGGCCGCCAAAGAAGGACATTGGGTTATTCTGCAGGTAAGTCGTCGATGAATTTAAACAGCTGAGCTTCCACTTTCGTACCAGATTCTTCCAGCTGGTCAGTGGTTGGTTGCCAGGCAGTCAGACACTGACCAAGACCCCTGAAACACAAGGTACGAGATTTGATTTTTAAACTTATTCTGGCCCCGTCTTTCGTTGTAGAATATCCATCTTGTAAAGAAATGGCTGCCGACACTGGAGAAGAAGCTTGAGGCGTACAGTGAAGGTAGCCATGAGAACTATCGAGTGTACATCTCAGCTGAACCGGCGGGTACACCTGACGCTCATAGCATACCTCAAGGAATCCTGGAATCTTCCATCAAGATCACAAACGAACCACCCACTGGTATGCAGGCCAACTTACATCAGGCTTTGGACAACTTTAATCAGGTAAGTAGAATGGTCTTTCAGTGACTTTTACAAGTGACGGTTCGGACACACTACAATGTGGCACGCAATGAACATTTGTCAGTAGACGTTGCCACGCGCTGCAACTTTCGCGCGACATTCGCTGATGCGGCAAGCAAGTTCTGATGATGTTTACAGTCAGGTATCTAAAATAAACCACGGCTATTGCTCTTAGAAGAGAAAAGTCGGAAAAAGAAACAGATCGTCGTGTTCGGATTAGAAATGGAAAACCAGAAGGCAGGAAATGGTTGATAGTTTTGCCACGGTATTGCGCGTAATATTGCAGATAGCGGACACACGTTGAAATTATTGCGCGCAATTTTCGCAGGAGTAGAAAACGATTCTATTTCTGCGCGCGACAATTTCAGTGGTGGAAATTAAACACGGTGCGATTTAGGCATGTTACACCGTGTGCTTGGGGCCTGGGTCTTAATGTGTTAACTTTCTTTCAGAGTAAAATAAATTGTCATTTCTTTCCTTTGTTAGGACACGCTAGAGATGTGCGCCCGTGAGAATGAATTCAAGAGCATTCTGTTCTCGTTGTGCTATTTCCACGCGTGTGTAGCTGAGCGTCGTAAGTTTGGTCCTCAGGGATGGAACAGATCCTATCCATTCAACACAGGCGACTTGACTATCAGTGTAAATGTGCTTTACAATTACCTCGAGGCTAATGCCAAGGTAAGCGTGTTAGAAGTAGCTTCACATAATGAAATATATTCCGAACAGGCCTTACTACGTAGTAGGCACTGGAGTAATAAAGAGCAGGAGTTTTTGAGGGGCGCGCGCAGCAGAGAGAAAGCGCGCCTTCCCTCGCGCGCGCCCGTTAATACTCGCGCGCGCCCGTTAATGCTCGGCTCGCGCGCCCCCGTTAATACTCGCGCGCGCCCGTTAATGCTCGCGCGCCTCCGTTAATACTCGCGCGCGCCCGTTAATGCTCGCGCGCTCCCGTTAATGCTCGCGCGCGCCCGTTAATATTCGCGCGCCCGTTAATACTCGCGCGCGCCCGTATATACTCGCGCTCTTTTACTCCATTTCGTTGCATAAACAATGCCATTGGATTTCTCTGATTTCGAGTCAATATCTCAACTGACATGAAGCCGTGAAAAATGCCATATAAAACATTTCCACTGCTTCGCCGCTAGAGATAGTTTCACTGATAGCAAGAAATCTTTTGGCACCTGTTGCATGTTCTGTTTCAAGTTCTGATTGGCTTATCGCGTTTGTTGTGATTGGAGAGATGTGATTAATTTAGTTTTGGTTTTACGTCAGTCATACTCATTAGAAAACTTATAATGCCGGCTGAACTACGACACGATGCAGGAGTTTTCGGAGATCTGTTGTTATAGGGAGTTAAAGCAAATCACAACAGCAACGCGAACGTTGCCAAACAAAATGTTTAATTAGAGGTACAATGGCTCTGCACGTGCGTTATACGTCTCGGTACATTTCTTTGCCGTCCTTTGCAAAACACTTAGCGACGTGAAATGACCGGCAAATTCTGCGTTTTATGGATAACGTGAACCCCAATCCCCAGGGTGTCCGCTATAACGAGAGTTGACTGTATTACTTGTGAGTCAAAGCTAGACCTGTGATTGCACGCCGGACTAACTCGTTTTCCATTGTGCTTTACTTCAGGTTCCCTGGACTGATCTGCGTTATTTGTTCGGTGAGATCATGTATGGCGGTCACATCACAGATGACTGGGATAGGAGACTGTGTAGAACATACCTGGAGGAGTACATGAAACCAGATATGGTGAGATAGAACCTCGTGTACATTGGCTGAATTTGTTTTTGGTCATAACTTCAAACAGCGTTTTGGCTGTTATACCTTGGTCAAATCTTCTGATATTTTGGTCCAACATAATCCAACAATGTTGGGTGAAAATATTGGAACCGTTTGACCACCCTGTTGGGTCATGAAGTTTGATTCAAGTTAAACTTTTGTCCAACATTTGAAAAGCCGTGTAGAAGAGTGCCCTAACGTTGCCCTAACGTTGCCATTTGGAAAAGTTTTTGATTAATTTTTGACAACTTTTTGAAATCTTTTGACAATTTTCTGATGGCTTTCGTTTCAACTGGCCAATCAAAATGCAAGAGCTATGAGAGGCGGAGATGTCAAGCTCCACGCTCGCGTTCTGACAATTGACATCTCCGCCTCCCACAATTCTTGCAATTTGATTTGCTAGTTTAAATGGAAGTCATCAGAAAGCTGTCAAAATGATGTCAAAAAGTTGTCAAAAACTTCGTCGAGTGGCAACGGTAGGGCGCTTTTCACTATAAACACGTTGAGTTCGGCCCAGCAACGTTGAAATATGATGGATCAAAATGTTGGACCGTTTTAACCAGGGCCTAACGGTATATTACAAACAAGCCACCGACAATAGCTTTTTTTCGTTTCGTGTCATGCCGACTCCTTCGTACAATTGCCATATTTTATAGAAGCACACAAGCGTTTTTGAATGGTCAATGTTTAGATGGTAATCTTCGATCATCCACCATCTATTAAATAGAATACCTTGTTTCCCCGCAACAGCTTAAGTCAGAACTGTAATAAACAATTTATCCATGGCACTATTCGTTTCCGCAGCTTGAAGGTGAAATGAACCTTGCTCCAGGATTTCCCATCCTCCAAACTCGGACTACAAGACATACCACACCTACATTGATGAAGCGTTACCCCCGGAGAGCCCGTACCTGTACGGTTTGCACCCTAATGCTGAGATCGGTTTCTTGACGGCAACCTCGGACAACTTGTTCCGTACCGTGCTTGAGATGCAGCCCAGGGACGCGGGCGCTGGAGGCGGCGGAGGACAGACTCGAGAAGAAAAGGTGATTAAGGCATAAAATCTCCTTACCGATCTCCTTACTTTTCTTCTATTGCTAATTAGGAGAATTTAACTGTGATCAGCTGCTTTATTCTCGTTACCTTGTTAGAGATTCAACTCTATGTCACGATATTTTAAGTCATTTTTCTGATATTCAAAATTACTTTCGAATTGAAGGAAACCTCAAAATAACAGTTTAGTAAGATTGAAAAACACCAAAGAAGTAATAATAAACCAAAAAGGAACAAGGATGGTTAAGATTGAGGAAGATTAAGACGGATTAAGAACGACAACCTTAAAAAAAAATTGGCTATTTTGTCAAGATGCGCCATCCGTGATGTAGCTCCTTTAAACTGACAACTGGTTATACTTCTTTTCAAAACAGGTTAAGCAGGTTCTGGACGAGGTCTTGGAGAAGTTGCCAGACGAGTTTAACGTGGTGGAAATGATGGCTCGTGTTGAAGATCGCACACCTTACACTGTAGTCGCCTTCCAAGAGTGTGAACGAATGAATACCTTGACAAGCGAGATCAAACGCTCGCTCAAAGAACTGGATTTGGGTCTTAAAGTGAGTTCGACAGTCTTTTATAAAATTGTGGTTATCTTACGTCTGTCCTGATTGGCTTACCTCCTTGTTCCCTATGTCATAAATATATAGGTCTAATTCCAATGATTAAGAAAAACATCTGAAATCAGGTATTTTGCGCAAAATTATAGCGAATGCCAGTATGTTTTCCAGATTTATAGACAACTCCGTATTGCAACAGGACAATTGCAAAATTTCAATGGAATCCGAGCCAAACTTGAATTTCAAGTTTGTCCATATTGCAATCCATTTCCATCCTCGCCATCGTTAGTCATTCTCGCTACCTAATTGTTTAGTACTGTGTCGAATGTTTGAAAATCTGAATTGTTTTCTTGTCCAACTGTTTCTTTGCCAGGTAGAAATAACTCCCCCTTACACCCATTGTTTTCTAGTAATCACCATGGATGAAGGGGGGGGGGGGGGCTGACTGCTACGACATTAAACTCTGCACTATCTTTTTCGTCTTTGAGTTCAATTTCCCTCAAAGGTTCGAGTTATCGGGAGTCAACTGTAAGTTTATTAGCACCTCGTGTAATCGTCACGTAAAGACCCAACATACTAAACTCAAACTGTACTTTACAGGGTGAACTGACCATCACCGCTGACATGGAGGAACTGGCAATGCTCTCTTCCTGGATGATGTCCCAGAATCCTGGACGCGCCGTGCTTACCCATCTATGTCAGGCCTGGCAGCATGGTTTGTGGACTTGCTGCTGAGAATCAAAGAGTTGGAGAGCTGGACGTCAGACTTCTGTCTGCCAAATGTCGTGTGGTTGTCTGGTTTCTTCAATCCTCAGTCATTCCTCACTGCTATTGAGCAGTCTATGGCGAGAAAGAACGAATGGCCTCTGGACAAGATGGCACTCCAGGTAAATGCCGCTCGATCTCATTTGCAACTGATGCCGTAAAAGCTACCGGGGCTTATTTCTTTTCAAGATCTTTTGAGGCGGGGAGGGGGAGGTTGGTGGTGGGGGATTAGTAGTAGATGGGGGGGGGGGGGCTTATTTCATATTATAAATCAGCTAGCACAGATAAAAATAGACTGTGTATCTCTTACTTAATAACACATCTCCATAGAGAAGTAACAATAAAACGTAAATATGATAGTACGATAACTCCAAAAACATAGCTATCGCAACTGAAATAACTGTTTTATTAGTCAGTGACAGAAAAACTCGAAAACAAATTTCCGAGTTCCTTCAACAGGAGTCGAACCTATGAGCTTCCGCACACCGGTCGGACGCTCTACGACTGAGCTACAGGAGACTCGTGGAAGCTCAGGCCATATAACTAGGTTCAACTGTGACATGAACTTCCCGCATACTACAAATTGTTTTCCTGTTCATAAATCGTCTTTGCTTACCATCCCATCTTGGGAAGAGAGGGGGGGGGGGGGGGGGGGCAGCTTAATAGCTAGAGGAAAGGCTTATTAATAAATTGAGGGTCTAGAGGGAGCTTAAAAGAGGGGGGTGGCTTAATTTAGCTTTTACTGTACTCTAGTATACTGATGTAATGTATATTTGATTAGGTGGACGTCACGAAGAAAAACAAAGAAGATTTCAACAGCCCGCCAAGAGAAGGTGCTTATGTACACGGACTGTTCATGGAAGGTGCGCGATGGGACACACAGACCGGCATGATAGCAGAGTCAAGACTGAAAGAACTCACACCTGGCATGCCTGTCATGTTCATCCGCGCCATACCAGTCGACAAACAAGAAACCAAGAACGTATACGAGTGTCCTGTGTACAAGACAAGACAGCGAGGCCCGACATATGTGTGGAACTTCTTCCTCAAGACCAAGGAGTCTCCTGCTAAGTGGACACTTGCAGGAGTTGCTTTGCTGTTAGGCGCGTGAAGCCGTGTGTGTTTATTTATGAGTGTTTGCCACTTACAAGTGTTAACCCATTCATTGGTGCTTACTTTATTATTCAACGTTGTAAAACGTGTTTACGATTGACACTACACAGTGTTAACTTTCCCCCTTCGGTGTTTTTCGTGGTGCTAGATGCACCGTCCATGTTACCTGTTAAAATGGTAGGAGAGTTGTTTTCCACTAAGGTAGATACATATTTTTTGTTTTTGCGGTATTGAAGTTTGTGCATTGCATGGTAACGTTTTATACACAACGCGAGATTTGAATCCATTTTGTTACATACACATTTTGATTTCATCTAATTTTGTTTTGTTTTATAGCTATGCTGATTGATTTGCTCTTACATTCCAAAATAAACTCATTTATCTGCTCTCAAAAGCTTTTCCAAGGGTATTCAATCCATATTTGTGACTGTAATACTTTATTTTTTATATTCATTCGTCATATGTTTTTCGCAGAATTGTGTCGGTTTTTTGAATCCGAGATTGGAATGTATCATTTCTTTCACTAAGTTGTAGTGATGTCATCTTTTTTCTTGACACTTTAAAAGTGTAAAAATATTTATGTGTAAAAATTGTTTGTGAAATAAAAGGAATCTTATAATATATTTTATTCCTAGTCATCTATTTCATAAATTCTCCCCGTGCCAGAAGGCCGTCACGCTGCCTGATCAACCTGCCTTGTTCTGCGCCACCGCTTTGGCCACATTCCAGCTCGTACATCCTGCATAGTTCCGCTCTTTTTTCTCAGTTCTTCTCCAAGT
Source organism: Desmophyllum pertusum (assembly GCA_029204205.1). Lineage (NCBI taxonomy): Eukaryota > Metazoa > Cnidaria > Anthozoa > Scleractinia > Caryophylliidae > Desmophyllum > Desmophyllum pertusum. Next base: position 6,458,197 of record MU827778.1, on the reverse strand, counting down.
CGTCTTTGGTCTTCCTCTTGCCATTTGACCTTCTGACGTCCACCCTAGCGCGGTCATACAGTCGTTCTCGCCCCCTCTCCTGAAAACGTGTTCTAACCAGTTCTACGTCCTACCTCGCAACTTATGTTGTTGATCTCTCCTGTTTGTCATCCTTTGCTGCCATCTGATCCTCAGTGTTGTCTCGGGCACTTGTATTGGAAAATGTTTAGCCCTTTGTGATCTTCCATGTTTCGCAGCCATAGAGCAGGACCGGTCGAACTGTTGTCTTGAATAGGCGTATCTTGGTTCTTCTCTCTATTACTCTGGCTGACCACACCTTCCTTACGTCTTTGGAATGCACTTCGTTCCTTCTGAGGCCTGTTCCTGATGTCTATACTACAACACCTTCCTTGTCTCTGATGGCCCCTGGGTACAAAAACTCTTCACCGTTCACCACGGTTCTCCCCTTTCTTATACCGTGCTCAGTCCTCAGCGTCTAGCACTTATTCCCGTACGTTTTAGCCCCACTCTGGCTGCCTCTTCCATCAACCTCTCGGACTTCTCGCGCCGGTCGTTGAACTTGACGACAGTAGTGCAAGGTCGTCCGCGAAATCGAGGTCCTCCAGCACCGACGTTAAGTTCCATCATATCCCTCTTCTCTTACAAGTCTGTTGTTGTCTTCCTCATGACCCAGTCTATGGCCGGTAAGAATAAGAATCCTGACATCACACAGCCCTGCTTTACTCCAGACTTTAAACCAGTCTGATTTTCTCTTCTCTCGTCGATAACTGCTCACTCGAACTCGTATATGTCGTATACAGTGTATGTCTGCTATGCAGTGTATGCTCCACAGGCTTTTCCTATGAACCGAATGGCTTTTTCGAAATCCACGTGTGTGTATTGTACCGTTCTCCACTCGTTCGACTGTTCTAAAATGTTTCTCAGTGTGAAAATCTGTTCCGTTGTACTTTCTTCGGTCTGAATCCAGCCTCGTTCCCAGGGTCTCTCTTCTTCCCGCCAAAAGCGATTGAGAGGAAAAGGGAGAGAGAGCCTGGGATCGAGGTTTTGTCAACTCGTGTTTCAATCGCTTTTGGCGAGAAGAAGAGAGACCCTGGGAACGAGGTTGGTCTGAATCCAGCCTGCGTTCCTTCCGAAGCTTCTTGTGTATGCCTTTCTTGATCCGCTCCAGTAGCATCCTGCAGAATACTAGTCACTTCTCTCCAGTTGTTACAATCACGAGTCCTTTCTTCCATATATTTGGCCACTTCTCAGCATTCCATAGCTTGTTATACAACTTGTCAAGCTACTTGCGCACTCCTCTCAGGGCCGTAGCTAGCGGGGGGGCAAGGGGGGCAGTTGCCCCCCCCCCCCCCCCAAGAATGGGTAATGCTTTCTGAAAAACGAAAACTGCGTATGTTTTTTTCGCGTTCAAACAGCCGCCTTCTTGATAAAAATATATGCCGAGGGTCTTTCAAAAACAAGATTGAACATTTCAAAGGCTTGGTACTCTCCCCAGATTTTGCTCGGCATATTAAATCAAGATGATGGGGAACGAAGAGGCGAGAACTTCTTACTTCTTAGGTAACTAAGTAAGTAGTTATATTTTGACTGTCCGGTACCATACTAACTTGAACATTTACGATTGATTGAGAAATATATTTTGGAGCGGAAATCCAACTGGAGACATCTTTTACACACGAAATAGACGGTATGTATCAAGTTAACAAAACCCCGGAAATATTGCTGTAAGCACTAAAAATACCTGTCATTTTACACTTGATCGAGATTGATTTTTTGACAAAATATCTCATGGAGAATGCTGAAAATAGCATTTCCGAGCCTCTAGATTTCAAAATTTTCTGAGGGGGCATGCCCCCAGACCCCCCTAGCGGCTCGCGCCTTCGGCACTCGCTTCATTGCCCCCCATTCAAAAAATTCTAGCTACGGCCCTGCCTCTATATCAGCTCTTTGTGATCCCAGGCCTACTTCGTCTACCCCGGCCGCTTTCCCATTCCTTGTCTTGAGTGCGTTCTTAACCTCCTGCACTCGCCATCCTCCCAAGTCTATTTCCTCCATCTCTTCCACCTCGTCTAACTCGATCATATATTCGTCCACTGGGTTTGCTGGGTCCTCTCTGTTTAGTACTTCACTAAAGTGTTCTACCATCTCTGCAGCCTTTCCGCACAGTTTCTGTCTTCAGCCCTTGCTTGTCCTTCATACCTGCCGCTTATCTCTTCCATTCCCCGGCGATCGTCTTGGTTATGTTGTACAGTTATTTGGTTCTTCTTGGCTGCCTTTTCGTCCTTTTCCACCGTCTCAGCTGTCTTCTCTATCCACTTTCTCTTGTCTTCTTTCGCACTCCTCCCAGGCGCGGATCCACACCGGCTTACACCGTTATCGGAAATCGGTCAAATTTTCCAAATGGTTTAAAACTGAGGGAAATGTTACAGGCTGAACATCTAAAAACGTTTGCGGGGAGCATGCCTCTGGACTTCATAGATCTAGTAAAATGGTCAAGTTTTTTCCTGGATCCGCACCTGCCTCCTCACTTCCCTATCTTTCCCATTGTACTCTTCTCTTCTCTGTTTCAGTCGTTCCGATCTTGTGCTTTCCACTTTTTTCAGTCTTGCCTCTTTTCTTTCCTTGACTTTTGTTCACGTTTCATGCCCTATCCATGGCTTGCCCTGTTTCTTCGCCTTTCCGAGGACTTTCTTTGCGGCTTCTCTGTAGACCTCCTGGGCCCTATCGTGTTCTTCCTCCGGGTCCGCTCTGTCTCCTAACGCTTGAAACCTGTTCTTTGCCTCATTGTTGTATCTCTTCCTGATGTCTTCGCTCTGCACCTTGCGTACGTCAAACCTCTCTGCCTTTCTCATTCTCCTCATTCCTCGCCAACTTGCAGAACTTGAGTCTTATTCTGGTTCTGACAAGATAGTGGTCACTGCAATATGTCTGCTCCTCTCATTGCTCTCGTGTCCAGTATATTGATGTTCTCATGCAACCATTCACCATGACGTGATCAATCTGATTTACCGTCCTCCCGTCTGCTGACCTCCAAGGCACCTTGTGGATCTCCTTGTACGGACGCTTGTAGGGGAATACTGTTCCAGTGATAACTAATCCATTTGTGCTGCAGAAGTGGCATAATTTCCTACCGTTGTCCATGACTCTGACACCACAGGTGACACCATATTGGCTTCGTCTCTGGTCGTGTTGTCGTTGGCGTTCAAGTCTCCCATCACAATAGCCTGCGAACAGGCTTTACGGGCGAAAACGGCGCGAAGGGAAAACGGCGCCGTTTTCGCCCGGGAAAGCCTGTTCGCAGGCTACCATCACAACAATCATATCATGCTTATGTTTCGAGTAGAACCGCACGATCCTGTCCATTCCATCAGGGCTCTCTTTGCTCTCGCGCTCATCATTATGGCTACTCCTCCATGATGTACCTCGTCATCGCCTACGTACGCTACTGTCTCACCACTTTTCTCTTATTCTCATGAGTGTCGTTTGCGCAGTGCGACTTTCCAAGCAAGGACAGTTCTACTTACGGCCGCCTTGACAAAACCCCTTTTGAACTCTAGCTCATACAAACACCTGTATTTACACATTCCCGCAAGCGGCCATCTCCAGTTGCGGACACTTTTTCTCCTTCGCGATTGTGTCCGCTTACTGGAGCTTCGAATTCGACTGTACCATGTATACCCCAAATTTTATATAAAACACCAGAAAAGTGGGCATATGCTCTAGTTGATATATATCGAATATTCTCCAAAATATACCAAATACCTATTTCAGTGTAAAAACACCGCATACCCCTCCCTGACACCTCCAAACGGTCCAAACGGCCAAAAATCATGCTACTTCCATATTTGGTAATAATGTCCAAATTTGGAATTTTCTGTTTCCGGAATGCCCGTATGTTTCTCCTCGTGTTGTTGTTTTGCTTTTGATCCTTTTTCTTGTGCAACGCAAGGGAATTTGGAATCTGGCTGTCAGTGGAACATGTCTTCGCCAAGCCAAGATCAGGAGAGCGATGCTTTAGCACTGCTAGCTCTAAAATCAGGCGCTGTTAATCCTGCAAGACAGCTTTGGGCTGGTGTGAACACCGTGACTCCCATAGCCAAACTTGAAGGTCGCGAGTTCGAATATTTGGTTCGACAAAGTCGGATTATCATCGGACGAAACAGCAGTCTTGGCAGTGTGGACGTGAACATGGGACATTCCAGTTTCGTTTCGAGGAAGCACTTGCAGCTAAAATTTGAAAATCAGGAATTCTACCTCAGTTGCAACGGGAAGAACGGAATATTTGTTGACGGTGTTTTCCATCGACGAGGCGCACCACCATTGAAATTGCCTTACATGTAAGTTATGTATACAAACTTTGCAGTTGGTCGTACAATGTTTCGTAATGTTTATTATTGACGCAATTGTATTTTGTGCTTAAACTAGCTGATTTCAAATGCTGTCAATGTGTTTTTCAGATGTGTTTTGCGATTTCCTTCGACGAATGTGAAAGTTCGTTTCACGTCCTTGGTTAGCGACAAGACTCCAAAACGTGTTCCAAGTCCGCCGAGACAAACAAAGGTTCTTCCACCGCTGCGAATAAACATCCCGCAATCAGATTCGAACTTCGCCTCTCCAATTCCTTCTCCAACGGGAACTATAAGGTATTGAAGCGTTTATGTTGTCTGTCGCGGTTTCTCATTTAATAAATGCGTGTGTATCTACAGATTGTCGAGGTCACTACATTCTCTCACGACATTGTTTTGAATATTTTGAGCTTGCGTTTATAAAGTTTGTGATTTGTATAATACGCACATTCTTACACCATTCTCTTTCCTGCTTATTTAAGTGTTACGTGTCTGGTTGAAAAAAGTTTATTGAGGCGTTTAATATCAGAGCTAATATACTCTTCGTCGAATAAAGCCACTTGTTTATTTTTTCGGTGCATCCCACGTTCACAAAGTTGGGGTCAACTGCCCTTGTTCATCCATGAGGCAATTTTTGTGGAAAGGGTACCATCTAAGCTTATAGATCGCGAAAATGCTGAAAATACATAGGAAAGATAAATTTAATTTGTTGTTATTAAGCACGTGTTGTGGTTGGGTTTAGCGTTTCGGATATTTTTATATTTTGCCTTGAAAGTACAGATCAAGTGCTAAATCCCTTTGCTACAGCTTTCATATTTCTGTCTGGTCTGAGAATTTCGTTTGTCGGTTTTGATATCTAAACGTGATTCTTGTACTTGACTTTGTCATCATGTACAAAGGCAACGATATGGAAACACAAAGAGTTCTTTTCCGTGTTTCGCAATCGCCCTTGCTATGGAAATGTTGATCAGTCGATTGAATTGGTTACACACGTTGTGCGTCTGCTGTTTAGTCTGCGCATGGCAATGTTTATTTAATTTTTGCAATAATCGAAACGTTTTCACATGAAAGAACATTACGTGCAGGGGAAAACGACCTTGTTTTGGCAAGGTTTTGATAGAAACTTCAATAGCTGGAGGTTACCGAAAGATTCTTACATATTCTCCGGTTTGCCGGCGTCACAATAAATTGCACTTTCAATGTGAAACAACAACAAACCCTCAACAAACCACGTTCACTGTATTCATTGTTTGGCCTCGAATTTTAAATTTGTACAGAAAATAGTTTGTACATTTTAAAATTCGTATGGCACGCGTTTCAAAACAACAATTGCGGAGAGCTTTTCAGGTGAAATGTTTTTGTATTGAGTTCCCCTTGCGATCGAACATGATTACAAAACATCAGCAAATGTATTTGGGAGTCAGATGTTTGTTGCGAATTTCGAACTACCATATTTGTATTTTTACCACCAAATCTACATGAATTGCAGGATATAATCGTCCAAAAACAACCCTTGTTTATTTTGCAACCGTATAGATGTATTAGTATAATTTCAACAGTTAATTTTGTTGTGAAGAAATTATTGCACAACACTGAATATTTGATCAGTGTAGCTTAGAGAAGAAAATATTTGTAATATTTTTTGTTGGCTTAAAAAATGAAAATTTTACCTTTGAAAAATTGCCAATTTAAACAGTCCAATAATCTATTTTTGTACTTCATAATGTAGTTCTTGGCTGAAATATTGGAGCAGATTATATTAGATTGTTATCCTTTGATTCTGTTCAGAAATTTTATTGGTAAGATGCTATTAGTGTGTTATTGCTTCGGGATTCAAAAACCTCTTGTAATGTCGAGGACGTTACTTACATGAACAGCCATCAATACTTAAATCAACATACTTGTATGGAATTACTACAGACGGCAGAACTCAGAATAGGAAAAACAAACAAAATGTAGCCAGACATGTTTTTTTTTGTAGTTAGTGAAAAAAATATGTATAATTTTCAATGATCGAACCAGGAAAAAAAACTGTGTAAAAAATAAATATTGTTATAATGGATAGACTTGATCATCTAGTGGCTGAAGAAACAACTGTTAAATTTTAGCTGCTATTTTATTTTTTATTACTGATAATTTTTAGATTTGTCTGCTGATGAACTAGTTATTTTGCTTTGAAAAAAAAGTTTATTAATTAAGAAGCAAAATATCATGGGTGACATGGATATATATGTCACATCAATCAGACTATGTGATAACTAATGCCACTCAGAGATACACTGTATGTGCCAAAAATTGACACAAAACGTGCTGGCAAGAAACACGTTAACACGTTGGCGTTTTTAAAACGCTTATCGAAAACGCGCGTACAGGAAAGCTCATTAGTATGTGTGAGGTAGCTTATTGTTTTCCTATTATTGATGTTTCATTGTTTATTTTGAACGGCCTTTAGGTTCTAATCACAAATAGATATACATGTAACACATGTACATGTATGCTGTCATTGGTGAATGAGGCTAGAGAGATTGTATAGGTAGCAAGCTACAAATGTAAATTATAAAGCTTTAGGAAAACACTGAAACATTTAAAATCATCATTGTGAATTATCACTAAAATTGTAATTGTTTTTATTACAATTTAGTTTCTTGATATTTGAGGAATAGTCAAGTTTGATGTTTTCTGCAATTTTTTTCCACAGTGTACCCAACTCCTGTCCTGCTAGTCCCCGTGGAGATGCTGCTCACCTCTATGCGCCAAACTTGCGTGCTGTAGCAGAGTTAGCTGCTCAAGAAGCCCAGGCTACTGCCGAGGAGGAGAAGCCTAACACCTCAGGGGAGAGGGAGGGGGGAAAGATGATGGAAAGCCTCCATTTTCGTATGCCCAGCTGATAGTTCAAGCCATCTTATCTGCACATGACAAGCAGTTGACACTGAGTGGTATTTACACTCATATCACCAAGAACTATCCATATTATCGCAGCGCTGATAAAGGCTGGCAGGTGAGGCTGGCAGTACATGTACATATCTAATAAATATAAAGAAATCTTAATTGACCACTCCCCCAATGGGGCTTTTCAGGGCCAATGTAAACAAAACAATATTGTAAATGAACATAACATGGCTAAGAATCCTAACTGGCAGGAAGCAGACCAGTTGGCTATTTACAAAGCAAGACAGAGGTTTTAATCCATATACATCCCGAGGGGCCGTGAGATGTATACGGATTAATACCGATGTTCGAGGTGTTTATCTAACTTATTTCATGATATTATTATGAGTGATCTTTATTTAAAATGCTTTTCTTCAAGAGGACAAACACTGGCTAATTAGTAGGCTCGCACCTTTGTCGGATCAAAACGCAGACAGTGAAAGTGATATGCTGATGCAATTCCTCAGGGACAAGCGACCAAAACATAATGTTGTTTCTTAATTGCGCTTGACAAACTGATATACATGTAAATAACAGTAGACTTTTTGTACCCTTTAATACAACGCCTGTTACCAAGAAGACAAAAGCTGACCAATTAGTATTATCATATGTTTTTTGGATCTACCCACAAACAATGAAGTGTGTTTTTCATTCATTGTTGTAATTGTATGGTTTTCTAAGAAAAGAGCTTCATGCACGTGTAATAATATGTTTTAATGTAGATTTTTCTAATATTTAAATGAGTAAGGAAAATTAACAAGGATAACTGTCAACTAATCCACGATAGTGTAGTGGTATAGTAGTCAAACATGTAATCCAGAGGTGAATATAATTAAGGGTGAAGGTTTGAGGCTCACAGGGCACAGGCAACAACAAAAAAAGCAAAGAAGAAAAAGAGCGAACGAGAAAAAGAGAACGCAGCGAAATCCACTTTTGTCAATGCAGATAAATCCCTGTCTACCAGGGATTTATCTATATAAATACCCAGGATTTATTTGTATTAATCCCGTTTATGTATGTTAAATAAAGGTCCTTGAATAACAAACTAAAAGGAAAATCTGTCAATCATGAAATAAATCATGTTATAAATATGTTAGCTGGTTGAGCTAGTCAAACTAAAGGCTTCTACAGTATCTCTCTGAAATTTTCCAGTCTGACCTTACTGTTCCATTGATTTATAACCAACATTTTTGGTTTACGAAAAGCACCCACACTATGTTTCCAACAATTTAACAGCAATTTGTTCTGACACTGGAGGTATCCTTTCAAAAATTGGAAGACAGCTTTTCTGCTCCTTTCGATAACGTGAACTCTGCTCAATCAATGGTTACATTTTTCACTGCCATCAATCATCTTAGCGGACATCACAGGAAACAGAAGCTCACTTCAACAGGTTCAAAAGGTCACATCACTCTGTGGGTTGTGATTGGTGGTTTTTTGATCCATTTTGTTTGTTTGTTTCTTTTTTAGGGTCTATTGGTTGTCGTCATAATAAAATTTTGATTGATGGCAGTGTAAACCACAATCGTTAAGTTAATCGAACTTCAGGGCTTATTTTATTGAAATGCATAGTAAGGTACTTTTAGTACTGCATTGTACATAAGTGATGCATTTGTCTCACAAGTTGATGTCTCTTTGACAGAACTCCATTCGTCATAACTTGTCTTTGAACCGTTACTTTGTGAAAGTACCACGGGCACAGGATGAACCAGGCAAAGGCTCATTTTGGCGGATTGACCCATCCTGTGAACAGAAGCTGGCTGAGCAAGCATTCCGCAAGAGACGTCAGAGAGGAGTGCCTTGTTTTAGACCACCTTTCTCGCAGCTGTCATGCAGGTATGTAGTTACAATTTAACAGCAAACATGCTAGCCTTTTTTTTAAAATTTTTTAAACCAATCTGCAAGTTGTTTTCTACTAAATTATCAGTGGCTTCTGTCCACCTTCATCAGAGTGAACAAAGTTTTTTGGTGCTCGTGCTACATGCCCATGCTGCTATTCTCTTGTTTACTGCGTCGCTGTCCAAAGTGGAGTGCCACGACTGACTCCAGGAAAAGCCTTTATGGTAATTGTCACACTGCGCTCAAGGATCTGAGCATCTCTTGGATGGATATTATGATCCGTTGTCTCAGCTAACCTTTGTTGTTGTTTAACAGTCGGGGGACAAGTGCCAGTTTTGGCAATTCTTCGTGGAAGCACTCTAAGAGTTTCAGAATCTTTTTATCCAATCAGAAACAAGTGCGAGCACTCATGAGTATTCCAAATGCAATCGTGTCAGGAGATATGTCATGTTGCTTAGCAACTTCAGGGACAAACACCACAGGCTCAGTCCCATCTCAGAGGCGGGTTTTGCCCATCAGCTGGTACTTATTCCCCCAAATGAAGTCATGATCATACAAAATACCCTTGTGATGGCATATTATAATGTTTCTTGTTTCATACAAAGTAGAAAACGGTTTAAATCGTTATTTTGGACAAATAAATAAAAGATGTAAATAAATAAATAAATAAATAAAACAAGTAAACGTGATGTTTAATTTTTTTTCAGATCAGCTCCTGCTTCTCCCACACATGGCCTTCAATTCCATGCTCCATCTGCTCCAGTGACTCATATACCACGTGAGAATTCACCAACCAAGACAGTGGCGCAGACCGCTGATGCTACAGCCTCTCAAGCAAAACCAACCCCCACCTCACCCCCAGTCATTCCACCAACTGGACTACCACCCCCTATCCCCACTCTACCACAAGCAGTCGTCAAATCTACACCTGCATTCCAGTCAATTGCAGCGCAGATGGCAGCAGCAGCTCTGCCTGTCAGCGTGATCAAGTCTTCTTTGGAGGCTGTAAAGGAAAGTGACGGAGCTGATGCTGAGAAGAATGGATTTTCGCAGTCGTCAGGGGAGGAGTCACCTGTGGAGAGCGTACCACAGCCAGAGACAAAAATGGCCGCTGCTAACAAACCTTTGGTTGCCACATTAATGAGGCAGCCAAATCAACAACAGCAGTATATTCCACCACAGTTTTTAGCAGGAGCTGCAGCCCTCAGTTCAGGTAAGTGCGCCAATAACAATTGCTTGATATTGGTCTAATTAATGCTTTGCCTGTTGGACTTTACATTGTATACAGGGCAGCCTCCTATTTCTGTCCTGAGTTTTGATTTCAGGATTTCCGTCTGCATGCCTGCCGGTAAGCCGGTAAAATGTTTGTTAGCAGTACCCAGGCCCCTCCGCGTGAAAAGTCTGATTTGTGATGACTATTGCACGCTCGAATTTGCACGAGAAGAGACGATTGTTGTTTTCGGGATTTCTTTTGCGCGCTCGAGGAGACGCTGTTTTGAGACGCTCTGATGCTTGATTGTTGCCGATTTCGGCTGTTTTGAGGCGCTGTTGCACACGCTCTTGCATGAAAGGATCTTGCGTGACATTGTTTTATTACCAAGCCGCCCTGTTATATTTCAAGCGAACATATGAACTGACCTTTGTGAGATCCGAGTCGTGTGCTCCTTTTTTCTATGATTTCACGCACGCATGTTGCATTGGTTTACTTCAATCACATCAACAATTAAATATTTGGACACATTGCATTGTGTTCACAATAATAATAATTGGTTTACTTGAATTTCCTCGAAAATTAAATATTCGGAAGTAGTGTCCTAAATCTGGCTGTGACATTGTAACAAATGTGTCTGTCACTACCAGATGTTGGTTTTGCGCTTTGTTAGTATAAGGTTATTTTGAGACGCAAATGCACAAAAGGATCTTGCGTGACATTGTTTTATAAAACCAACGATGATAATGAAATTACAAATGAGGCAGCATTGTTATTTTGGGCAAGATACTTCACTCTTGCAGTACTTCTCTTCGCCCTGGTGTAGAAATGGGTACTGGGAAATTGTTGGGAAACAAGGCAAAATGCCAGGGGAAAACTTGCAATGGACTCACATCCTATCCAAGTGGAGTAGTAATACTCCTAATCAGGCACTGTCAGACTCCTACGATCTTACATGTAAGATGGGAACAGACTTGGCTCAGCTTAAGTTTGTAGGCTAATGTGTAACAACCTGTGCTAATTTGGAATTCCCATTGAACCTCTCTGCAATGCATGGCCACCCTGGCCATTGTAGGAGGTTTCAATAAGAGTAAATGTATGGATCAGTGTATGGTTGGGACGAAAAATCCTGGTCGTTGTTATAGAGAGATGGCCGTTAGTGGAGGTTTGATTGTAATCACTTTTGTTTGTTTTTCAGGTGGCTTGCTTACGCCCATCCCCACCCCCACAAGCGTCTCACCAACTGGTACACAGGATGCTTCTGCTAAACCACAAATATCAAAAATCCCCAATCCCTTACCACTCCCCTTAGTAACAACTGGAACACTTACTCCTGACTCCTCACCCCTTGGGGTGTTGTCACCCGCTGCCACTACAGCTGCTGTTTCCATGGCAATGAATGGTGCCAAGCGAGCATTGAGCACTAGTCAAGCCCCAACCAGCAATGACGAAGAACCAGAAATAAAACGTCAAAAATTATTGCAGCAGCAAAGTTCTACGTGGCATGGCAGCCAACCGGAGACTGCTGGGCAAGACAAACTCTAACCTTAGAAATATTTCCTTTCACTCAAGTCAGCAAGCTTCAGTTGGCTGTTTGGCAATATTAATGTAGTGTACAGTTTGTAGTTACAACACCAACTGTGGCTGACATTTTGGCAGATTGGTTGTGGTGAGGTGTTGAAGCATCGACTCAGGTTTGACTGGAATCAGTGGACTCTTTATTCACCAGGTTGCTTTCATTTTGATCTTGTTGTTTTCAAGACGCACTTGCATTTTATTGACATGAAGAGGTTAAACCATCCAACAGCTAGGAAACCAGTCCTGTCCTGGACAGTGACCAGACGTGGTTCATTTTGATAATAAAGCTGCAAGTTGAATGTGGTAAATAATGTACATCACCAGTTAGAAAATGAAAAGCAGGAACTTATGTACAGATCATTTTGACTGGCAAGCAAAACTGCTTACTATCCAAGGCTGTTCAAAGATCAATCTCTCAAGAACGCAAGTAACAAAACAGTGGAACATTTTGGCACAACTATTCAAAAACGTGAGGATTGGACAATAAATGTTGTTTGTACTTGCATGGATACAGATGAAACTCTCCTGTGGTGTGCATAATGTTTGTTACTACGTAGGCTGGAACTACACAATGTGGCAAAAGTGACATTGTTACTGGCAATAGGTGATATGGGTGTAGTGTGTATATGGCTGGCTGCCTTACACATCATGGTTGACATGACAGTATCCCGAAGAATTGTATGGGACAGTATGCAAAATGGTATAACATGAACATTTTTCAGATAAATGTGTAGCTTTTCCCTTAAAATTTTACTGTTTCATATTAAAACCCTGAAAGTATTTTAATTGTTACAAACTGGGATTTGTTGCTAGTCAGATTACAAACCAATTTAGGCCTCTGCAGGAACTCTGAAAACTAATATTGTGATAGAATTAATGATATGGACAGGCAAAATAGTTTTATATTGTGGCAAAGGGGCACTTCGCCCCCCTTGCTCTTCAGTTGTTTCCTTTTGGCCATCTTTAAGAAATTCCCAGTCCCAAAAATATAGTGTCGATAATGCACCTAAATTGCAAATTTCAAGTGTCGTCACAGTTCTGCTGGTAAGGTCTCTTTAAGTGACATCTGATTTAGCTTGGACCTGTCCCACATGCCCCTGGGAATTTTTTTTAAATGAAAAATCTAAAAGCATCTTTGTAAAAAGAAACAAAACTCAGACATCAGAGCAAGGTGGAATTGAACAAGAAAAGAAAATTTAATTATTAAAATCTTAATTTATGACTTCCAGGAATGTTGTAGTTGTAAAAACCTGATTCACTTTTTCCCCAAAATGTCTGCTCACAATATGGTAAAATTAAAAGTAAAGTTGATGCTTTTTAAAAAGGTGATTTTGTAGAAATCTCTATTCCAAACTTACTCTTAAATCAAAGAAATCCCAAAATATTAATGTTTCCCATGGAAAAGAATCTTTAATATGACAGTAACCGTGGGACGGTGGTTATGATTTGATTGAGGAGGGAATTCTAAACAGATCATAGCTGTTTTCATAAATAAATTATCTTTCATAATACTACGATTCATAAAAATATATGTGATGACAACACAGTAACTTTTAACATTAGCCACTTAAAAATAGAGTTTTACACTCATCTGTCAAAATTAACTTCATCTTCATTAATTTTTATAAATATGCTCAAAAATATACTTGATACCCTGCGAGCAGAGTCGCTTTCGATCTTCCTAGAAAAATTAGGAAGATCGAAAGCGACTTTGCTCGCAGGGTATATACTTGATGGCCACTAGTACAAACCCTACATGCAGAACTAGTAAATAATCAGGTTTTATCTGTAAAAATTGTAGATTTAATTATCTTGAATTGCCTCTGATAATGGTACATTTTGTTCCCCTGGAGCAGGAGGCTCCCATGTACAAGTGACAGGGATGCTTATAATAATTGATAAAGAAAAACCTAAAAGCTACAGAATCCATTTTGAGGGGTGTAGCTGAGGTACCATCTTCAAAATATTTTGTGAGTGATGCAGTAAGCGACACTGGCTGACAAAAAGCCACGCCCCAAACAAAATATATTATTTTTAAATGCCACTTTTGTTTGTTGACAATTAGGCCCTGTTTATTTGCAGCTACCTTAATACGTAGCAACTGAAAATTGACACAGTACACCAAAAATCGATTTCCAACGCTAACAAGACAGTATAATAAGCATCCCTGTTAGTGCCATGTAGAGTACCCCTCCCCCCTGGGGAATTTAGTTGTACAGTGAAACCTCTCTATCTTGAACTCGAACACCTCGCTATCATGAAATTAAACCCCTTGCCCTTGTTTTTCAGTCTTTTACTATCAGCTATCTCAAACTTCCTGCTATCTTAAACTGTTTTTCGTTTCCCTTGAGTGTTCAAGATAGCGGGGTTCAACTGTATCTTTATTATTAGACACATCCATGTCACTAATATTTGCTGCACCCTTTTTTTATTAGATAGTAACTTATTGAAAAGCTCTTGACTAAAGTTGTTTTCTTTTCATCAAACGAGATTCTCCAACACGTGGCTTGTGAGGCCTTAAATGGTTGAATAATAAATTATTAAGCTTGGTCTGTCTGGAAAAGTTATTTGTGAAATATGACCGTATTGAACATTAAAATGAACCTTTTGAAGGTCAAAATGCCTGCAGAAAAGAATTTGTTGTCACTTGTTAATAATTTTATTATGAGTCCTCATGCACTGCATGATGTGACAAGGACCAGTGATGTTAATTATGAGGAATTCCTTGGCCCAGTCATGCAGTTTCTTGATAAATTCCTGGTCATATATACCTGTGTTCCTTGTAGATTCATAAATTCATTGAATGAGGAGCATTTTTTAAAACAACCAAACAACAGATTGTCAAGAGTGAGCCAAAGTGAAATTTTTACAGCAGTGATTTGCACAGAAAAAGAAAGCAAAAACATTATTTTTCCTAAGAGGACTGGGGCCCAAATAGCAAAATTAAGAAATGAAAAATTTAAAATCACAAAAAGTTGACATTAAAATTAGCATACCGTTTGATTTTATTGCAATCCATTGTCCCAAAAAGAGGACTGGGGAGGAGAGAAGCTTGGGAGGGAGCTGAGGCGAGTTTGTGGGAAAGAGAAGACTGGGGAGGAGTGGTTGAAAACATTGTAGCCCTCTCTCCCCAGACCCTTCCTAGTTTCTTCTCCTCCCCTGAGTGCTCTCTCTGGGCTACCTCACATCCATTGGGACCCTGAAGAATGCCCCTAGTATAGGTATTACTAATTGGTGGAAAACCGTTTGCAAAAAATCAAAATGTCATTTCACTAAGAAGATGTCCAGCATAATTTTTTTTGCTTGGACCAAAATTTGCTGTTTCATCCAATTTCCAAACACAGAGAAGTGAGTTGAAAATATGACGCGTAGCGGAGTATTTTTGACGATATTCAATGTGTTTGGAAATGCAATGAAACAGTCTCAAGTGTTTGATGTATCTCGATATTGAAACAAAAACTGAGGGGTAAACAGGAATAAAATCATAAAAATCTATGATAATAAGACCAGGTATCCAAACCAAGGTCATTATTTCCTCAGTTTTAACATGATGAATTATTATGTTTACAAAAATGGTTTGTTTCACTTTAGTGATCGATTCCTCAGAGCCCCGTCTTTTATTTGTGGTACTCTTGTTTCCTGTAGTGCTGAAGGCACAAATTATTAGGCCACAGCTGCTTCCCCACACATAATAGATCGTTTTCACGTGACATCATCAAAATGCTAAATTCAAAACTATTGATCCTACAAAGCTGTTCTTTCAGTATATTCTATACATCAGTGTCGTTAGTTGCTAGGGAAATATTTGTGCCAGCAGATTGCTTCGTTTTGGAGATAAAGCGTTTTGAAATTTGAGACGGCCTGGCTCAACGTGACCTGAAATGTTACACAAACCAATGTTTTCGCACATTTAAATACTTTTCTGATAGGCTAATAAGTTAAAAATGATAACTAAAGCATTCAGAAGTGAAAACGTATGACTTTGGTAGCAAAATCATTTTTATTCTCGCAGACATTTTTTGGCCGCCATATTGGTGGACCACCAATATGGCGGACTCATACTAAGTTCTGTAATTTTCCGAATATTGTTTTCCCAATAACTTCGTTGCAATGAACACTGCCACATCAAAACTTGGGGAATATATTTATTTCCACCTACTCTACAATCTCTGAGTTTGTAGATGTTTTTGGTCCACGCAAAACGATCTTGTTATTTTTGTGAAAACGATCTATATTACATGTATACATGTAGAAAATATTTACATCAGAAGGCCCCGGCTTGCAAGTGTAGATTTATGAGTTTAAGTTTTAGCACTTCGGTTGGCCTAAATAGCTTATATTAGGGTTTATAGGGATTTTAACTCGACCTCAACTCAAACTCATGAATTATTATCCAAACTTGTTGAAGTAGTTGCCTTTTATGTTGCAGTTGGAAGCTGAAGATATGGATACCTTTAATGGGATCTCTTTCGATTTTCCACAGATAAAATGATTTTTGAATTTGAGAAATGGTTGCGCTGATTGAAACAATTCAATAAGCCATCTCTGATTTGCCTCTGTTTCATCAAAACAAGTCTGGTATGAAACCACTCAAATGAAAACGAGCTTGATTTGCATGAAAATAAACTTGTGAGTAAAACTCATTTTCATATGAAAGGTTGTGCACCAGGACTCGTTTTGAAACAGAGACAAAAAGGAACTTGGAAATGGCCTATTCTCCAAAGCATCTTTTACTGCAGTACGCCTAATAGGGTAAATACAATTTTATCAGGAGCCCATCCTGATTTTATTTAATAACAAATTATTTTAAATACAATACAAAAGCTCTATAATAGCAATTTATAAACTTTCAGCTGCTTGTAATAAAATTAATTATTAAAAGCAAAAGAGGAGACAAATGTGACTGTACAAAGAATCATCTGATCATGATTGTTTATAAATGCATATACATGTAATATTTATAATAAGATTGTCTCCTTTAAGCCCTGTGATAAATAGACTACGAGTAAGCAGTCCCGAATTTTTCTCAGATCGAGCAGGCACGCGAACCGCGTGGAAATATCCTCATGCCTCTTCGCGTTGCGTCTTCTTGCGCGAGGATATTCCCACGTGCTTTCGCACCTGCTTGATCTGAGAAAAATTAGGGACTATTCGTAGTCTATGTGATAAATGTTGCTTTGAAAAATATTTTAAATATGGAAATTATAGATTAGTAATAGGTCTTATGCATAATGTCAGTTGCTAAAACTTTACCCTCCTAGTTTACTTGAAATATCTATTAAACTTCTGCACCTTCTACTGTTTCCATGTGGGTATTCTTTTCATCTGTTTTGCTTTGGGAATTCATTCATGAAAAACTTTACAAGCGAGGTTAAATCAGCAAGTCTGACCGACGTAAATATGAATAAGGGCTATTAGTTTCTTGTTCTAGTGTAGTACATATAATTTGCCCATTGAATATTTCCCAGGAATAAATCACTTTTATAAGTGTAAAATAATCCAATCTAAAACTAACATGTTCACAACATTATTTACAAATGTTCAGCAATAAATCTGAACAGTAAGCTCTAAAACACTAAATACTTGTGCTAAAAAATGGCTATGAAAATACATTGTAGTTTACTCTGTAATGTTATACTTTTAGTAAAATTTTCATAATTTTAAGTTTGACTGTTTAGCAGTATTAACTTTTTTCATTTTTTTTAGCAGTTTTAAGTTTTAACAGTTTTTTTGTAGATTTCCTGTAAACTGCAGAAAATGTTTTAACTTCATAAAAGTGTATGAAAAGAAAGCACATCATTTTGAGATTTTTATGACAGTAGAAAATGTCTGTAAGAATTAAAAATGTTCTGTGGAATACGTACTGTATCTATTTAGATCTAATGAAAGCCATTTCTAATTGGAGCACCAGCCAGCACTTGATGGACAGATGAGAAATGATAGCAATCTCGGCACACTGCCATGTATTTATCAGCTCCACCGATTACTTCAACCTGAAGAAAGGATCATCAGAATTAGTCATGGAACTCAGTTAGAAGTTAAGAACTACTGTAGCTAAAGGTAAGAGTCATTTTTGGGTTAAATTTCCTGCGTGTCATCATTTTATATCATTATGACGTCACAAATATCAACAAAGCCAGAACATCATCTATATTGAAATCGCTAAATTTGATAGTGTAAAAAAAAATACTAACATTATATTACTACATGTAAAAAAAAAGGTTATTCAGCAGAAATGTGTGTAATACGGCTGGGCATTTTTACTCATCAATGTTTATTTTTTCTCGCCTTTCCCTTTGAGTGTAATACGGTCTCATATTTGCACTCGTCTTGGTGCATAGTTTGCACTCTAACATGCAATGTCGTATAATAAGATTGGTTAATATTATTATATTTATGATTTTTCTATTAATTTTATGATTATTTGGTTTTGTGACTGGGCAGTCATACGGGTAAGGGAACTATCACCTGTGGCAGTGAAAGGGGTTAACAATAAATTATTACTTTTATTTTCCTACCTTTTTTTCCTCGCCAAGTCGTTTTGTAAATGCAGCGTCCTTGAAGCAGTGCATACAAACTGCATTAAGTTTGACAACACTTTCTGCTAGGGGAACAAGATTCAATACACCTCCAAAGGCCTGTAATGGTGAGAAAAGTTCAGTTTTGTGCATATTTTCCTCAATGAATCCTTAGTGGAGAGAATAACACTCACAGTCCCAAGATCAGAATAGGAATTCTCCTTACTGAATCCCATATGTTTCTCAATGTTAGTTGTGAGAATTTGGTAGTACATGTTATGACAGACATACTGATTTTTGTAAGGAGAAATGAGACGCTGATCACTCTTGGATTTTTAATGGTTAAAAACTCAGTTTATCTTTTTTTTCAGTAACAGAAAGACGGCTTTCTAGTGGACTGTTCACAGCCTCTATTTCCTCAATGCTAAAAGGCAGGGGGCAGGAAAGGAGCCCCTACCCTCTCACGCTCCCCGCTCACTTTTTGAGCGTGAGAAATAGAGAGGCTGTGAACAGTCTAGCTTTCTAGCGACTTGGAGACCATTAATTTTCTTCTTCTTTCATCTTCTTATTTCCTAGCGGAACATAAGTCCAAAACCAGGGTCTTCCATCCTGTTCTGCACAGCACTGTTTTCTCGGCTAACACCCACGTCACACCTTTAGCCTGTAGTTCTGCCAAATGAGAATACCTCCACATCTGAGCAGGTCACCCCGTCTTTCTCCTGCCCTGTGGGTTCCATTCAAGGGCCGCCCTTGCTTCCTTAGCGTGTGTCCCATCCACTTACATGTCCTGCTCTTTAACTCCAGCTCAACTGGCTCCTGATCTGTCTGTTGCCAAAGATTCTCGTTCTTTAGGCAGGCTTTAATTGCTTTTTTTTAGTACAGATAAGAAAAATTGTAGGCAAATTCTGTGCCAATTTCTTAATATTTCTGACTTATTTCCAGACTGTTTGTTTCAAGAGTAGAAAGTTAATCATTTACTGACTTGTTTTACCAATAATAATGGTAAATTATATCTCACCTGCCGTTGAAATGTTCCATCTAATGCTGCAACTATTACCGTTTTTCCAAGACTGGCCATTTCTTCTGAGAACTCTACAACATCTGGAAACTAGGACGGAAATGAGATTTGTAATCAATACTGGATGCAATACTGTATGACTAACAACAAATTCACATTTCAAATAGACTTACAAACTGGCCTTCATCAATTCCTACAACAGAATAATCCATAGCTTTTCTTTTAACATGAGCTAATACTGAACAAGCACTTGCTCTAAGGGTTTGCCTACAAAGAAAAAATAATAATTCATTCCAAGAGTAGAAAGGCTTGGTCAATATTTTTTTCCTTTGGTTCATTGTGCATGAATATTTTTCTCTACTTTTGCTGTGCGGGAATTTTTTGGTAATTGCCAACCCCCCACCCCCTCAAAAATAAAATGGTCTATCCCTAATCCCTAATACCCAAGGGGTTTTGGAAAAATAATACGGTATTTCCTTGAATATAAAGCGCCTGGGCGCTAATTAAAAATTTCGGCCAAAAAGGGTGGGGGGGGCGCTTATTCAAAGGAGGGCACTTAATCGAGGGGGGCGCTTATTCCAGGGGCGCTTATTTGCTATTTTGGCCGAGGGTCACCCTCCCTCCATGTAAACAGGCCCTAAGTGAGGGTCAAGAAAAAAGGGTACATTTCTACCCAATCCATCTTTTCTTGCCGTTTTCTTGAGCTTTCACGTGAGGTGGAAAGAGCTTGTGGAGCGCGCCATCTGAAGATTTCTTGCAAAGTCAAGCTTGCACTGGTGAAAATGAATAATCCTACACAACTTTCCCGAGCAATTCTAGTTCCAACATGAATAATTAGTGTCATCTTCAATCGAGATCTTCTCACCTATCATGAGTTGCTATACCATCAGCGTCGTAGCGGTTGTCCTTCTCGTATTTGATCACCATACATGAATGATTTGCTACCTGGTATCGCTTGATTCGTCTAAGCAACTCAGTTCTGAAACACGATCGATTTTAATAGAACATATAAACACGTGTAAATGGAAAAGCACTAATTATCCATCAATAATTAAAGAGTTGTAAGCTTATTTGATGATAAACGCAATAGCTTTATACGTACGTTTTCCCCGAAAACATTGGGCCAAAGATGACCTTCAAGAGATAAGAAGACAAAGGGTCAGCTTGTAAATTTCAGGCAGAGCAAATTAGAACTGAAAAATCGCCATCTTGGACATTACATCACCTGAATTTGACCTCTTAAATGGACAACGCTGTGAACATCCATCCCTGGAATTGTTACCAAAGACATTTTACAAGTTTTCGCCGCTTGTGCTTTGCAAATGACTGTTGATGAAGTCTTCGTTGCGGGGAAAAGCGCGCCTAAAGATTTACAAAATTCCCGCCGAAACAACATGATGCTCAACGAGCTGCAAACCCAGACCTCCCGGTGTTACGAGAGCAACTGGTGACGAGTTTATATGGTTGCTAAGCAGTAGCAGAGAAGAAATGAGAGAAAAATATGGCGGATTCTGGACAAGAGAACGCTGTGAGTACATTTATCGCGATTTTTAGCATATGATTCAAATATTAGCTCAAGTTGTTCAGCTTAACTTTACAATGCATATCAGAGCTCCTTTGTATAATCATTTTTTATACTAATGCTAAGCGCTACAGGCTCAGCTAAATATTTTGGTAAATTTTACAGTGCGACTACTGTAACCGGGGCCACCTAGGCAATGAAAACTAATCACATATTGTAGAGCGGAATAGAGTTTTTCAACTTAATTCCATGTTGAAATGTTGTATTGAACTCAAAATGTATTGGCTCAAACAACTGAAGTTGAAATTCTTCGTTTCCATTCTGTAAGATGGTTTGGTTTTCTTTGTCTAAGTGGCCCCGGTTATAGTAGTCGCACTGTAATATAAGCTTAAGTCTATGAAGCTTAAGTTTTTACATTCTCATAGGAAATCAACAAAGTTAACTATAATAACTAGTTAATACTACTAGTACTACTCATCCTTGTTATGTCTGCGAGACAAATCAGATCAATAGTAAAAAAAATAATGGCGTAATTTTTTATTTTTCCACGAGATCCAACATTGTCCTAAACACCATTTGAAGTGATCAAGTCCTCTTTTCTATCTTCTCTCTCACATAAGCTCCAGTCCATCTCCCCGTGATGAACTTGGAGTTTAGAACATTTCTAGGGATATTTATTGATTTCCATCAACATGATACTGATTTGTGAAAAACATAATGATTTATTTTAAATATTTCCACACAAGAGTAAGCTTATAGTATTAAAAGGCTGATAGACTACAGTCAACTCTCTCTAAACGGACACCTCTATAAAACAGACACTCAGTGTTGGTCCCTGAGCGCCATTTTTCAGTCATTTTACTGTATCTTAACTCTCTATAAGCCGGACACCTCTTTAAGACGGACAGTTGGTGCTGGTCCCGATGGTGTCCATCTTAGAGAGAGTTGACTGTACAAGCAGTCTCTGTTTTTCTCTAAAAACCATGGGAGTGAACGCAAAAATAGCGCAATCTACTTCTTCGAGTGGTATGAGCTACCTGCGTACACAGCTTGCCTTGCCTGCAGATTGTACTATTTTCGGGTTCGCTCACCACTGTTTTTTATAGAGAAAAATAGTGACTGCTCACTGTCTATATGAATGAGGGAACCGCAACATGCAAGTGAAACACTAGCCTGCATAGCAAGCGTTCATGTACAAACAAAGAGCTTTTTCCGTGAACGAAGAGCTTTTTCTGATTTCTGGTTGTGCCAATTTTCACCCCAATTTTCATGTGGCCAGAATGCAGAAAAAGCTCTTTGTTCGTACAGGAACGCTTGCTACGCAAGCAAGTGAATTAACACACTAAACAAATTCACTGTACACAGTGGAAAACTGGGGGGGGGGGGCTATAGTTGGGTTGTGACATCAAAACAAGAACACTATTTTCCGGTTTTCCCTGTAAATGGTGTTTTGTGTTGGAAAAATGGTCCATAGATGTGTTGTGTATGGCTGCAGCAAGGTGATAGCAGAGTGCAAAGTAAGTGCTGTCTGATAGCCCGGGGTTAGTGGATTTTTCCGTCATGCTGGCATTTCTAGTTGGCAGATGAAGTAAAGCCAATGAGAAAGGCCTTCAGGCTAACACACAACTTGGCTCCAACTTGCCCAAAGGGCATCCTGGAAAATCTGTTTTCTTTGTAACCTGTTTTTCATAGGCAACGGGAGAGGTTTGGGTTAACTTTATGTCTCTCTCATGATTCATTGCACAGGAAAATGTCGCTGACACAGCAGATGCCACACCCACTTCTCAGGCAGAAGTTATAGAAACCCAAGAGGCAAATAATGACTTAGAGAGCCCTCCCACAGGAGATGCAGTAGCTGAAGAGACCCCTTCACAACCTGTCGATGAGCCATCACAGGAGGGAGTGGGTGGGGAGGCTGCAGCTGATGATGCTGCGGGAGATGAGGCAAATCAGCCACAAGAGGGAGGGGATGGTGGAGAGAAATTGGATTTGGTAGATGATGCCGATCAACCTCAGGAGAGACAAGAGCATGTGGAACTTGAAGTACGTTCTCTTAGAAGTGGTGTTTAAACCTATTATTTTAGGATTTCCACCAAAATTGTTGCAATTCTCGATATCAAATGGATTTTTGGATCAAATCAGAATTTTGGCCTGCTTCTAATGTGTCACTTCAATCAGTTGGAGAGGCATTGCACTGGTAACGCACAGGTCATGGGTTTAAATCCTGTTGGAGCCTTGTATTTTTTTCAGGCTTCCTTTTTGGAATTGCGAGGATCATTTCTTCACCATTCTAATGCAGTTCATAAAATTCATTCAAAATATGGGTGTCGATCCTGGTGTATCAGAGGATTCCATGTTTGATAATCATTATGTTACTAAATAATAGTACAGTGTACATGATTAAAATTGATATGAATTTAATAGAGATGCTACTTCAAAGCTTCACTGTGCCTTTCAGAAACACACAAACTCTGAAGTTCAAAACCCAACTTACGATTTGTGTTTTTCGTTACCATCAATCATAATATTATTACGATGATAACCAACAGACCATGACAAAAAGAAACAAACAAAATGGATCAAAATCTTCCAATCACAACCCACAGATGTGACCTTTTGAACCCATTGAAGTGAGCTTCCGTTTCCTGAGAGGTCTGCTAATTAAAAATGATTTGCGGCAAAGAAAAACGAAACCGTTGATTAAGCATAATTTGCGGGTTATTGCTCTAAACTGACTGCTTCCTTTGTTTCATATTTTTAGAAAGTTGAAGAGGAACAGGATGAAAATGCGCCTATTCCAGAGGCAAGTCAAGTGTATCCATGGCAAATGATTTCAGATTCAGTTCAGTTCCAGAAAATATCCATACCCACCCCAAGGAAGGTCATTGGAAATTCCAAGGGGACGGGGTCTCAAAAGCCAAAACTTTTTAAAGGAAAGTATGATGCTAAATTTGGAAATTCCAGGGGGTAGGGGGGTTCAAACCAAACAAACCTTCTATGGGGGAAGGGGGTACTATGGATATTTTCTGGAACCACACAATGTGATTTTTATTATTTCCTTCCTGTAAACAGTACTGTTATCATGTTCTCACAATGATGTGCTTTTGATTTTCAGAATGAGGGGATCCTGGAGTCTGATGAAGGCCCCACTGTGGAGGTGGCTCAGCCACTATCCAGGGAGGGGACACCCACTGGAGAACAGACAGTAATGGACAGCGAGGGCAAGGAGGAACCTGATGCATCAGCCACACCACCTCCCCCTGACTCACAGTCTCCAGAACCAGCGACTGACTATGACTATGAACAAATGGATACTTACATCGAATCAGGTAATTATGCAGTTAATAATATTTAATTATGTTGAACATGGTAGCAGAAGTGGGATAGATAAGCACGGGGGGGGGGGGGGGAGGGGGGTACTCCCATATGTAAGCTATATATACATATGTGCTGCGAGATAGGGTATGGTTTTTGAGGTGCTCAGTCCTTAAATAGGGTATCCTTTTTGGTAATGTGATCTATAGATAGGGTTCCTTTAAATTGTATTAGCTAAATTGCAGTACCTAAACATGCAGCTAAACAAAAAAGATATGGTCTATTGTGTTTGACGAGCTCTTAAAAGAAACTGGACTTGCTCCGCTTATCGTCATGTCAAAATATCACATTGTAATCTAACTAGGTGACCGTTTAGGTGAAATACAATAAAAATTAGCGAATTGGGGAGTCTAAAATGGTGACCGCTTAGTAGAGGTCAAGTTTACAGTAAGTATGGGGAGAGATTTTCGGGAATTTGATAATTGACCGCGTAATAGAGGGTGACCGCTTAACAGAGGAACACTTAACAGAGGGCCGCTTTTAGGGTTTGACTGTATGTCTAAATTTTGATTTATGTGCATGCAGTAGAAGGGGATGTTGGTTTCTATGCTACAGACTAAGTTTTAGACAGTTGGGCAGTAAACAGTCGCGATAACAGCCAGAAATAGGCATCTGTGATGTAATAGATTGACGTTTTTTGGAAAAATCCCATGCAGGTGTCAATGGGTTAAATAGGGTGTCATTTTTCTGTTTTGGGCCTTAAAAAAGTATCAATTTTCGATTTTCTATCCTTAAATAAAGTCAGGTTTGCGGCACACACCTATCCTAAATTGACGGAAGTACCCTTCCTCCCCCCCCCCCCCCCCCCCCCCCCACCACCCCCGGGTATAAGCACTGGCTGTCAAGAAGGACCTGCATTTATCCTTAGCTAGAAAAGTGTGTTTGAAACACTTTTTCAGCAGAGTGGTTTATCAGATTGACATTCAAAAGTGATGAGATAAAATATTGTTTATTTTTTTTTTTTTTAATGTACATGTACTGTTTATCAGATGCTTTGAGGTACGATGAGATGGAGTTTGATGAAGACTCTGAACCAGAGATTCCAATCTATAACAGGGCAGAACTTGTGGAGCGTTATCAGGTAATTGCATGGTGCTTAATATTATTATTTTAATTGTTTCAAAAAAGTGTTAAACTGCATTAAACTGGTTAACAACTGTTTTTGACTCCTGGTGCTTGCACTGCTATCCTTACCATAAGATCATGACGGCATATTGCAAATTTTGCATCACAACCAGAATGCTTCTGTATAATTTCCAAGACCCAGTATGTGCGTCATCTGCCTAAATCTGCCTAATATGGGCGTATGCCTTGATGGAAGATTTTTAAGCTGGGTATCAAATCTTTGTTTTTGCTGGGTTTTTTTTGCAGCAAGCTTTGGAGGATAGATCAGGTTTACAGTCATTAAATGCCCAGCTTCAGCACAAGTTGGCTGAGTATTTCAGGAAGAAAAAGGTATTAATTTAAATTGATAAAACATAGTTTGCAGGAAAACTATTAATATTAAACCCTATCACTCCCAAAAGTGCCAAAAACTCTTGCATGCCTGTCAAAACATGGTTGCCATGGGAACATCAAGTTCCACGGACAATGACATTTCATACCAAAATGTTCTCAGATTAATTTCACGTCAAGTTGAAACGTTTGGCCATTAGGCGTTTGCTCAAATAAGAAACAAAGTTATAAATGTTTAATTGTCTGTGGGGGCAGATCCCCCTCCCCCCCCCCCCCCCTCCCCCCCCCCCCCCCCCCCCAGTCTGAATAGGATCACATGTAATATAACCAC
Source organism: Desmophyllum pertusum (assembly GCA_029204205.1). Classification (NCBI taxonomy): domain Eukaryota; kingdom Metazoa; phylum Cnidaria; class Anthozoa; order Scleractinia; family Caryophylliidae; genus Desmophyllum; species Desmophyllum pertusum. The sequence continues at coordinate 6,432,077 of MU827778.1, read as the reverse complement.
CTCACTTACATTAACATGGCGACCTCACTATTGAGGCTACAGTTGAAACCTCTCTACAACAATGTAGAGTAAAGTGTACTACGATTATCAGTTGAGTAAGGCACGATGAAAGTTTGGTGACAAGGTTTACAGGTTAAAAACTATGTTGTTACCATGAGCAACTGGCTTTAGTTTCCAATGGTAACCTGTGTGTCACTGACGCTTTGTTACCATTGACATCAGTAACAGACAGAAAGTCTGGGTTACCATTAGAAACTTAAGCCACCCAGTTTCCCATGGCAACAACATAATTTTAACATGAAAACATTGTCACCAAACTTCCCGCGCTCCTCACTCAAATGATAATCGTAGTATGTATTGGTGTACGGTTGGGATGAAAAATCCTGGCCGTTGACCCCATTAAATGTTACAACAACCCCATAAACTCAACCTGTACTTTTACTAATTAAAATTACTTATTTCACTTCTTATCAGAGTGATGAGCGTCAGCAGGAGATAGAAAAGAATGTTACTGATCAAGAGCAAAGATATCTTAAATATATGTGTAAGTTGGAGGCAGAAATTTACATTTTGATTGGTTTTGTGATTGTGAATAAAATAATGTAATGGTTACATTGTACATTCATTCCAAAGCATCCATAGTCAGGGAAATAAATACTAGAGTCTTCATGTTTCGTTTTGATCCAATGATTGCTGTATCATCACCTGGGGAATAATAGGGTGGAAAATGTTCCGCCATTTTTTGCCCGGGACAAAAAAAAAAAGAACTTTGTGGTATTTCCAAATAAGGTAGAGAGGGTATAAGTTGTCTCTGAGACCATGAGTAGGAAACCAATCAAATTGCTTGAAAATTTATTATCCTATGGTTAGTATATAATAATTATTATTATTGTTCCTCTGTTTGCACGCAGCTTAATTAGTGGACATTTATTTATTTCATCAGCAAATCTTGAAGAACTTCAGAATGAAGAAACACGAGAAAAGGAAAATTACAAAGACCAGATTGAGGATTTGAAAGCAAAATGCCAAGATAAGCAGGAAATTGTTGACAGATCTAGGTATGTTTAAACTCCTATGCTGCAAACACCTTGTTTATTTTAGGCATTACAGTATCTTCTCAGTAGCTGACTACTAATGGTTAGGATAGAGGAAATACAGTATTTGAATCATGTGGTGTGATTATTTTTCAGTGACAACTTTATGATGTTCAAGAATGATGTTGCAAAACAGGCAATCAACAGTCGATCTGGGAAAGCTATTTCTCCTAAGGTAAGTTCTAAACTTAATTTGTTCAACTCAATATTTCCAAATTAATATTTCCAAACTACAAATTTGTAATACAAATAACAATAAAGGGGGGGGGGGGGGGTGGGTCTGGTTCCTGGCGCCATCCTATTTGTGCTTTTTCTACGACCCCGTGTGGCATGAAATTTTCGCGGGAGTTTAATTTCGCGGATTGCCGATTTTGTGCGTTTCGCGGGAACAAATTTTCGCGAATTTGGATTTCAAACTTTACCGCTGGAAGCAAACTTTCGCGGATCTCGGGCAGGTTCCTGTCCGGTATTTTACCTACGGTACTTGTAATATTGTTTGCAGTCAATTTAATTGAAATCCAGCACTCTAAATAAAGAGAGTAAATTTTCGCGGAATTTTTTTACGCAAGAGTTTTATTTTTACGGGATCTAATTTTCGCGGATCGTTGGAAAACCCGCGAAATTCGCGAAAATTAGTTTCCCGCGAAAATTTCATGCCACACGGTACTGCAAAATATCATGCAATGTTGCATAATTTGCCCCTACCACCTTGAGGTTCCTGCTTCCTGCCCTCTCTTCGCGCACGCAAAAAATCACCTCGATTTTCGCGCGCACTTGCGTGCTCTCCCACTCGACTATCCCTGAGAAAAATGAGGGACTGCTCATAATCTAAGAAGCTGTCGATGTCTATAAGAATTCTTACTATAAATTATCATTTATTTCTACTTGTTTTCTCTTTGATAGGACCTTGAACAATACCAGATGTTCGAACTCAAAAAAGAACAAGAAGTCATGCAGGTAATCATTAAAATATATTTAAACTATGCAACAACTACATTATTTTGCCTTGAAATCCATGTTGAGCAAAATGTTTTAATTGGAAGACTTGATAATAAACTAAATGTGATTCTTCCTTTGCCAAGCTCATGGCAATAATAGCAGAAAAATATATTCTTGTAAAAAATTTTCGTTAAATTTTACTTCTGTCACAAATTCTTTACGTTAAATTTCAAACTTTACATTTGTGATGGCATGATTTCCGCATTTTATTGATAAAGTTGTACAATTTGGTTTGTTAAGTGTTGTTGCTTTGGAACAGAGTGGTTTCAAATCTCATTTCTCCTGGATAGTTTCTGCACAGTTTCTTGGTTACGAAATCAAAACAAATTTTGAGTTTTAGGTCAGGTACATAAATATTTAATATTAGTCAATTATGTTAATAAAAAGTGTTGATCTAATTTGCTTGCATTTGTTGATGTTTAAGGTTCGACTGGAGAATATTAAACTGAAAAACCGATTGAAAAAGAGAGAGATGCAGTTGAAAGCTAAGGTGAGTATTTTTGTTTTTACCGTAAAGATCCGAAAGTAGCGATCAGGTAACGTAAAGTATTATCGTGTCCAGGTCCCAGAATATGTCACGGCCATGATCTAACAGCACAGAAAAACGGAAAAAACGTTTTCATGTAAACGCTTTTGTATCCGTGTACTTTTGAACACGGTTGAAATCACGTAAACCGCGTGGATTTGAAACCGCGCGTTCGTGTAAATGGAGCAATCAAAAATCAAGTTAAGGCGGGACTTAACCTCAATTTAAATGAAATTTAAGAGGTTAAAGAAGGGATAGAAGAAAGAAAATAATTTTTGGAACACCAACAGACAGTTGATACCTCGCGGGTGCTCTTGCGTGGTTATCAACTGTCTGTTTGGTGTCAATCTACTAATTTTTACTTCAAATTCTAATTTTTTAAACTACATTAAATCTTCAATATTTCTTATTTCCCTAAATTTTACAACTCCTTTGAGAAAAACTATTTCCTCCCAAACATACCCAAAAATTTACAAAACAGCCTGTCACTTTTTCAAAAATCCATAGTGTAATCCATTTCTATCCTCGCTGTCGTTAAGGCCGTGGCAAACGAGGAAACATTGTTGCGGAAACATTGTTGCGGACGCAAATGTTTCGGCGAGCAAACTGGGGAAACATTTGTTGTGGCGCAAACTGTTTCTGAAAGAAGCGTCCTCAACAAATGTTGCGTGCGCGGGCAAACGGGGAAACATTTGCGTCCGCAACAATGTTTCCTCGTTTGCCACGGCCTTACACGAGACGATTTTTAACGACGATTTTTAACGCAACATTGTTGCGTTAAAAATCGTTACGTGTACATGGCCCGCTGGACGATTTTAACGCAACATTTCGTTGCGGCAAACTGTGTGGGTTTTTGAAAGCGATTCAAAAACCTGCAACATTGTTGCCGAATTTTGTTGGAGTTGGTTCGTGTAACACCTTCGTCGCTGACTTTTAACGCAACATCGCGTCATATTAGCGCGCGCTCGAGCAGTAATGCATGCTCAAAATGATGTTGCGTTAAAAAATCGTCCCGTGTAACATACCGTTGCCGCTCGTTTCCGCAACAATGTTGCGTTAAAAGTTGTCTCGTGTAACATGGATTAAAAATTGCCTTAAAAATCGTCTCGTGTAACATCACCTTTAGTCATCCGGACTTCTAAATGAATTCCTGTTATTTTTTCGAGTACTATTCTACAGAATCAAACCATTATTGTTCAGCTTCCTATGATCTAGATATGTTTCTGAGCTTCCCAAAATCATGCTAAAAATGAGGACAGTGTCCCTTTAATACCTGGACACTTTTCATTTCAAAGTTCATCTGAAGTAAGTGATTTGCACTGAAGACTTTCAGGCTCAGAAATTCATTTTATTTCTGTCACTTTTTAGGAGGAGCTGGCAGAAGGGCTCCACCTGATAGACTTTGAACAGCTCAAGATTGAAAACCAGACGTACAACGAAAAGATCGAAGAGAGAAATGAGGTTTTGTATGGGCAAAGTCTCACTTAGTCACTTTGCCCGTATGGGCGCCAAATACCGCAGTAAACCAAAGCGCGGTAAAATGCCAACCTCGTTCCCAGGGTCTCTCTTCTTCGCTCTAGGGGGGCGGGAAGAAGAGAGACCCTGGGAACGAGGTTGGTAAAATGCGTGTAAGCTACGTCATAGCTGGTGTTGATTTTGTTCCTAACAGCGTGCTATTGTAGCCAATCAAAGTGCTCAACAAACGCAAAACCACAAAACGGTGAAACCTGTATCGTAGCGCTGTTGCTGTTTCATGACACTCAGACTAAAAGAACAGGACGTTTTTCCCATACACACAAACAGTGCAAAAAAATACAATGCAACTATAACATTTCCACTTGGAAACGCCACCGCACGAAATTACTGTTTAGTAGCTTTTCATCCACGGACTTAAAAGTTAGAACCACCTTGTACAGCATAATAAACAGTACCACATGAAAGTACTGCTCAATAGCTTTCATTTGAATGATCACACACTAGGGTTTCATCCACAGACTTAAAAGTACAGCATAATAAACAGTCCCACATGAAAGTGATACTGCTCAATATCTTTTTATCCACGGACATCCACAGATTTTAACTTTATAAATCACCATATATAGCATAACAAACGGTACCACATGAAAGTACTGCTCAATAGCTTTTACTTGAATGCGGTTTTGATCCACACACTCAACAGTTAGCATTAGCTAATTAAGTTTTAACTTTCCTCCTTTGTTGTTGTGTTTTAGGAGCTGTTAAAACTACGTAAAAAGATAACGACTACAGTACAGGTTCTTACGCATCTGAAGGAGAAGTTACAATTTGTACAGGCCGAGAACAGCGAACAGAGAAGCAACCTCAGAACAGTTGAGGCTCATGCCGCTCAGGTTTGTCAATTGAGATTGAGTGTTTGGAGAGTTTGGCAGTCGAAGCTCTCTGAGCGGACTCTCTCGTAAGCGGACAGCTCTACTTACGGCCGCCTTGACAAAACCCCGTTTGAACCCTAGCTCATACAAAATTCCCGTAAGCGGCCAGCTACAGTTGCGGACACTTTTTCCGCTTCCCGAGGGTGTTCGCTTACGGGAGCTTCGACTGTTTAAGGAACGACAAGGTGATTTAGTATTAGGAGCCTGTTTCAGGCGTTCGGAGCGGCGCCTTTCCTTTCTCCTTTTCTTCCACTCAAGTAGTTCGTTACAGCGCGGACACTCGAACCGTGAACGCTTTGGCTTTATTTTGGCTTTATTTTGTCTTTATTTTGTCTTTATTTTGTCTTTATTTGTCTTTATTTTGACTTTATTTTGAAAAAATGTCTTGGCCTTTACTTCGAATCCGGGCTGTGATTGGCTAGTTCTGAAATAAGTACAAAATAAGTCAAAATAAAGACAAAATAAAGACAAAATAAAGACAAAATAAAGCCAAAGCGTTCACGGTTCGAGTGTCCGCGCTGTAATGACATTTTTTTCCTTTTTCCTTTCTTCTGATAGAAACGAGACATCTTAACAAGAACAAAGCAAGTCAGAGATGCGCTGAGAATAGAAAATGTCAAACTCAGACAAAAGTGTGGACTTCTTGGAAACGAGCCTTTACTCAGAGATTACGAACAACGGAAAGACCAGGTAATTTATATTTAGCGCTCTTCCTCGAGAGACGTCTGAGATTCAAGCCGAAAAGTTCCATACTGGTGACGTAGCTTTGCAGAGATCCGTGTAGTGTTTCTGATTGGTTGTTGATTGCGCGCGAAAATTCGAGCAACAACCAATCAGAGACGCTACTCGGATCTCTGTGTATGAAATTTTTCAATTACAAGTTGAAGCTCAGAAATATAAAGTGTTGACAATTTTTTTTGTTTTATTCTTAGAGCGACGATTTACGATCGAAAATTGAACGCCTGAAGATGGATCACGCTGAACTCACAATGGACTGCAGCGGAGTACGAACGAAAATCGAAGGAGCGAGACAAGAAGAGAAACCACTTTAGATTCTAATGTAGTTTGTAAATTAAAATCCTTTAGAGCGTTATTGTACATAGTTCACTGGCATTTTCATGTAAAATGACCAATTCATCTTCTGTAGTATCACAAAATATCTCGTATTAGGTCAGTGTTGAGAGCAACATGAATTGTATATAGAAATGTAGTAAAATTTGTACACCTTTGTTCATCGTTGTGAATTGATATTTATTTTATCCGAACTGTGATATCTCGTATAACATCTTTGTGAAAAATATATGGTAATGCAAAGTTTGTATCATATATTCGAGGTTTTAAATAAACAGTTCAGAACGAAATGATTTTCCTAGCTCTAGTCGTACAATTTGTTTTAACTGAATTTTGTCTGGTACAATCAGAAACTCGCACTTGGATTGAAAAGCGTTGATGCATCTTGTTTCTTTTTTAGCAAAATTCAGTGGAACTTCTACTTTCGGACACCTCCACTACAGGGGGTTTCACATAACTTTGGCAGACGGGTTGCGAATTTCGCAATTTAAACTTTTCTCAACAAAGTTTTATACAGGGAGGCTCCGCTCCGAGGTACAAACCCTTACCCTTTTCAGTATACCATTTTTGACAGAAAAGGTAACCCTTTAATATACCTTCAATAGAAAATGGTACCCCTTTCACATACCTACGGTAGAGACACTGCATTCCTCAGTTCTTTTCCCTTCAGGAATGAACCAAGAGATTTTCTCTTGAATGAACTTAATGAACGGTATTCCCGGAAAACATCAAGCGCCACCAGTAGAGATGTTTGATTCAGCCATGAGGTGCGTCTGTTCGAATAGGCCCTTTCGATACCTAAGTGCCACGCAGGCTACCTAAGTGTCAGCAGTTTCCCTTTTCTATACTTCAACTCGTGAAATCACTACCCCTTTCGGGCGGAGCTTCCCCGTATAGTCCATTATAGGGAGTACCCCCCGGGCCCTAGAGTCTAGACCCTTTCACATGCATCACCTTATTATTCTATCATCATCAGTATTATACCCATCTTTTGTCTTGTCACAACTGATAGGGAAAGAAGGACATATTTTAGTTGTCGAGATTTCTGTGAAATACAGGAGAACAGAATTCTCGACCCAATAGAGGTATGATCTGGGATAATAAATGGAAATGGGAATTAATACATAAAAACACAGAAACATGCAAAACAGCAAAACAGCATATGAAAACAGCAAAATATCAATCTGAATCGTCATCTGAATCTGGAATCTGGCGCGCTTGGGAACGAGATTGCTTTTGGCGCCAAAATTCTGTTTGAATTATGCGCGCGCACTTACCGATTCCGATCAAAAAGAACCTGGGACCAAGGACAGGAAACGTCAAAACTGTGAAGAAGAGTACAAGGAGGATTGGTGTCTTTTACGCGATTTATATCCCCAGTAGTCGGTCGAAACCTTTCAAGGACTGTTATCAATGCTCTCAAGATGGCTTAGCACGATTATTTTCCATCAGTGTGGCCTTCAAGTTGTTGATCGCTCGCGTGAGGTTCTTGACCGTGTGGTTTTCAATTCCGAATAATGTCCGGGGTCATCGGGAATATGCCAGCAGACAGCGTAAGATCACGATCTTACGAGTCCATTAACACCAAGGTAAATAAATAACCTAACTGATAAAGAAATACACTTCCCTTTACAATGACACCCCTAAAAATCGTTGTAAAGCTTTGCTTGAAACGTAAACTACAAACGCGCTCAATGAGTTAGAGATGGCAGATGGTTTCGATCAGCTCGTGTGGAAAATCTTAATTTATATCAGCTTAAAATTAGGTTTATTCGTTCATGTTGATTTAGCGTCTTCTGTGGTATTTGGAGTTAGATTTTGAACTGTGATTGAATTTTTACTACCTCAATTTTATCCTTCTGTATAAGATTTCCGAATTTCAACGCAATCAAACATAAACATTGAAATTCTCCGAGATCATGGATCTTCAAATAATTTAGCATGCTGGCATGCAGTCTGTGCATAATTCATGTTATTTTTATTTGTGTAGAACTTTCGTTTTCTATATTTCATTTCATGAATTGAACCTTTAAAAACAGAGCTACGTGACTTCAAATTTGAGTCCGTGAGAACTGCGACGGAGAAGTGAAGAAATAATAGGCTTAATTTATTTTGGATCAGTAAATTTATTTTTACAAGTAAGCTTAAATTAGCAACTTCAGGTCCTTCAGAAATTGACCCGAAATTTCTATTTCACAATTTCATCTTATATAGAATTTAAAATAAACCGTTTCTTATATTGCCTTTCGGCTGGGTGCATACATGTATAGTTACATCTGTACTTCTAACATATATGAGATTGACCAGTATAAAATATATATAAAATGCGGGGTGAATATTTTGTTTAGTACACACCATTTCAAATTTTAAGGCGACCAGTTAAATTTACATTTTGTTTTTGTATCCAATAGTCGTTGCAAGCCAGTTGTTTGAAATACATTTTACCCTTGTGATAGATATACAGTAACTGAGATGGAGTGTATGATAAAGCTTGGTAAATTAGTCATCATGAATTTTTTCCTTTTGATTTGCTTTTATCAAAATAATATGATGGATCATAACAATAAACATAGCAGAAAATCATTGTTTTTGAAGACAAAACATACTTTTTAAACGTACAATCTCATTTGCATTTACTGCAGTTATAGAAGAAAGGGGTCTTTAAGGCCCAGTTCAGACGCCGTACTTCACATGAGCCGAATCGAATTCGAATTTAGGCCGACCCAAATTAATTTAGACCGACTGAATTGATTCAGACGCTGAGCTTAATTCAGCCGAACTTAATTTAATAGGGGAAAATTGCTGTTATATTGAAAAATACATTATAATAATTCATACATTTGTTTCGGCTCATGTGAAGTTCGGCGTCTGAACTGGGCCTAACTCGCATAATTTGTGGCACCATTTGAACACTTTATGCTTCATAGGTTTTAAATAAATGAATTTCCAAAGAAATGCTAAGAAATTCCAGTGGGTAGAAAGAACTTGTGGGAAGGTGCAACTGTGTCTCAAATGCATTTTAACCCACTCAATTTCTACGTATGGTGACAAATTATTAATTACTTTGCCCCTATACAATCGATTGTGTAGTTCTATGAAAAGATGGCCCCAAATAGTACGATTAAAATAGAAATGTCTTTCTTGTAGGCACGTATGGAAACCACTTTTGGAACATCTGCTTTTTCTCCGGTGACGACAATAACAAGAGGTAATATTTGAATAACAATAAAAAGCTAAAATTGTTTGTTTCCAAACTTCATTTACTTTCAGTAAGACTCAATTGAAGAGGTGACAGAAATAAATACAGCCGGCTGTAAGCAGGCTTTTAGCCAGAATTTGAAAAGTGGGTGTCCTGGAGGCATGTCCCCTTATAAATTTGTTAAAGCTTTGGTGCATTTTGCATCATTTTCTCCCAGAATTGGGTGTCCACAGGACACCTGGACGCCCTTCTGGCTAAAAGCTTGCATGGCTTGTAAGTAATTTCTGGGGAAAAAATAGGAACCACCTCAATGTAGCACTTTGCCAATTGGACATTCTTCTTATACCACCTCTGCAATTTAATAATTATTATATAGTCTGCAGCAAACCAGAATTACTCGACTTATAAATTTTATTGCCACAAGGGATTGAGTTTTGACAATTTTTGCATGTTCACATGGCATTGCAAAAATTACATGATCCACAAAAAAAAAACTTTACACCTAAGAAAGGAATGTATAAGGCTGGTTCATATTTGAGGAATCTGACAGCTCATATTTATATTACCGGCCCTTATATTATAACTCCAGTTTGCAGAGCATAAAGTGACTAGCATGTCAGATATCGGAAAAATTTGCTTGCGATTCTATCTAGCGATCAAATTCGCCATGACAAGTGCATAAAATCACCTTTACAGAGCTGTATTACTATTATTGACTTGTTCATTCAGTTGACAGCGAGCGTGATGGTGCCCTTAAGAGGAATTCTGCTAGTATGACATGTGTCTCTTCAAGTAACAGCACAAGCTTGGGAAGAGAAGGAGACATCAATGGTGCAGTTGGTTCAGATCAGGTAATCATTATATACAGTATATAAGTATATAAAAAAATAATAATAATAATTTAAAAAAAATGTAGGTAAGATTCCAGTGTCGATTACAGTGCACGGATTACAACTGTTGTGGCGGTCATTTAACAGGAATCGTAACTTCATTTTTATCCTAAATTAAGTTCATTGGATGTTAAAAACTTTGACAAGACAAAACGTAAGTTGCTTGCTGGAAACCAGCCGTGAAATTTTTATCCCAAATTAATTCCTTGATCGCCGGTTCAAAACATCGAACACGCTAAAAGTTAGTCGCCTGCTGGTCGCCAACACTCAATTTTTAGTCGCATTGGCGACCAGCTGGTCACAATTTCGGACCCTGAGGTGTCGCTTTAAATATCGAGAGTCAAAACATTAAAATTGTTATGTTGGTACCACAAAAGTGTCTGCGTAATTCCGTAAATTATAGTGAGAGTCCGTAATAGCGGTAGTCGCTGGGGGCTGGATTTTATCTGTAATAGTGGGTGTCCATAATTTAACAGGTTGTCCGCAAGGCAAGAGTTGACTGTATTAATATTCAGAGATGGCCTAATGGTATTGTTGGACTCCAGATTGAGTGGTCTGGGTTCGAGCGCTGGCCGGATCATTGTGTTATGTTCTTGGCAACACTTTTACAGTTCCTCTCTAGATCTCCACCCAGGAGTAAATAGTGGTGCAACGATTAATCAAATTTTCAATTAATCGCAATTATGACCCTTTGATTTGATTCACGATTCCATGATGCCATATTTCAATTCACGTTCGATTCATAATTTAACCCATTCCAGCCCGTGAGTTTTGTCAATATTTTAAAGAAATGTGGTATTACTTCAGAGCCGTCTTTACCTTCAGTGAGTTCTGTCTTGAAAATGAAAGATTCAGCACTCGAAAGATGTTTTGAAAGCGTCAGATTTTTCTTGGCATTTTCCTCTGTGTTTTCTGCCTTGAATCTGCCAATCTGCGGTCATCAAGTGGTCTTTGAGGGATTATCTATATATTGATTTTGCCATCTCTTGCTTGGTTTCTCTGCTTACAAATTTGTTTTTATAAGATGCCATGTTGTATTACTGCAAGCAAGTCACGTGATATAATACTTGGTAGGTCCGTACTGCGTGCAAAGGTAATAGATGTTATTGAACTAGCGTGAGGTGTTGGGAAAATATTGGTCCAGTTTTTTTTTTGCAAAAAGAACTCGACCAATATATCCCAATACGGACCGAACAAGCTAGTTCAATAAAGTTGTTATTATAATGGCGTGAGCGGTCCATCTTTGCGGTCCGTATTGCAAAATTCGGACCGCTCAGGGAACCAATCAGAATGCTCCTTTTCATCGTGGACCAGTTTGCCATATAATAATAGATATTACAGCACCAAAACTAGTGAATCAGGTCTTTGGTGTGGAAGCATTATGTTTTCCCTGTTTAGACTGCATAACAGATAATTCTAAGACACTGCAGAAATAAAGAAAAAATTGAATAATCGAATCAAAATAATCGAAATCGAAAGGCAATAATCGAAATCGAATTGAAGGGTAGGTGAATCGTTGCAGCCCTAGGAGTAAATGGTACTGATGATTGACAGGGCAACCTGACAAGAATGCTGGGCTGGATTTAACTTAGCTTGAAGTAATATGCTTTTATTTTATTATTTTAGGGAAGTTTTGATGCTGTTTGCTTCAAACGTCATCACAGAACGTCATCAACCATTTCAGCTCGTTCTCATCATTCCATTTCAAGCTGTACAGAAGAAGATGAAGAGGTCTGTATTGGCACTGTTATAACAATATTATTTATTGTTATTCCAAGCTTGTGACTACATTGATATCCTGAAAAGAAATGATGGAAAATGTTAAATGCACAGCATTGCCTCTTGCAAAAAAATTCATTTTGAATACTGCTACAGCTAGACTTGCCCACAAGTTGTGCTCGGAAATTTTTTTCTGGGGAGCGAAAAAACAAGCGTGAACCGTGAAAAGTCAAGCGCAAAGCATGTGAACAAACACCGAAGAGGGGAGCTCAACTTGTTTCCCAAGTGCAGTAAAATACTAAATCAAATAAAGTGACGTCAAATTGGTATAAGCGTCTTAGTGTCTTGTTTCTTTTGGGCGGAGCTATTTAACACAGAACAATGATGAAGTTATTCCACGCAGCTCAAGCTCATGTGCGCTTCGATAATGCCATTTCTGATTGGATAAGACCACAGGAGGAAGATTCCTCCTGTAAATTTACAACGCTACAAGTGATAAAAGTCTTTTGCGCCAGGACTGATTCCCAGAAATCGAGAAGTGAAGGACTTTGAGAAAGTCTATGCCACAGTTGGAAAGGTAGTATACCAGTAATTCTGCCATTCATTTCAAGCAGAATACTGAGGCTAGTTTTCAGGCCATGTTGCTTGGGGGACTCTTATACATGTATACATGTAAATTAAAGTAACAGCCTGGATGTTCATTAGGTACATGTTGTACTTTAAAAGGAGCCTTTAAAAGGTGATATAATTATTATAATTACTGAGTCAAAGCTCTCGTAAACAACCACCTCGGGAATTCGAAAAAGTGGTCGTAATTAGAGCTGGTTGCTTACGAAAGCGGTCGCAATGAGAGCTTTGACTGTATGTTATAGAGATTGAGGTGACCATTAGTGGAGGTTTGACTGTATTCATCAAAATTGAATTGTTCTTTTTACACTGCAGGCAATTGTTCTATTTGTGGAAGAGCCATCATCCAAGCTGTCCTGCACATTGTGTCAACGTGTGTTTAAAGATCCTGTTATTACATCATGTGGGGTAAGATTGCTTTTGATTAGTTTGTCTGCAGTGTGTTATAATCTTCCATTAAATTTACAAGGGTATGAGTACCTGATCATGCCTGATCACAGAATTTGTGAGGGGGCATTCGCAATATTCTTTTTTTTTTTGGCGACTAAAATGCTTGGAACAGGTAATTTATTTCACCAGTTTACAAGATATTACTCTTTGCTTCTGTTCACTGTGCTCTATGTTTTGTTTGTTTTTGTCCTATTTTAAATGTTTTAAACCCTTTCAATCTTGTAATTGACTGGACTGGAATAGTTAGTTTGGGTGGCGCTTATTTCCTATTGTGCCTGAAAGGGTGGGCGCTAATTTTCGAAGAAGGGCGCATTATTCAGCGGTTTCCTTGGTTGAAAGTTGGTTGGAAAAACACAACATATTAGGTTACATGTTGACTAGCTACAGTTTTGTTTTCAAATTTTCCTTTTTGTTTTGTTTTATTTAGCACACCTTTTGTCGAACTTGTGTTCTTTCAAGAGCATCAGAAAAGTGCCCAGTTGATGACAACAAACTTTCAATAGTAGTCGTAAACCTTGCTGTGAGTAGTCATATTATGTTATGTCAAAAAAACATATTTTTTGTCAAAAGCTTTTCTAGTGTTATATACAGGGCTTATGGTAGGATGCGGGGAAAAAAAAAAAAAAAAAAAAAATCAAAATTATACGGGATTTTTTGGGCGATTTATGTGGGGAAAATCGCGAATTATGCGGGAGGGGGGGGGGGGGGGGAAATAGACATGAAAAGAAGTCACGTAAAAAACGTAAAAACAGAGAGTTTTTTTTCTATTCCAAATTGTGATTCGCCACTTAGGAAACATTATCTCTAGATTTTCCACCAATAATGAGGCACGTTCTATCGAAATTTAGACAACAGGCCCCCATGGTTTTCAACATAGAACGCTTTGTCATTCCCGTTGTGAATATCGTCCTTTCGATTGCTCAATGTTCGACGATTTGGGAAGGAAATCTACTGTTAACTTCGGATAAATTGGGTAAGAAATAGCGAAAATAGATACCTGTTTTATGATTTTCTACACATTTCTCCAAATTATGCGGGATAATGAGGGAATTGCCGGATTATGCGGATTATGCGGAGGAAGCCAAATTATGCTGGTCCGCTTCCGCGCATCCTACCATAAGCCCGGTATATAGTATCCATTCATTTTCTAATCTTTTTATTATTATTATTTGTACTTTGTCTCTCTACGGCTGACAGCTAGCACTGGTCCCTGGGGTTTCCGCCTTAGAGAGAGTGGTGTCTGCTTTAAAAGAGAATTGACTGTATACTAGAAACTATAAATAAAACTTTAGAGTTAATTTATTTTCTAAAATGTTATGTTACAAGGTCCTTATATTAAATAGAGTTGATTGTTTTCAGGTGTCAGAGCAGATAGGTGAACTGTACATCCATTGTAAGTATGGCTGTAAACTGTCATCAACGGGAACCCTAACTGATCATGAAGTGAATCCTGCTGGGTGTCCTGTGACGGTCAAGCTCTCTAACAGGCAGTAAGTCATGGCTATGTTGTGGTTATTAATTCATTTTGTGTTTGGTGTGAGAGAAGAAATCCAGCTAGTGGCAGGATGGAGGATTTGAACCAGGGACCTCCAGATTTCAAATTAAGCACCCTAAACCACTCCCCCTTATTAATATTGCACTTTAATAAAATATTATAACTGTTATCGTAACTCAATAAAAGGTAAAGCCATACTCGGGCCAAACTGGCCCTCAATGCCAGAGCTTATCCCGGTTTCTGTAGCATGAAGCTGACTAGGAGTATTGCTACTCTCCTGAATGGGATGCAAGCCAATGCCAGGTTACCCCCAGCACTTTGTCAGGTTGCCCTAACAATTCGCCAGTACCCAATTTTATACTCATGGGTGGAGAGAGGCACTATGAGAGCTACATGCCTTGCCCAAGAACATAACAGGGGCAGGGTTCAAACCCAGACTGCTCAATCCGGAGTCTAATGCACTAACCATTAGGCCACCACATCTCAGACATCGTAACTCAATGATCCATAAACATAATGTGTAATTCTAATTCTAATTCTAACAGTTTGTGTCTGTTTTTAGTGAGCATGAAAGGAACTGTCAGTATGCTCCAACGCAATGTCCTAACAGTTCACAATGCCCTACCTTACTTAAAATGGTAAGTTACTACAAATAAAAACTTAGATTATCACATTACAATCCAAAAATGTTTGAATGGCTAGTTAATTTAGCATTCAGTACAAGCGGTGCCATGAAATGTTTCTCTACTAATAAACTATCACATCCTATCCTATCATCAGAGTAGAAAAGTTACTATTAATAAAGTTTTCTCATAATCCAGGGATTGCATGTGTAATTTAAAAAAATCATTCCACTAAGTTACCAACTTGGTGCTGCATGCCTCATTGGCTATGTCTGTCTATGAGCTCATATTCACCTAGATTTGTGGAATAATATCATTACTAACTGTTAATTAGCACATATTTAACACTATGGGGAGCAGGGATGGCGCAGTGGTGAGAGCACTCGCCTCCCACCAATGTGGCTCGGGTTTCCGGCCGGGAGTCATATGTGGGTTGAGTTTGTTGTTGGTTCTCATCCTTGCTCCGAGGGTTTTTCTCTGAGTACTCCGGTTTTCCTCCCTCCACACAAAAAAAAAAACATTTCTAAATTCCAATTCAATCTGGGATCTGAGGGCCATGGGTTTGTCAGTCACAAGACTGTTAAAAGTGTCACGCTTGTTATAAATAAAGTCAATAATTTATTGTCTTGAAACTTTCATTAGGATCTTGAAGATCATTTACAAGTTTGTGAACACATGAGATGTCCTCACCAAAAATATGGGTAGGTAATCATCTTAACCTTGAGATTATTTTCTTAACATACAATGATCTGCAGATCTCCTATATTGAGAAGGATTGTGCCCATTATCAAGCATAATAAATCAAAATTAATGTTTTGAAAGGCAGCGTTTGAGAGTAAAAAGCCTGGACATTTTCCTCACATTGTGTTCTTGGCCAACACATTTCTACATGCCTTTCTCAACTCAGGAGTCAGGTACTTAGGAAGTGATGGTAGCATCCTGGCAAATATCTTTTAACATCACTCAGCTCTTTGTCAGAACTCAAGCAAGGAATTATTTCTGGTATTTAAATAAAAAGCAGTGGAAGTTACAAAGTACTGTAAAAACCTGCTTATAAGCCCACCATCCCCTATCAAAAATAATATTGCAGTTAAATAAGGCCCTTCCCCTGTCCTTTTCCTTATTTCCTTACAAACATCCTCACTGTGATTCACAGAATATTGCACAACTTCAAATAGACTGAAATTATTGATTTATTGTCAACTCATGTCGACACAAATTTGATCCCCCCCTCCCCCCATCCCATTCATCATTTATAAGCCCACCTGAAACCCACCTTACCAAGACCTTAGAACCATGATTTATGGACAGTATTTTATTGCTGTGTATGGAAAGCAAGCAAGACTACATGGCATATCTCTGTGTGATCCATACTTTTCAATCATTTTAGGTGTCACATGGAGGGTAATCACAAAGAGGTTCGACTCCATCTTGAGATGTGCAAGTTTGAATCTGTCAAGGTATTTGTAATGTTTTGGTTGGCATTACGATGGAAACATTACACAAAAGTAACTCTTATTGGCAAATCTGGCTCATTTTTTTTCTGTCATAGTCGGGAATGGATGTTTCAGTTGCTTATTGACTAACTAGGAGGGATTGTTATGAAAATCTTTCAATAATTTAATTAGCTTGAAGAAGTAATTCATATAATGTCTTTGTAGAATGGCTAAAAGACAGATTTGTTTCTGGCCAGCTTGACTAACTCACTCAGTCAATATGAGTTTTATCCAGGAATGAATGTAGTAAGTCTGAAGTATCAGCTGTCTCCTTACCCTGACCCCCCAAGGGAAGTGTCTGCCATCTCCTCACCCTGACCCACCAAGGGGGCTCTCTCAACTGGCCCCTCAGGGGGTTAGGACTTGCAAGGAGACAGTTGACACTTCAGACTGCAGGATTAACCTTTCTTGACCTTGTTTGGTGGAAAATTTGAATTATGCTTGGTTGTGTGGCTTTTTCATTATTTTACAAGTCTGGTATATTTTATGTAGTAAATAAATTATTGTTTACTGAACAATTTTGACAGGAATTTTTACAACATACTGACAAGAGAATGGAAGAACTCAAAACAACTATGAAAGATAAAGATCAGGTACCAACATGTCATACTAATTATCTAGCATCTCTGCACGCATTGCATTATTTAGCATCTTTGTATGCATTGTGGACCCATGATGCTAAATAAATTTATTTAGCATCTTTGTATGCATTGCGGACTTGTGAGAGACAACAGGCAGAAAAGAGAAACCCCTTCTCTAGATTCTCCTGTTAAACCCGGTCCAAACCAGAATAATAGTTTGAGGGATGAGAGTTTTCTAGAATAGAACCCTCATTGACTATCACCACCTCGGGCCATAGAGAAAACTCTCCATCGACGACTCTCAAGAAAAAGTTAACCAGGTTCAAATTGGATAAGAGCACACAAGAGTGCCGAGAGTGCATGAGAGTTTCAAGTCAAACGAGAGTGAGAGTTTGATCTCCTGTCAAATCGCATTCCCTTTAGGCCTGGGCTTTGAGTGGTGTGACAGGGCTATTTTTTTCCAAACTGAACCTTTGTATGGCAAGTTTCTTTTATGAACTTATTTTTATTTGGTGAAATTGCTTTCAGGAAATCGTATTTCTCAAGGCAATGATATTGAAGTTGACAGAGCGAGTTGATAGAATGGAGAAAACTGTAGATATCAGAATAGGTAAGTCAACAGAAGTTTGAAGATCTTTGTAAGTGCCTTGGATGTAAAGGTAGGCTATTTATTTCAATTCACCCGATGGTCTTTTTACTGTTATTATTTAGATCTTTTAGACGAGAGTCAAACAAAGTTGTCCTCAGATTTACTGGATTCAAGACAAAACATTTCACAGATACAGGTACAAAGTTCATGTATAGAACTCTTTGCTTAAATAGCCAATAGATCTTTGACTAGTTGGCATAGGTAAGGTAATACCACATTTTGCTTTAACTGTATATATGAATCCTTTTGTTTTCTGTGTTAAACAGACTGATCTGTCAAACGTAGAGGCAAGATTGTGGGGTGTAGGAAGTAAGTCATGTTTCTGTTGTTTTTTTTTCGGTGGTGGTTATAAATCCAAAAACCCACTCCTTCTTGGAGCCTGAAGAAGAAATTATTACAATTTTCTTTCAAGAAAAAAGATGATTTTGGTATAAGTAATTTTCTTGTATATACTTTCTTGCAGCATTTGATATACAGCCACTGTTCAAGTGCAAGGGAACTTTCGTTGGTCACCAGGTAAAGATTGTACATCTAATTGAAATTAGCATCCGACTATCAGGCAAACTCTCAATCTGATTGGCTACACAAGGGCGGTCTAATTTTCGATAGACTGTCCTGGGAGCACACGCAAGTAAGTAAAATTGTCAAAATCACAAACCAAAACTAGAAATAAACCACTTTCACTGTTTTTGTCGAATAGATCGGTTTCTGGGTTATGCTAAAACAGTTAGACGGCTCGCTCTCGGTTTCTATCGACTTTGATAGTTGGTGATAGTTGGCTCGGGGCTACTGCCCTCGCCAACTATCGCCGATGCAAATATCACAACGACAGCTTTCTGCAAAAAAGGATATAGCACATACATTCATACATAAAGTATTCACTGGCACCGTTTTTCTTTCTAATCTCTAGGGTCCTGTGTGGACTTTGTGTACCCATGGCGAATGGCTTTTCAGTGGCTCATCTGACAAAACGATTAAGGTAATCTGCTAACGTTTAGATGATTGTAAATAACGTTACTAGTGAGATATTCATGGTATACCACAAGAAAGCATTAGTTATACATAATTATTTGTAGTGAGGCTTTTTTTTTCTCGTGATGAGTTTTTGGCGGGAAACAACTTTACGCTGTGACAGACGTGATATGTTATGGCGGGAAAAAACCGTTGCATGCAACCCATGAAATGCAGCTAGAAAATTGACAGCTTTCCAGCTTTGTGATTGGCTGTTTCCTCTGTGGCTTGGGGTTAATGTATCGGTATTTATAAGCTGTATGTATTGGTGTGGAGAAAGGCTATTTTAGCATGAATTTTCTAGGCCATTGGTCAGGAAAATGGATGGTAAGGAACATTTATCCAAAGTTCTACTACCCAATTACCTTAGTTACTTACTGTAGTTTCCTGTTTTTGTTTTTTGAAGGTGTGGGACACATTAACTACTTACAAATGCGTGAAGACTCTGGAAGGACACAGTGGAATTGTGTTGGCTTTGTGTACTCATGAGTATGTTAAACCAATGACTTTTCCTACCTTATGTAACATCATAGAACACTTTTGAAAGTACTAAATATGCGAGCACTGTGATTGGTTCACAGAATTCCCGTAACATGCTCTAACAAATGTGTTTCAGGCAAATTTTCCCGCCCTTTCCATCGGTTACATGTTTTCCCACCCTTTCCATCGGTTACATGTTTTCCCACCCTTTTCCATCGGTTACATGTTTCCCACCCTTTCCATCGGTTACATGTTTTCCCGCGCTCTCCATCGGTTACACGTTTTCCCGCGCTTTTCATCGGTTACTCGTTTTCCCGCGCTTTCCCTCAGTCACACGTTTTCCCGCGCTTTTCATCGGTTACACGTTTTCCCGCGCTTTTCATCGGTTACACGTTGTCCTTACTTTCCATAGGTAAGGTTACATGTTTTCTGTTTTTGCATCAAGTTCTGATTGGTTGATTGACTTTATTGTAGCGTAATGACAGTCATTAGAAAAATGTTCCATTGTAACACAACCGTCGTTCTCAGCATCTCATCTTGTTTGTCTTTCTTGTCTCGCAGCAAAAAGCTCTACAGTGGATCAGCAGACTGCACTATAAATGTACGTGTTTTAGTGTACCTGTATGTTTATTATATCGCTTAGACTGATGAATTGTTTCTGCATTAGCACCATTGCCTGTTCTTAGTTCTTATAAAGGACAATATTCCTGTCACCAGCAATCACTTTCATGATGAAATTCCAAGTAATACAGATTATTTTTTATACCGTTAAAAGCATCTAACATATTGCTACTTTATGAACAGGTTAGTTTTGTTCCCAGGTTAGTTTTGTTCCCAGAAAACCGGTTCTTCATCACAAATTTCACAAATTATCTTCATGTTATTTCTAAAGAAGCGAATAGGCACGCTACAATAATTCAACCGAGGATACATCTAAAATAGCTTATGAAGAGAAATAATAAAATTAGCGTAACTCTTGGATAAATCACATGATGTTAAAATATGGCGGTTTGTTGCAGATACAAGTTTGAAAGCATCTTTAGCTTCCTTCAACAATCCTCCTTGCCTTGCCGCGAATGAAAGCATCTTTTTCTTACAATCCATAATTACTTTACGAGACGATTTTTAACGCAACAATGTTGTGTTAAAAATTGTTATAGTGTGACATGGCGCGCTGGACGATTTTTAACGCAACATTTCGTTGCGGCAAAATGTTGCAGGTTTTTTAAAGCGATTCAAAAACCTGCAACATGTTGCCGCAACGAAATGTTGCGGTCTGATGTTGCGTTAAAAATCGTCCCGTGCAACAATGTTGCGCTAAAAGTTGTCTCGTGAAACATGGATTTAGGACGATTATAAAAATGTACGAACTAGTGAAGATATAGCAACCTCTGTTCTAACTCTGACCAACATCTAACGTCTCCTTAAATTATTAATACAAAGTCAACTATGCAAGTGTTGAGAATACACGAACTGATCATCAACATGTCAAATTCTCCTAACAAGTGCTATAAGAAATGTATGCAAACGAGTTAAGAGAATTTACTTATTGATATCATCTTTTTATGTCAGGTTTGGTGCCTTGAAGCTCTTGAACTGCTCGACTCTATTCGTGGTCACGAAAACCCGGTCTGCACATTGGTAACAAAGAGAAATATGCTGTTTAGTGGATCGCTCAAGAAAATCAAGGTAAGTAGACCACCAGAGCAGTCTGTGCGCGACAACTGAAGCCGCCGAAAATTCATATTAAACTGAGCGGAAAATCAATACCAGCACCTGAAAGACCACCTCTTGTTTGGTAATCGTACCAACTTTCGTTAGGTTAGGTTCTACCTGAGTCGAGAAAACGGAAGTTGAAAAACTGGAAAATTTAGAGACATCTGTGGCGTATACCCCCAGTCATACAAACGTCTCTAAAGTTCCAGTTTTCAAAAACTTGGTACGAATACCACACAAGAGGTGGTCTTTCAGGTGCTGGTATTGATTTTCCGCTCAGTTTATCATTTTGAATTTGCGGCGGCCATTTTGGAGAAAGGTCTAAGAGAGAATTTAGATCAATTCACAGTGGAACCCCGATATAACGAAGAGCCAAGTGACCGGAAAACGTGTTCGTTATAACGGGGTTCTGTTCCATACATTTTACTGTAATTGGCTGGGCTGAAGAATATCGTTCGTTATAGCGGGGACCTCCAGGCTCGTTATGAAGGTGTTCCACTGTAACGTAAGAACATTCGCTATATACATTATCCATCAGAGAGCAAATACCGATAACATTTCAAGAACGCGTTTTCATAGCTCAACTTTATCACTGCAAAACATAAAGCTCCGAAAACAACGTTATTCTGAGTTGGGGAAAGATGTCTCGATCTCCTACGCGGACGCTCGTTGGGCTCGTCACGCAATCTGTCCTCCCATATCACGCAATCTTTCTTCTCCCACGAAGCTAGAGGGAAAAATGCGTGACGAGCCCATAGGAGGCTATTTAGGGTTTTAGCAGAATTTGTAGAACAATTCAGTTCGTAATTTCACAACGTGTTTTGTTCCATAGGTGTGGAATCTACAGACCATGGAACTCATACAAGAACTTACGGGCCTTAATCACTGGGTGCGCGCGTTAGTGGCTTCAGAAAGGCACCTCTTCAGTGGCTCCTATCAGACCATCAAGGTACTTTTACAGGATGTGCGCAATGAATAGTGTTCGAGCTATGTCACGATATTTTAAGTCATTTTTACGAAGTGCAAAATCACCTTCAAATTGGAGAAAGCCTCCAAATAATAGTTTACTAAGGTAGAAAAACACCAAAGAGTTGATAATAAACCAAAAAGGAACAAGGATGGTTGAGGATGGAGAAGATTAAGACGGATTTCAAACGGCGAACTTGAAAAAATTGGCCAATTTTTCAAGATGCGCCATTCGAGACTTAGCTCCTTTATGTCTATTGAAACCATTTTAATAACAAACCGTGCGCCAGGGGAAAACGGGGAAACTCATTCTCAAGGGGATCTAGCTAATTCGGGGAAGCTCGTTCCCAGGAAGATCCAGGGAAGCTCGTTTTCATGGGAATCCTGGAAATCTCATTCCTAGGGGGTTCTGGGGAAGCTGATTCCCATTGGGTTCCAGAACCTCATTCCCAAAGGAATCCGGAGAAGTTCGTTGCCAAGGTAATTCGGAGATTCGTAATTCGTTCTTTGGGGGTTCCGAGGAAGCTTGTGCCCGGTAGGGGAATCCGGGTTACCCTAGGGATGTTTCATTTTTCAGTTAATCAGCGCGTCAACTGGATGGCAAACGTTTGTTTGTTTGTTTGTTTGTTTTGACTCGCCTGCCGAACGCAGCACAACAGTGTCACAGTTTCTAACTAATGCTGGTTTGGCTTCCTTATTTCCAGTTATGGGATCTAGACACGCTCGAGTGTGTTCGCGTCCTTCAGACATCTGGAGGCAGTGTGTATTCCCTGGCGGTTACTAAGGAGTACATCGTGTGTGGAACATACGAGAACCAAGTACAGGTAAGACATGTAACCTGAAATGCACTGCAGTCAGTCGTTCTGGGAGCAATCCACCGTACAGAAAAATATGGCGGCTGTACATTTTACCACAATACCTTGCGAACCTTACCTAACACAGCCAATAGCCCTTTTCACGGTTAACCTGAAATATTTGCATAACAATTATATATAATACAGCTAAACATAGAAGCGAGGCAATTTCGGGCACAAGCTGTAAAACATCGTTATTTTCTTGAGTTCCTTAAACTATGTTAGCATCAAAATAGTTTTAAAACGGAGAAGAACTAAATATGCAACTATTTCAGTTAAAGTTTGCCGTAAAGATCGTAATCCGATCTCGCTGTTGCTTATGCGAGTCTACTCTTTATTAATAGAGAAAAGTCGTTTTACAATTTTTTCTAAAAACAACGTAAACTAAAAGAATTGTAGTTCTTCTACATTTTAAAACTGTTTTTATACTAAAAGAGTTGAAGGAGTTCAAGAAAAACACGATGTTTTGCAGCTTGTGCCCGAAATTGCCTCGCTTCTATGTTCAAGTGTATTGTTATGCAAATATCGCAAGTTAACCGTGAAAAGGGCTATAGGCACATAGAAAGCCATATTTTTTTGCGAAATTCGTCCTTCTGTACTAACAACACTGTGTATGCTAGATTTGAAGTTTTTCGAACTTTTCTGTGCGTTTTTATGATTGTTTTTAGGGTTTTCGTGCGCTAAGAATTATGGGTAAATGTACCAGTCGCCATCTTTTTCCGTACGGTGGATTACGTTGTCGGCAAATCTTCGTAGCAGCACGCGAAGAGGTTCCGATTGTTATTGTCCAATCAAAAAATATCGCGAGTACTCCCGAGAACTCAGAAACCATGGCGTCATGCATTGCCTGTGCAAAGCCGAGGCCAAACAAGATTACGAGAACGACAGTCGCAGAGAATCCACCGTACCGGAAAAGATGGCGACTGGTACATTTACCCATAACTCTTAGCGCACGAAAACCCTAAAAAAGCTCATAAAAACGCACCGAAAAGTTCTAAAAACTTCAAACCTAGCATACACAATGTTGCTATATTACAGGGACGAATTTCCCCAAAAATATGGCTTTCTATGTGCCTATTGGCTGTGTTAGGTTCGCAAGGTATTGTGGTAAAATGTACAGCAGTCATCTTTTTCCGTACGGTGGATTGCAAGGATGAGAGTTGCACGAGAGTTTTCTTCAACTCTCATCTGCCCGGGTAGCCTGCGTCGCAGACAGACCTACACGAGGATACAACTAACTATAGGTACTATATCGAGGATTTTGTGACACGTCCGGCTGCACCGCAGGCTACAGCCCGGGTCAATTGAGAGAAAACATACGTCGACTCTCAAGAAAAATTTGAGCAGGTTCAAATTTTTTCGTTCTCGTATTAATACACACTGTGAGAGTTTGAATCGTTTAATGTGCCAGACGTTTGTAAGAAAACGTTATATAATTACTAAAATACAGTGGCAGACCAAAATACGAGGCGAAAAAACTAGTGGATAACAATTGTTACATCAGTTATCTATGCATGTTCGGTGTACAAAGTTTAACCTTTCAGTAATTATTTTAATTTACAGTGATTATAAACTTTTCTCCAGGTCTACGATGTCAGCACACATAAACACTTGGAAACGCTCAATGGTAAGTTTCAACATTTATTTCTTCAAATAAAAATTCCTTTAATATCACAAAATCACTTTGAGTGAGTATCGAAATTCTGGTAAGTTTTGAGTGTGATGTTGGAAAGTTTCCTTGCCAAAACTTAAAGTGTATATGACAGATATTTTTTTATTTGCTTGATCGAATCTACATAGGATCCTGATACGAACATCGAAAAAAAATTCCATATCGCTTTTCTTCACCGCGTTTTAGCCGTCTAAAGACGTAAAATTTCATTTCCGGTTAGGTCCGAGTCGGTCGTGACGTCAAAACCAGAACGCCTTCGACAACAACGCAAAGACAGCGAGGAGTTTCGTGGCTTGTAGCCGTGTATAACCAGATATATTTTAGTTCAAATTTTGTCTAGAACCGTCAAAACTTACACAAAGTTATGTCTACGGATGATTTTGAGTTGGGAGCGATTCTGAGCGATCAGACGCATAATTCAGTGTTTCTTCGACTGTTGATGAAGGTGAGTGCGATGAGTTTTAATATACAGGTTTATAGAAGCAGCAACAGACAACTCAGACCCAGAAGGTCCTTACGATGAGTGGCTTCAAGAGTACATGTATACCGCTAGCAGATAACGACAGCGATATAATTTCTCATTCTGAAAGAACGTGAATTTCGGAGCCCGGACATGCTGGAAATGCGTGTGTATAACTACGCCGTAAAAATAGCATTGTTTGTTTACACAATTGCGCTGTTTGAATCGAAATGGGTTGAACCGATTTGTAATAAGCTTTTTAAAATTCGCTTGTAGTTTATCTTGAGTTTTTCTCTTTTCGAGGACTGTTCATGAGGGGCGAAGGGGCAGCAACTCGCGAAGCGGCGAGCGAGTTTGAAATCGAATGGATCTTTAGCACGAAGATCGCGGCACGCTCCAAATGTAAATAGTGTCACAGAAGCGGTCACGACTAAACAAGAGGGTTTTTTCCCTTTTTTCGCTCCTAAAGGTATTTTGTTTTGAATTTTGATTTCAGTGTCTGTTGTCCTTGCGGAAGAAGCAACAATGCAACTGCACAATCTTCGGTAGAGGCAGACCAATGTGCACAATGTGATATGTGGATAAATAAAGTTACTATCGCGAGCCCAGCGTCGAAAAATTATTCAGACTGAGCAAAAACGTTACCGGACAAAAATGGTTCTGAATCACAACTCCGGTTTCTTAAAGATAAATTATTCCTCTGCCTCCCAAAGTAAACCACTGTTGACTGAGAAACTACTAGTGAGAGCTTATGAAAAGCGATTCAGGCCAAAGTCATCACAACAGCGCATTGAATGAAAATCACGCAGCTGTTGTTTCTGACTTGTCTGGACTCCGGGACATAATTGCTCCCTGAAACATTCTTTCTAAAGATGAATAAGAAACTCTATCAAATTCAATGACTATTTTTCTTAAATACCTTTAGGAGCGAAAAGAAGGAAAAAAACCTTGTTTAGTCGTGACCGCTTCTGTGACACTATTTACATTTGGAGCGTGCCGCGATCTTCGTGCTAAAGATCCATTCGATTTCAAACTCGCTCGCCGCTTCGCGAGTTGCTGCCCCTTCGCCCCTCATGAACAGTCCTCGAAAAGAGAAAAACTCAAGATAAACTACAAGCGAATTTTTAAAAAGCTTATTACAAATCGGTTCAACTCATTTCGATTCAAACAGCGCAATTGTGTAAACAAACAATGTTATTTTTACGGCGTATTTATACACACGCATTTCCAGCATGTCCGGGCTCCGAAATTCACGTTCTTTCAGAATGAGAAAATATCGCTGTCGTTATCTGCTAGCGGTATACATGTACTCTTGAAGCCACTCATCGTAAGGACCTTCTGGGTCTGAGTTGTCTGTTGCTGCTTCTATAAACCTGTATATTAAAACTATCGCACTCAACTTCATCAACAGTCGAAGAAACACTGAATTATGCGTCTGATCGCTCAGAATCGCTCCCAAACTCAAAATCATCCGTAGACATAACTTTGTGTAAGTTTTGACGGTTCTAGACAAAATTTGAACTAAAATATATCTGGTTATACACGGCTACAAGCACGAAACTCCTCGCTGTCTTTGCGTTGTTGTCGAAGGCGTTCTGGTTTTGACGTCACGACCGACTCGGTCCAGGACTCCACCTCGCTCGGCTTTTTACCTAACCGGAAATGAAATTTCACGTCTTTAGACGGCTAAAACGCGGTGAAGAAAAGCGATATGGAATTTTTTTTTTCGATGTTCATATCAGGATCCTATGTAGATTCGATCAAGCAAATAAAAAAATATCTGTCATATACACTTTAAGTTTAGCTTGCAATATGACAGTTATACGCGCCATGACGTTTGAGTGTCAGACGATTTCCCTACTTTCAAAATGGCGGCCATAGCCATCTGCTCAGTGTTCACCAACGGTTTTCAACATTGATGTTTCCGTATGTGACATACGACTTTCTCAATTTTACAATTTTTTTATTTTTTTTTAATTCGAAGTCTGCGAAGTGTTCAGGTGAAAAATCATTTTGTTTGCTCGATAATTTCTTTCTGTTTTCATACAGTAGGGATGTCGGAATTATTTTGCCTCGGATAGGGTCTTAAATTTAAAAAAACTGAAGGCGAAATGCTGGGACAAGTTCCCGCTGTTTTCGTCGAATATAGTCCTGAAATGAGTAAAGGCCGGTTTACACGCTACGATTTGTCGGCCCGATATCTCTTTTATTGGTATAGCGTGAGGATGAAAATCGACCCGATTTATCAAATCTGTGGCGCTGCTACAGATTTTTATAAATCATGCCGATTTTCGCCCGCTCAGTCATTTTCTTATATTATTCTTCATATTTCTTTTCGCAAAAGAATTACTATCGGTTTGGTGCAAACATGACTTTATTTAATAGTGCTGCTTACTTTTTATTTAGTGCTTAGTTACAGCGCAATGTAAAATAGAAACGAAAAAAGGTTTACGAATAAAACATTACGTAATATATCAGACACCAGAGAAAATGTTTCATCCGATTTCCAATCACCGAGAAGAGAGTTGAAAATACGACGCGTAGCGGAGTATTTTTGACGAAATTTGAGGTGTTTGGAAATCGAATGAAACTATCTCTCGCGCGAGTATTTGGTATATCTCAATCGAAACAAAACCAAAGGAGTCCCTCGTGGGGACGTCCATATAAAAGTGACGAGCGGAGGAGAAAAATCTATGCTAATTAAGACCTGATATTCAAATCCCCGTTCAAGAATATTTACATGCTTGAAAAATATTGCAAATTGCAGCGATCCGTTTGCTGTTCTGGAATTCACACGAAATGCTTGTATTTTTGTGTTTTGCGGCACTGTACCAACTGTACTGTTACGTTAATATTACATCGCCGACTATTTTACAACCGTTTACCGATTATCGTTGGCCTTCATTCACTTAAATAAAATTTTGTAGAAATCCAGAGGTTTGAAAATGGAAGAAATACATTAATATCATTATCAAAAGTAATGATCTGAATAAAACCTGTTTGCGTTCAATGTTTTCATATTTACTGCCGCGAGTCACTCTGCCCCGTCAGTGGTCTCCTGTTGGTGTTCGATGTTTCTCATTCTCTCGAACAATATTTCGTAGAAATCGAGTGGCTTGAAGATGTCGATTACAAGGGAATGCATCTCTTCCTGCGACAGATTCTTGGCTTTTTCAGTCAGCGAGGCGCTGTTTCTTCGGATGAAGTAATCATCGGTATAATCTGAGCACCCGACACGATGCGAAGAGCTTCGTTGCCTTCCATTTGGGACATAATCGGTGTTTATTTCTTCCTTGATCGCACTTGGAATATTTGGCTCGCTGGACTGTTTCTTAGGAAGTTTTGGGTGTAGCTGTTTGGAAGAATTCTCTGCCAAGCACATACTTTCTGCCCGGGCTCTCGGCTCCTTATTGCATTGGATCTTGTTCAAGTTCGATTTTTCCATTTTTTTTCGTTTTCCTCGGAGTTCAGTTTCGTTCTCCCATGCACCGATACTTGTAGCTTGTCGATACCTTCAGCAACTAAGTCGAAGTGACCACTGACGGCTGTGTTGTTTTTCGTGTGTAAAATGTATTCGTGAAATGTCACGTGTTCTCCCTCCAAGTTCCTATGAAGAACGCTGTAATTAGGGAACTCTTCACCGCTAATTAAAAGGTATCACATGCCGACTGAGAAACAACAAATAGTACAGAAAAACAACTCCTTTAAAGGCAATAAATTACCTGACAAACAGATTTCTGTGATGCCGAACGAACGAACGAACAAACAAAACATAACACAAACAACCCCTTTAAAGGCCCGTTTACACATGCGATTTTTGATGCGATTTGTCGCGGCGATTTATCGCGCAAGTGTAAACTGCCTGCGATTTCACGGCGATTTGTATGGCGAGTTGTACGAGATGTATCAAATCGCCGATAAATCGCATCAGAATTCGCGCAAGTTCGAAACATCGGCGACAAATCGCAGTCAAATCGCCATGAAATCGCAGCTGGTTTACACGGGCGATTCCAATCGCCGCGAAATCGCATCAAAAATCGCATGTGTAAACGGGCCTTAAGTAAGACAATATTCGTATTCTCACGGTTGGACTGGAACTAGCTTGCAATCGAGGCTCATGCGGGGAAATCTTTTCAAATGCAAATATTTTTAATGATATTCCCCCGCATGAGCCTCGATTGCAAGTTAGTTCCAGTCCAACCGTGAGGATACGAATATTGTCTATTAAAGGCAATGAGTTACGTAATGAACGGAGGCTCGCAGTAGATTTTTGGCCATGGGGCGACACTTTTGAAAACAAAAATTCGAGCAGAAGACAACCTTCGATTTTTGCCGTATGACCTATGACCAAAGTTTTATTTTTCACTGGTTTTATTTTGAGTAAAACAGTAATGAGCTCTTTACGGAGGATTTTGTGCGTTTCCTACAATTTAGTTCAATATTTTTTCAATAAATTAAAGGTATAACTAACTCCTCTTTGTTGAACGATGCTACGATTCAAGGTACCTCAAAATACTCCCAAAGCGCTTAATCGCAGAAAATCGTTTGGTTATAACGATTACACAATCCACCGTAGGAAAAAAGATGGCTGCGGTACATTTTACCACAATACCTTGCGAACCTAACACATCCAATAGGCACATAGAAAGCCATATTTTTTTGCGAAATTCGTCCCTGTACTAACAACATTGTGTATGCTAAGTTTGAAGTTTTTAGAAGTTTTCTGTGCGTTTTTTATGAGCATTTTTAGGGGTTTTGTGCGCTAAGAATTATGGGTAAATGTACCAGTCGCCATCTTTTTCCTACGGTGGATTCTTCGAGGGCCTTCTTTGCACCTCATTTGCATTTCTCCGTCGATTTTCGTCGACGGTCTTGCGAATGTTCGCGATTTTCACAAATTTGTAAACTTCGTAGATGCGTGCATTTCTGGACATATGAACCTTGGGTAATCGATCGACTATTATTTTAAACTTTTCCATCGAGTTGAAGGTAATTCTGTCCATGCAAACTTTCTATACTTATTTCTTTTCTTGGCAGGTCACGTGGGTACTGTATATGGTCTTGCCGTGTTAAGTGCTCCAGGACAGACGCGTTTGTTCAGTGCTTCGTATGACAGATCACTCAGGGTAATTTGAAATGTTATTAATTCTTAATAAAGAAGAAATATGGTAAATTTCAAGCTCGGTAAATGAAATGAGAAAGATGTTAATTCAGTTTGTCATGAACGTGGCTAGGATAAGCGATGTCGCTTCTGCCAGTATGCAGGAGCAGCAGGACGCGTGTCACATATATAGAGGTTATTCAGCGGAAAGTTGTGTAATACGGCTGGGTATTTTTACGAGTCAGTTTTTATTTTTTCGAGCCTTTAGGCGAGAAAAAATAAACACTGACGAGTAAAAATGCCCAGCCGTATTACACAACTTTCCTCTGAATAAATTGTTTATTATACGACAAATTCTTTCCAAAAATATTGGCTTTCAACAGAGTTTTCCGTAGCGCGCGGTCAGGGGGACTGAGACCCGTGTAATACGGTCTCATGTCTGCTCTCGTCTTTGTGCGTATTCGCACTCTAAAATGCTATGTCGTATAATAAGAACCTATACAGTACAGTAGTAAATGATCTACAATAGCTCGCCACGAGTCTCCCTGTAGCTCAGTGGTTAGAGCATCATTGCTGACCCCAGCCAATAATCCTCAGAATTGAGGGGTAGACTTCATTGGTAAATAAATAAATAAATCTGACCGGTGTGTGGAAGGTCATGGGTTCAGATTGTTATAATAATAATAACAACTTTATTAATGTGTCAAAGTCTTCTAGCGTGCCAAAAGGCCCACTAATCGGGGACACCTAACTTAAATATCACAAAATACTATAAAAATTACATTACATTACAAGTCATGTATATAATAACTATATCTATAAAATCTATAAAAACTATCTTGGTCTATTTACATTAAATTAATATCAATTACAACACTTCGGGCAATTGCCCTTACAGGCGTCATCTTCGCCGGTCATGGTAAGATTTCTTTTGCGTATTTTTGTAACAAAGGCCGTTAGCGTTGCGCTGTCTATGTCACGGGGGCTGAGCTTGGACCATAAACGCGGTCCAAAGTATCTTAAGGAATGTTTTCCATATCTGACGGTGTTAAATCTAAAAATATGGAAGTCCGAGTTTCTTAAATTATAGCAAGATGGCGTGCCGCTAAATAATTCTAGTATGTTCGTTGGTAGCAGCCTGTGCTTGATTTTGTACGTTCGTGACAAACTGATTTAACATATTTTTCATTATTAATTATTGTTGTAAAGCCACGATGAGTCACCAAGCTTCTCCGATCTACAACAACCTTTATTTGTACTCAAGATACATAATTGGGTTCTATTCCAGGTATGGAATTTGGAGAGCTTTACTTGTGTCCAGACTCTTCTCCGCCATCAAGGGAGCGTGGCCGCTCTGGCAGTCACAAAAGGAAGAATATTCTCTGGAGCAGTGGACAGTACAGTGAAGGTAAGGCCGGAATGGTTTATGTTTCACCCAATCATAGCCGAGTAAACAAACGTCTCTCTTCACACGCTCAGGTCTTCTCCCGCCCTTGAGACGTCTGAGATTCGACCCGAAAAATTCCAAATTTCCTGTTGCAAGATGTGGAAAAACAAACAGTACCACATGAAAGCGCTGTTCATTAGCTTTCATTTGAGTGGTCACACACTGGGTTTCATCCACAGACTTAAAAGTTAAAAATACAACAATTGACTTTATGCTTGATTCTGGGAGTGAAAGGGTTAAGATTGATTTAAAATTCTTCCTTTCTTATACCCTAGGTATGGCAGTGAAGCAAATAAAAGCTATATGATTGAACAAGATTCTGAGCCTCTCCTTTCCCGTTGGCTTGGTGTTTGCTTTTGGCGATCTTCTCAAACGACTTCAAAGAACAGCTACGCCACCATCATACGAACATGGGCTGTAGTCGTGTGTGACGCCAAGGATGATTGTAAATATAGTGATGTTGAGAAATCTCCCCTTACTGGAGATGGAACGAAGAGATGAATTACTCAGCACATGTCAAAGACGATTTGATTTACCTACAAAGTGTATGAAAAGTGTATGATACAATTATCGCTAGCCTGTTCCAGGCGTTCGGATAGTGGAGGAGCGACGCAAAAAGACGCGCGAAGCCCCCTCTCCCCAATCCCCACGCCTATTATTGACTCGCCACTCTTCGCGCTTCGTGCGTCTTTTCGCGTCGCTACCCTACTATACGAACGCCTGGAACAGGCTAAATTATTGCAGAAAATCAGGATAGTGAAATTTTAGAAGTATTGGCTGGTAAATGACTGGTCGATCAATAAATAAACTGTACATATTCAGGCAATTGAAAGAAAGCTCTTACCTACATTTTTAGGCTTTTTTTAATTTTCACCGTTTTCAGACAGAAATGTTGTAGTGATAGTTCATCTAGTTTTTATGCCCTTAGCAAGAATATGCCGTTTTGAGTGATTTCAACAGTAGAAATGCTAAAGAAGGGCGACCTGCAACGAAAACTAGATGATCTATACCATTTCTGTCTCAAAAAGGTGAAAATTTAAAAACATTGTTTAAAAATGCAGATAGGGCTTTTCTGGGCTCAGCCCTTCAATTACTAGTTTTTTTGGTAGCTACTGAGGTAAATACGCTTCCACTACAAAGGCCATATTTCTTTTATGTAGCATCAGTAACGAGTTTAACTATGTGAATTCAGTGGGATTCCTGGGTTCCACTATTGAACTCTACACATGCATATGAAATATTTTTCGGACGATGTGCGAAATGGCTAGATTGCGAGAAGAACCTATTTTCCCCTTGGATTGTCGAAGTACAAAACGAAAAACGCGAGGAGAAAAATGGCCTGGAGACCGCGTTTTTTTCTCCCTCGTTCTTCGCTTCTCGTCTGACAACTCCTGAGAGAGAAGCGGGAACTGCTCACAACCTAACCCTATTCCCAGGCTCTCTCTTCGCGTAGGTATGCAGTGCATTACCCGGAGCGAGCAACTGAAATGAATTCGTGTCGCAGCGTTTTTACAGACTGGTTTATTTTTAGATTCCCTTTTCCCGGGAAAATATGTGTTTCCGGCCCTCGTGAGTTCATTAATATGAAGAAAAAGATGGTGGCCTTTGTCACGTGGTAATACCAATTAATAGTTACAAATGAAAAACGTTTTGATTGTTTGGCGGTTAGCATGGGAGTTGCTCGCTCCTGGTAATGAGCTCCTGGCCTAGTACAATACGAGTCAGTCACGAACTGGCAATTTGTATTGTAAAATCAGCAACTCTATGCATGTACTTTTTCGCTGGCATTTTTTGGCGGTAAGTACTGTTTCAACAGCGAGTGCATTGTTCCATAATAATTCGTTCAACTGTGTGATACTCTGTCAAACTTGCTTAAGTCTCGAAAGTTCAAAATATTAAATCTCCTTACTGATTGTAATACATTTCTTGTACGGCTAGTTATGAGAATTTACTGGTACATCAAGACTATCACCTAGTTGATGATGTTCTTTATGCTCATTACATGTTTGTTTGACAATGTATTGATATTATAAGGAGAAATTACATGTTAATCCATGTTGGGAGTTTTTTCTAAAGCGTCAGGGACCTTTGTTCATTTTTCTTTTGTTATTTGTTGATAATTAAGGTTTCAGTTCTTTCTACAAGGTTATTTTGACCTTGAACTGACGCCGTTTGTAGATACTAAGTTGTCAAGACTATTGTAAATAAAATAACATTTCTTGTATAAAGTATATATTGTTCTTTTCTAAACATAAGAACTGGTAGAAAAGTGGGGTCCGAGCGCGTGCCAGGTTTGTCAAGCGGGATCAATTTCCTTTATTTATTTCTGAGGATGGTGTGTGTCAGAGTGACGTCTAGTCCAGTTCTGGCCCCTCTCTGTCACGCAACGCTACGCTCGCGTAGAGAGCGTAGCGTTGCGTGACAGAGAGGGCCAGAACTGGACTAAGTGACGTCACACGATGCGCACGTCGCATTTTAAGGCCCGTTTACACTGGCAATTTCTGATGCGATTTTTGTCGCGCAACTTTGTCGCGCTCGAGCTCGCAATGAAAATCGCAAGTGTAAACTAGCGGCGATTTTGTCGCCGCGATATCGCCGAGGTTTAGAACACTGCGATATCGCGGCGACAAATCGCGGCCAAATCGCCGCCGGGTGCTCGAGTCTGTCCGGGTTCGAATCCGCCCGGGATCTTTTGTTGTTGTTGTTGTTGTTATTTACCTACCACTACCTTCGCAAGGTTCCGCGAGACAGTATTTCTGCAGTAACCAGCGAGATGCATTACAATATGTATAACGTCAGAGCAACGTAAAGCATTTAAAATTCTAATGTGTTTAAATTATTTTGCAACGACAAATTATCAACAGGTGATTTCGAACACAGACGCGTTAACGCCAGCCCATTAAATGGAACTCCTAGGTAGTAATAGTGCGAAAGTTCATGACGCCGGCATGAAACGATGAAACGATGAATCTGTTCCCAGGCCCTTACGTGTTCTCAGTTCGCACTTGTCCGAGTGACTGGAAGAGAACGCCTAGGAAATAATAGCCTGCACACCATTGCGCAATTTGAACTTCCAAGTTAGTCTTGTTAAAGAGGTTAAAAACAATAGTATGCTTAATTCTAGAAAGCTTTTATAAACGATGTCGATAAAGGCATAAGCAATGGATGAATGATTGTACAATTTTTAATTTAATTTTAATCACTTAAGGCCTGGTTTTCACTAGCAACGCAAGCACAAGCGCAAGTAGCAGACGCAGTAACGCAGTGCCTTTTGTTTAGGAGAAATCAACACATCACTGCGTCTGCGTATGTTGCTTGTGCTTGCGTCGCTAGTGAAAACCAGGCTTTACTGTGCGAATAAAAAAGCGCGACACTTTTATTTAACTTTGACATGATCAAGCCGCAAGACTGAATAGTCAGGAAACTCAAATTTACACTTTGTTTTTGCAGAAAAGCTTTGCGAAAATAACAATAAAATAAATACAGGAAAAATATTCCAAATTTTGGCAAAGGAAAATCCAAGCGTTAAATCAAAAGTGTTTTCCGATTCGCACAGTAAAAGTGATTAGTTTCTAAAGAAACTGTTGTGCGTCAGCGGGGAAGTGAAACACTTAGTTAATTATCAACTTCAAATTGATAAAGATAAATTAACCGCCGTATAGGGAATTTGAAAACTGACGTTTCGAGCGTTAGGCCTTCGTCCTGTACGTAATAAAATGTCTCTTCTCAATAACAACTGATTCTTTTACAAATGAAACCACTCTCTCGCTCACTCATTAACATGCATTCATTTCTGTTTATAAAACGTTCTACAGTTGTCACCTCAACATCCTCTGACTGTTTACATTGTAATAGCAGAGATATTTATAAGATTATAATCCAATGAAAATTCGAAGCTTTGATCTAAATTTTCAAAGCCAGAAAGGCAGCATAATTGCTGTCATGTTTCCACGGTCACAGTTCCTTTGTTGTCGAAGATGAACTGCTGCAACTACACCAATTAACCTGATTAGTATTGGTAATCGTATGAATGCGAAATCCTTAATTTCTCGAGCTCCATACGATAACTCATTTATTATATGACTGAGAAAATTACGAACGCGCGCGTAATTAATTTGCACTGTGCCAGTGCAAATTAAAAATTAATGATAAATTTGCCTTATATCATCATGATAATGAATTTTTTCAGTCATATAAGGAAAATAATAATTATTATGTTTTGTCATGTGTAACAGTGTAATGCCGAATGATGATTTCGCAATCGGCATTATGACGAATACTGCCGGAAATTAGCACAAAGACGTAACGCCGACCGTCCGCCGACCTAGTATCCAGGCTTCCCCCTTCCGTACAATTAATCAATTGATAAACGGTATACCTACCAAATGTGTATTGTTAGGAGCAATACATTGAATGTAATGCGGTTATTAAATGAGCATAAAGTTCAAATAGTGGTAACCGTAGCTAGGCATGTTAAACTTTAGAAGAAATCAGGATAAAAAATTGTCACTATCTAAAATAGTAATTACCGTTCTGTAAGACGATTTCGCAACAGCATTTCGCAACACTGTACATTACTGGTGACGTATACGGAAATTAACTACGCCTAAGTAAGTTAAGGTCTTCTTACCAAATGTTTCACTATAAAAAAGAGTAGTCTCCTGTTTTCAGTCATTGTATTCTTACATGTAAAAGTTAGTATTTTCAAAAAATATTAAGAAGAAATGGAAGTGTTTTCACTGGAGAGCGGCACAGAAACAGAAGTTCTTGTGATTCGATATTCGAACGAAATCAACCGAGGCTAACCAAAAGATGGTCCACGGAATCTAATCTCGCCAAAAGATGTGGTAAAGAAGACATCAGGACAAGAACTCGGAATGAAACCATGTCATGCGATAGTTACTTCATCAAGGAAAGGATTTCATGAAGGAACGGAGAACACAGTTGACAGAAAATGCGAAGAATTTGTCTGAAGAAGAGATGAACCTGTTGGAGATAGATATCTTCAAACCTTTGGATTTTTATGAAATCTTATTCAACAGAATGAAGAGAAACGACAAGCGAACATACACCAAGAATCCTGCATTCGACGGTGTATTTGTGATCAGATTTTAGAAATACTATCATGGAATTTCTGCCAAGATAAACATGATCTGATAGGCTAAGCGACTTTGAATGAAAACTTGCAACGATGACGAACCATTGACATGAAACATCGTTACAATCTGCGACAGTCGCATACTGAACGTTCAGTGACCTTACCAAACATTGATCAGTAATTGTGGTGAGTGGGAGGACACCGCTTCCGTACATTTAACTCCCGGTTTCCGCCCCTTACTTGACTCCCACCTCTGTAATTTTTCTATCAAAATCATTGCAAAATCATTGCTTCAGTGCAACTGAAGATGATCGATGAACAATCGAAATATATTGCTGTTTTGCAGGCGAATGGACATATTGCATGTTGTTTTTGTCCGCTTTGTGTACCGTAAATCCTCTATTTTTAAAGCCCCTCTCTCAAATAAGCCCCCCTTTTTGGAGCAAGAAATTTATTAAGCCCCCTCCTCTCTTTTGAGCTCCCCTCCCCCCTTTTCCTTCACAACCAAAACAATAAACGACAGACTGTATTATCGGTGAATATTTACCGTACCAATTCTAGCACGAATTCACATACAGTACTCGCGAGCTTTGGGAAATATTACCGGTACTTGTACTCAAAAATAACACTTCATTGATCAAAGTACAGTTTATGGACGGTTATCCACATGCTGAAAGTAAATAAGCCCCGCTCTCTAGCCCCCCTCGCCATTAAGCCACCCTTCCCCCCTGCTGAAAGTAAATAAGCCCCCCTCTCCATTAAGCACCCCCCCCCTCTTCAAACGTGCAAGACATAAATAATCCCCGCATGACTTGGATCAGTTTGTTCCACGAGATACCAATAGACCACTTTGATTTTGCAGTAGTCAGTCCCATGCTCCCTTTCGGTCGGAGGCTGAAGATACTGATGGAGGACTGAGTCTGAATTATTCGTCTGCTTCGATTGTAATGTCTGTTGTAGATCGAAGCTACATATTTTTTTCTGCGACCGTTTTTCAACAAAATAGCTGCATTGCTTTTGTAACGCTAGCCCATGGAATGTTTAGACGATAGGTCAACTCAATGTAAGTTCACCTTAATTAAGCTACAATAGCTTATTGAAGCCCGTGAAAGAAGCTTTGTAGACCCTTTGCTGCCTTTGTTGTTTCCAGCCTGTAGTTTCTTGAGTTTCTAAATGGAATGTTAATTTGATTTTGATAAGTTGTTGTACATTTAAGCTTAAGCTTATATCCTATTTAACTGTCGTATTTGTAGTGTTTTTTAGTATCTCTGGTCTGAGTAGTAGAGCTTATTACAAATATTATTTTGTTATTGATTGGAATTTGATGTAAAATTGATTGATTGAAGTTAATTTTTATTGTGATCTTCAAATTAAAAGGATATCTGCTTTCAAACCCACATTTTACATTTTAGAAATTTGGTCTTCAATGATTTATCGGTTGTTGATGAATCATATAAGAGTAGGTGGGGGGGGGTGGGGGGGGGACTCCCATATAAAAGTGACTGGGTACGTGATCGTCATACCTTTTGGGGCTTACAATTTTGTTTTTCGGTGCTACTTAGGGTGTTTAAATCTAAAATGAACTACATTAGAGTTATCCTGTACCTTTTAGGGTATTGGGCTGGACATAATATAAGGAACTACCTGTCATTTTAGAATAATAATTATTCTAAAACCAATTATTGGTACCTCTTAGGGGTGAAAATGAATTTGTGCTGTAGGGGAAATGGCAAGTGGTTGCTTTAAAATAGGGGTTTGTCATAAATTACCATAAGGCGTTGTAGAAAATCAAATCAAAACAAGGCCAAAAAGGTGTATTAAATTATTAAGATGTATTATTAAATTGGAGAACCCTCATCAGTAGGCCAAAAAGGTAGCCATGGCCACTTAATAGAGGTTTTATTTACAGTATTATACTGACAAGTTAGTTTCGGGACTTTGCTAACTGGCTGTTTATAATGGGGGTGGCTGCTTAATAGGGGTTGGACTGCAGCACCTTTTAGGGGATCCTTTCAAAATTTATGATGGATTGCCCCATCACTTATATATTGTGTGGTTCCAGAAAATACCCAATGGCAATACTCCCTACCTATGAAAGGATTTTTTGGTTTGAACCCCAACCCACCCCCCCCCCCTCCCCACCCCCCTGGAATTTCCAGTTTAGCTTCATACTTTCCTTTAAAAAATATGGCTTTTGAGACCCTCTCCCCCCTCCCCCTCAGAGTAAGAAGAACCAAGGAACCACCTTTAATGTAATTTTCTATTTTTTCTTTTCTTTTTCAGATTAGCTGGAAAGCTTCACACAAAGGAATACAACATCAAAAATATAGCATCACTTTGTTCCACAGCATCAAATATTGTTACAACAAAAGCTGTTGCGTGAAAATCTTGTGATTCTCATGGCTACTGGAGAGATACCCAACCTTCTGCCTGAGATTGTTGAAACGATAGCTCTGTTCTTACCGCTCTCACATGTCTGCAAATGTATGCAAGTTTGCAAACTATGGAAGGTAATACTCTAAAAGGATTTTAAATAATAATCAGTCATATTCTCAGGGTGTTTTTGTATGTTTATGAGTCTGGAACATTAAGTAGGCTGGCCGTTTGCCGAGAACTTGCCTCACTCCTATTTCCCTTGATAAAATGTTGTGTTGATATGAGAAAATGGGCTGGCCTGGTATGCAAGGTCTTGGCAGGCGGGATGGAAAATTTCGGTAGGTGTCCTGCCTATTGAAGTGAAAATCCTCAACTGTTCATTAATTCATATGCAAGTCGTCCAATCTGATCGTGTTTGCATTGAAAACATCCAGGATGAATAATATGAGACAAAATTTGTCTTGGCTAACTCAGGGCCAGCCTGCTTACTGGGATGGCCTCCATATAAGCAGACCTTTTAGGACCAATTTTAGTTAACGTAAAAGCTCTATTAAGCTCCCTGGGGGGGGGGGGGGGGCTTATTTAATTTCAGGCCCCAAGAAGGTGGGGGGGGGGGGGGCTTATTAGAGAGGGCTTAATAGAGAGGGGGGGCTTATTTCAAATCATAAATTTTCGAGAAAATTCACCTAAATTTTTCAAACTTTACTATTGCACCACTAACTAAAACAGAACAAGAAATGGGTTATGTATCACCGTTTTGCGAATGCAATGTCATTTATACCCTTAAACTCGACAATACTTCTGGAAATTAGAGACCACTTTTCAATACAAAGTGACTAAAACACCAGAAAATATTGCTGAAAAATATTGCTGAAGGGGGAGGGGGCTTATTACAAAATCTGGCTTCCAAAGGGGTGCTTAATAGAGAGGGGGGAGGTGGGGGGGGGGGGGGGGGCTAAATAGAGCTTTTATGGTATGTACATTACTGTAGTATATTATATAAATCATAGCTAATCTTATCAAGGGCCACAAGTTTTACTAGTAAATATTTTTATTACATTAAAAACAAATTATTGTGTCACTCTCCTTTTCCCGACGTAACTAATCAAACCAAATCGAACGTTCGATTAATCGAACTGAATCGAACTTAATCGAACCTAATCACGTGAGTAGGTTCGATTAAGTTCGGTAATCGAACAGAATTGAACTCTCACAAAAAATTTGGAGTAATCGAACGCAATCGAACTTTTGATTAGGTTCGATTAGGTTCGATGGCACAAAATGGTCGACGTTGGATGGCATTCGATTGAAAATGGAGTTGGCATGGGAACATAAGCGTCACAAGCTCGAGTGTCGCAAGCTTGTCCCCCGGAGCATACGCAAAAAATGAATATGAGAAACAGTTTCAGTTCACTACATTTTGTTCGGCCGTTAATTAAGAGTAGGCTGATAAAATATAAATCATGAAATGGAACTACAGTGAAGTGAGATTAATTTCCTATTGTCTGTTGAACGTAATTCTAAGTTGTTCTCACATGCTGAGAGAGACTGTTCAAATATCTGGTATATTTTGAGTCATTTTTAGCCGTTTTTCGATTGTGTTCGATTGAGTTCGATTCGGTTCGATTCGGTTCGATTTGGTTCGATTCGGTTCGGAAATCGAACGTAATCGAACTCTCACACAAATTTTTTGGTTCGATTTGGTTCGATTACCGAACTAATCGAACTAAATCGTTCGATTAAGTTCGATTAGGTTCGATTAAGTTCGATTACCGAACGGTTTGATTAGTTTACGTCGGGCCTTTTGGAATAAAGTTTTAGATTTGATCTCAATAATAATTATTATTCTTTTGTTTCTAGGAACTTCTCTCTTCACAGCAATTTTGTAAAAAGTACATGTTCAGCCATTACAACTTGGATGTCGAAAAAAGAACCCACTGGCTTTCTAGAGATATGGAGCAATACAGAAAGTCGGTTTCTTTACTGGGCGCGATACGATAATGCAGATCAAGCTTGCGTTTTCTCGGATCTTCCAAAGCGCTGGAAATGTGGCATTGTTCATTTGGCCGATTATGCTCTTGAGGCAGATAGTGAATTGAAGTATAAAGATTTCTGCCACGCTGTATACATATTGTCCAGGATTCAGAGAGAAGCAAAAGAGTTAGAATTGGACTGTGTAATGTAATATGATAATGAAGTACTTTTTATATTACCTTGTATTTTAAATTCCATAAAGCTGAAAGATTGTTTGATCTCAACATCAAACTACAGTCGAACCTCCCATAAGTGGACACCCTCGGGACCGGAAAAAGTGTCCGCTTAAACAAGAGGTTCCGGTATATAAGGGGTCTGGCCATTCTCACACCTACAATGCAGGTCATAAGTAGTTGGGACACTTGTGAACAATGTCTGAGAAATCACAACATAATAATTTACTACTACTGTAATTGAAGGGCGTGGTGGAAAAACGTCATTATGACAATAGAATTCTATTGTCGTAATGCTGTTTTCCCACCACGCCCTTCAATTGATATTGGAGCATCCATTCACCTCCCCCTCCCCTAAAACAGTGTTGAAAAATATACATAAACATTATTTGTATAACATGTCTGTAATGGTCAAAACTCAACACTGCTTGGGGGGAGGGTAGACATTTTCACTAACATCGCGGTAAGTGTCCCAACACTTCTGACCCGCAAACAGCTGACAAACAACCTGCACTTTTTGCACGACCATTACTGATAAACATTTTCTGCATGTTTTCGGAGAATGTTCTGTCAAAACATTAGCAAGTTATATCTTATTTTTGTGAGTGATATATTTTGGTTTCATGAGATTTTAAAGCATGTTTTATTTGCAGGACATTTGACTCAACAATGTGCCACGACTGCAAGAGTACAAATTTGCATTTCGCATCCGAAAGGTGTGAAATGTGGGAGGTGCTATTTAATAGTGGAACTTCTTTTTTAAGAGAGGTGTCCGCTTAATATGGGAGGTTAAAAATGTAGTGTTTGTATGTAGCTGCAATGCTATGCAGAAATACTTGAGACTCTCATGATTTCGCGCCTTTTAAAACATTATTGATTTTCTATGTTTGACATCTCCTTCCCCCTATCAATGTTGTTTTCACGTCAAATTTACGTTCCAATTTTTCGGTTACAACATTGTAATGGGGAGAGGGGGTCAAAAGAAATAACTTAACACCTCAAGGGGGAAAAAATTAGAAAGGCAAAGAAGATCGTTTTTTATGAGGAGTGTCTCAACCATTTTGCATAGCATTGTGGGTATATGACCAAGTGTCCGCTTACGAGAGGTGTCCACCTATGGGAGGTGTCTGTTAGTGGAGGTTCGACTGTACATGTTAATGTATATGTCGTGGTTCAAATTTTTTTGGTTTAAAATTTTTCAAACCAGTTTGATTTTTATTTTCCTTTGTCTAATTTCATTACCATAATCTAAAACAAAGGAAAATAAAAATCAACTGGTTTGAAAAATTTTAAAACTTTAAATTTAAACCACAACATATATTTTATAAGCAGATTGGCTTACATTTCTTTTAATATTACACTTTTGTCACTTCTTTTTACAAAATTTACATAATTATGAACATACAACAACACACTTGTACATGTACATGCAGCATTTGCTAATCAAACATTGCATAACATACCCAACAAAGAAAACTAATAAAATTA
The DNA here is from genome assembly GCA_029204205.1 of Desmophyllum pertusum. NCBI lineage: Eukaryota > Metazoa > Cnidaria > Anthozoa > Scleractinia > Caryophylliidae > Desmophyllum > Desmophyllum pertusum. The sequence continues at coordinate 6,389,374 of MU827778.1, read as the reverse complement.
AATTTACAATAATTTACAAGTAAATAAATAAAAACATAGAGTAAAATATTATGCAAAATTAAAAGGATTTAACCTACTTAGGGGGCACAGCGGCAAAATGAGTGCGTATGCGCCAACCTGCTCGTGTTATTTCCATAGAAACATCCCGGCGTCAAAATGGCGGCAATTTAAAATTACCAGCATTTGTTTTCATTTCACGGGATAAGTACGGTGGCCGACAGGGGCAATACAAATTTATCTATTCCAGTACTTATAACATAGAGGGCAAAATTACTGAATGCTGATTGGCTGAGACAGAGGGCATTTTTCATTAATTTTGGTTTGCCCGGGGCAAAAATTACTTGATCCTAATTGGACAGAGCGGCAAAATTCCTCGCTCCTAATTGGCTGAGCGCGCTGCACTTAGTTAGTTGGCTTCTTGACGGCGGGATTTTGGAGCAGAATTTTCAAAAACAGCGCTCGCTTGTACGTCGCTTCGGAGTTTGACTTCAGTTTCCCGAGTTATTTGATGAAAAGGAATGGAAACCGTTTGATAGCTTGAAACGAAATTCCGAAAGCTGAATCTCAGTGTTTCACTCGAAACAACAGAAGATTATTTCAGTTGAAAACTAGAAAACATCAGCGAGACACTTGGCAAGTTTGAAACGAAATTCATTCATGGCGGCCAACTGACTTCTTCGCTTCACTTCTGTTATACGGGCTTCATCATGTGCAACCCAGAGTAAAGAGCACAGAGTTTGTTCAAAGAAGAAGAAGGCCGACAAATTGAACAGGAGAAATTACCTCTACAAGTTGTTTGGAGTCGTCGTTTGCCGTTTTATCGATGTAGGATTGACATGTCAAGCAGCTCGCAGCGGAAAGCTTCAAAACATGCAAACAGGTGAATAAAATTACCTTTTACTTGGCTTGAGTGTAAGCTTGTTATTTTTTTATTTCACGACTTACATTTTTCTCTTTAGATTTACATAACAGTTAACGTTACCCTGTTCTGAACGTAAGGCTTTGCTCGATCTCGCTGTGATTCTGTGTGATTTTAGGAAGGATATTTTCGTTCCGTCGGCTGAATTTAGCTTCGCGCCTTGAATTGTTTCCGAAAATTTTGCCCTCTATGTCATAAACAAGTAATCGCATGTTTCCTCGTAAAATTAAGGATTAATATCACTTGTGTTTTCAGAAGTTGCAGAAATTGCCCTTGTTGCTGCGCGACTCGGGCAATTTCTGCAACTTCTGAAAACACGCGTGATATTAATCCTTAATTTTACTCGGCCCCATGCGATTACCTATACAAATATATATATTGACTAGTACAAAATATATATATATTCTAGCGCAAATTTATCTATTCCAGTACAAATATTTATATTCTAGTACAGATTTATCTATTCCAGTACAAATGTATGTCCCAGTACAAATATATATTCCAGTACAAAATATATTCATCCCCAGTACAAATATCTATTCCAGTACAAATATTTCAAATATTTCTGCGCACAAGGCCTGGGGCCAAACATCCAGGGAAAAACAACATGGCTGCCACGATGTCGTGCAGCTGTGGGGCTATTAACCTCGACGTTTCGACACTTTTGTCCTCAGTGTGGAGACAGGAACGTGTGGAGCAATCTACGGCGTAGTCCATACTCTTGTAAACGGGATTTCAAAGTTTGCTCGCACACATCAATCCCGTGTTGTTTCGAAAGCAAATGGACGATCGTTTTATACTCGTGGCCTCTCTTATTATTCAATTAGCTGCCTTTCCTCAGAAACGTTCATGTCTCCACATAGTCCAGTTCTGGCCCTCTCTCTGTCACGTAACGCTGACAAAAGAGAGAGGGGCCAGAACTGGACTAGTCTCCACGCTGCGAACAAAAGTTGTCGGAAACGTCGAGGTTAATAGCCCCACAGCTGCACGACATCGTGGCAGCCATGTTGTTTTTCCCTGGATGTTTGGCCCCAGGCCTTGTGCGCCGAAATATTTGTACTGGAATAGATATTTGTACTGGGATAAATATATTTGTACTGGAATATATATTTGTACTGGGATAAATATATTTGTACTGGAATATATATTTGTACTGGGACATACATTAATTGTACTGGAATAGATAAAATCTGTACTAGAATATAAATATTTGTACTGGAATAGATAAATTTTGTGCTAGAATATATATATTTGTACTAGAATATATATATTTGTACTGGAATAGATAAATTTGTATTGCCCCTATGGGCCACCGTAGATAAGCCTTCACGAAAACAGATATTAAGGTTTTCACCTTGAAGACAATATTCCGAGAGAGACTTTCACATATCTTTTTTAGCAAACTAATTATTGTAAGTGAAACATGAACTGTGTGAGATATGTTTTCGTTGTAGCGGGACTCGTAGAGGCAAAACAGCTGAGCGTGCACACTCATTTTGCCGCTGTGCCTACTTAGGGCTATATATAGCACTCATATTTAATCATTATGGTGCAGATGGCAAGATCAAAATCTCATCTGAAGTTGATAGTCAGTCCCTAGCTGCAATGTTGGTACACTCTTGTTTTAATCTTCCCTCGCTTTCACTCATTTCAATGTTGTTTAGAAATTATAAAATAACTGACATACTAAGGGACTGGTCAAAAAGTATAGAGGGGGCTGCGCCGGAGCAGAGACGGGGTGGGTCATCAGTTTTTGAGCCCTTAGTGTGACATGGTCATTTTACTCTATTTTCACAATGTCACGCAATCAATATTTTACAGAATAGAAATTATCCAAATTACCTGTTCAGTAATCACATAGTTATTTTCCTTAATTTCTTAGTTTCCTTACACACAAAAAACGGGAACGAACTAACAACTAGGAATGACGACTGCAGAACAACTCCAGGACGCTGACCGAAAAGTTAGCAGCACTAGAAGCCAAATGCAGCCGCAACCTGGAACTGGCAACTCCTGCAGTAGTGCGTCTCCTGGTCAGATCAACCGTCAAGGTACACCGGGAACGCAGGACTTCAGAAGGATGCTGGCAGCAGCAATGACCTTCTCATCGAGGACTGGATCCTGGATGCCGAACGGGCTACCATCAGCCAGTCCGACGCCAACGCTGTGGACTTCACCCAACTGATGTCTTCCAGTCAGCAGTGGTCGCAACCGAACAGTCAGCAGAATGACTTCCCCGGCCCAGGCCACCGCGTTAAAACGGGAAAACTCCACGGCAGTGAGCCATGCTGTGGAGGAGGAGAAGCGTGGCTCAAAACCTATAATATTCCTGAAAGACACCCCTGCCACTGTTCAGCGGAGACAAGAGGTACCTGGACTCCTTGGAACCAATGTACTGGCACAAGTTCCCAGTTTGCTGACCTGCTTCAGCCGGGAACTGATACCAAGTTACAACCCCCAGGGACCTGTACCTCTGACTTTGTCAAAGTCGCCGAAAAATATCCAGTGCTGGTACCACCGAACTCAGTAACAAACGTAGCTGTCAGTGGTCCCGCCTGTGGTCCTAATGCCCTAGTGGAGTCTCTAAGTGTATCAGTACCAGGAAACCTCCAGGTAGCTAACACTCTGGTCAATGCCTCCAAGACGTGTTTTTCATATCCAAGTGGTGAACCCCACCTCAAGAGATGTCTGGCTTACGCCGCGGACACGCCTTGGTACCATACGTGGTGCAGTAAAGTGACCAGTGGAAACCCAGTTGGAGTTTGATGTTTGAAGTAATGAGGTGTTAGTATCCTGCCCTCTGGGAGCAGAAAACCAGGAATCTCCCTCACTGGAACCGGTACAACCCCAGAGACAGCAAGATCTCCCTACTGGAATCACCTTAACAGACTTCCCCGGAACTTCAGCTGAGAAATGTGGTGCGCTGAGAATCTTTACTTCTTATGCAGATGTATTTGCCAGAGGAGGAGAGGACTTCCTAGAACTGTTTTACTTATAAGCATACTGTTTAGTACTATTACTGTACTCAAGTTTAGGTTTAGTTTGATTGCTTAGTTTTTATTATGCTCGCATGAGGACATGTCAAGCAAAAGTAGGAAGGAGTGTGACATGGTCATTTTACTCTATTTTCACAATGTCACGCAATCAATATTTTACAGAATAGAAATTATCCAAATTACCTGTTCAGTAATCACATAGTTATTTTCCTTAATTTCTTAGTTTCCTTACACACCCTTTCAGTGTATGTAGCTATTTGCTAAGTCATTATTGTACCACGCAGTTCCCTTATGCAAATCCTGTGTGTGTGGGTTAAAACACCCTATAGTTTCCTTTACTCAAATCCTGTGTTAGATTGATATCCCACCTTTTAGAGCTTATTTGGTTTACAAATATGTCTATAATTTCCCAGAATTTCCAATAAATTAGCCAGTTTTAAGCATAGTTCTTCAGTTGGTAATTGTGGCGCTATAGTAAACGCTGGAACTATACAGTAGTCAAGTACTCTGAAGCATATGATTTCAAGTCATCTTCAATAAGACATCATATCTGGTATGCATATTTCTCTTATTTCATTAGATTCGCTTAGTTTACTTTATACAACAGTTGGTTTTTGTACTTAGTGTTTTACAATTCCTACTTTTGTCTTAGCAATCGCTTGTCATTTATAGTATTTAGGATGATCAGTAATATTTTTTGGTTCAACATATCACCATGTATATACATGACCTTTGGTCTATGTGTTTAAAAGCTTAGCCTTATTGTTTCATGTATCCGCTAAATTGCAGTATTTCGCTTACCTTCGTTTCACTTATGTTACTGTAGTTTTGCCATAATCCTAGAATCCAATTGTCTTGATATTCTACAAATTCTGTTGTTATTCTATTGTATTCATTACTGTAGTCTGCTCTACAAGTTATTGCATAATATTGTTAGCTGTATTTAGTTTACATTGCATGCTGTTATCAATTAACTCTCAGTTTGACAGTTAATTAACATCATTTCCTGTTTTCAAGTGTTTTTAGTCTACATTTCGTGACTCTTGTATTTTTAGCAGTTTTTCCCTTGTTATCTACTCTAGTAAATACCATTTATTTAGTTTAAAATTGTAATTAGCTTTTGTATTTTATTCTTGTTTCATTAGTTACTTCGTTCCCGTTTTTTTATATCGTTAATAAAGACGTTTTAACTTGTGATTCTTGGCTCGAACATATTTACGTAACTTGACCGTCGGATTGGCCATCTTACATTAGTAAGGGGTGGGTCATTCAATTTTCAGCTACCCATGGGGGTGGGTCATCCTATTTTATAACAGGAATAGGCACACACTTATAAAACATAATAAATATTGTTTTTAACAATCGAAGGCTTGATTCTGCTGGAGCAGTTGGCCACACATTTAAAGCGGGGCAGCTTACCGATCTGCAATCTATTTGTGTACATAAAACACATGTAGCCGAAATTATTATTATAAAAAACCCTCTCAAACCTCTTTTGTGTCCTTTTATATAAACACGTAATTTTATATAATATATGAATGTTTTTTTTTTTGCATTTCATTGCTGTATTGTTCCATCTACAAGACTACAAGTAAAAGGCAACTAAAATGAATCTTGGATTATCACCGAGAACTGTACATGGCATGTATATATTTTTCATCTCGTGTTTTTCATTCATAAATTTCTGATAAAATTATTTCTACTGATATTGTTCCATAAAACTCGGCCTGCTCAACGTACCGTCATCGCCTCCTCTTGCTCTTCAACTTCATCAATGCTCTCTTCATCGCCTCTGTCTTCATCGCCGCTATTTTCATCGCCGCTCTTTTAATCGCCTCTCTTCATCACCGCTCTCTTCATTGCCGCTATCTTCATCGCCGCTATCTTCATCGCCGCTCGATCTCTTCATCTTCAGGACTGTCATCTTCCTCCCTTTCACTGGCCTCGGCTACTGCCTTTTTGACGACTGGCTTCCGGTTTTGAAGAAACGTGCTTCAATGTTTTAAATCCGTGAGCCCCACAATTAAACATCACATATTCTACCCAGGATTTTAGTCATATCCTGCACATATTTTTATGGGTGTTTAGTTGTTCACACCCTTACGGGACGTGTTCTGTAATGTATAAAATAAGTTCCCCATGTAATCTTGTTCAAACTCCCTGATGAAGTCTGTACTTATCAGACGAAACCGGTCAGAGAAATAAACCTTGAGTCAACAAGATTTCGTTGCTGTGTGCTGCTCACTAGTACTTTGTTAAAAAAAATTAAATTGTTAAAAAAATTACATGTAAAAATTAAAAACATTAAAAAATAACTTTTTTTAAAAATTGTTAAAAAAATTTTAAAAAAAATTAAAAAAAATCACCACCACAAGTTCATACGCAAATGTGGTTTCATTGGATTATGTAACCAAAAATGTAATGTTTTACAAGGGGTGGGTCATGTAATTTTCAACCTTCATTTAGGGGTGGGTCACTCAGTTTTGTGCCAAAAGGAAGGGGTGGGCCATGTGTTTTTTTATCCACCACATTTCCAAATGCTCCGGCCCACCCACCCCCCCTATACTTTTTGACCAGTCCCTAAGCGCGCTCTGATTGGATTTGTAAATCCTATAAGAAGTAAGCTTACTTACATTAATTTTGTAATTCAGTTAAATCTGTAGAGTGGAGAAAATTAAAAGGTATCGTTTTGACTTTGAGTCAATCGAAATCTCGAGCTCGTGTGACAATATTTTACGCCGACTCCTTTTACGCTAGCTAAAATATACTGAGGTAGAGGTATTAGCGCTTTCTGTAGAGTTTGTGGATGCCTCAATGGAAGTAATATGATTAAAGCCGAACATGGCTAAACAAGTTTGTTTTAAAACGAAGCAGAAAAAGGTGTATAAAGAGTTAAAATAGCTTTTATTTTCGACAAGTTCTATCCGGCATGACACTGTAAAGAAGTAAACAAACACGGAATATATTTCACAAGTAGAGTTCCCGGGACTAACCTTTATTCCAATGATAAAGCTCTAGAAAATAACCGCTAAATCGCTGCTCCAAGATCAATGAAAAGTTCTAAACTCTTCCGAAAGTTTGTAAGCTTGCCATTAACTTTCCGTGCAGTCGCTCAGTTTCACAGCGACCTGAGCGACCGATTCCGACCACAATTTCCTGGATTTCTCCGTCAAAGTACTTTTCAATCATTGATTATATTTCTGCTTTCAATCCATGATCTTTTTCCTTTTCTTATGACTTTCTTTATAGCGCAATTTTTTAGCGCTTAGATTTGTGGCAGATTTTTTCCGTGAATCTGAATTTGGATTTTCATTCTTTCAGCTGCTGTGATTGGTTTCTCGCGCCATTCCAATTGAATGTGATGAGAATAAGCAACTTGATCACGATAATAAAATAAATTTATTTCTCTCTTTGACAAATGTTTTCCGCTTTTCTCGTGTTCTCCCAACGTCCCGCGTGGGTTTATCACACCGTAAACCCATAGAAAGTGGTCTATTGCTTAACTAAAACACACTGGACAAAGTCAGTGCATACTTACTGCGTTATCCAACATTGGACAGGGGAAAGGGGGAGGGTGTTCCATGACTTATGACACCAATAATTTGGGCTATACCCATATTTGGCTTGTAGTGAGGTTTCTATAAATATCAGGCCGTACGGCTGATTATAGAAACCTCACTACAAGCCAAATATGGGTATAGGCCCAAATTATTGGTGTCATAAGTCATTGGAACACCCTCTTCTTTCCCCTGTCCAATTTGGATAATGCAGTAAGTATGGGCCCGCGCAGCACTTTTTTGAGTGCGGGGGCTAATGCGAACACGTCAGCGTGAGCCATCTAGGGGGGTCCGGGGGCATGCTCCCCCAGGAAAATTGTGAATTTAAGTCCTCTGAAATGGCTGGAAATGCATCTAAAATTAACAATCGTGGTGCAAATTACCAACTTTCAGCGCTTTAAAAAGCGATTGTTTTTAATACAAGAATCAACATTTATTATCCGGTCTTTAAATTCAGAGAGAGTTATCCATTTTTCGAAAAGCAATCAGAGATTTTTTGTAGATATTTTCTTTCCAACAGCCAGAAGCCTTCATTAATTATGCTCATTTTACCATGTGCGCTTCTCTGTTGGTTATCACACAGGACTCTCGTGTCCCGCGATGTCCAGAGCTGTGTATAATTCTCAGTTTAAAGTGTCTATGGCGATAAAATGTTGTCGTAAAAACGTTTCTCTATAAAACGCAAGATACAACTGCTCAATAGCATAAAGTCAGTCAACTCAAAGTTATCTTAACTCTTGATATTTGTTCAGTTGTAATCGCGTCTACTTTGCTAATGGTCATTGCAACTTTTGTCGCGTTGCGAACTACTGCAGATCAAAAAGAAAATTTTATCACCAACTTCCAGTAAAAAAAGTTAACTAGTGAAATGACTTCTGGAATTTTATTATTTTTAGAAAAGTGGGGGGGGGGGGGGGGGGGCTAAAGCCCCTCCCCCTACGCGGTCCCTGTCCACCCCACGGGCTGTGGAGGTCCACCTATTGTGGACTGACGGTTCAAAAGAAAGTGAACTAGTAGTGAAATAGTAGTGCTTGTGCTCTAATTCAATAACTGGTGTAGTTTGAAAATGAAGTCTGATATCAACTAGTTCATGCAATAAACCAAAACAATCGCAACTTTGAACGTGTTTACATATCGTCTTCATCGACAAAGACAACATCTGAAAGCAAGTAAGTTTCTTCATCCAAATATTCACTAGTCCTATTGGCTTGAAAATATGTATTTTTAGTATTCTTTCACTCTATAAACTTATAAATTACATGCACATTAAGTTTCTGTTTGTCAAATATCCATTTTAAATTTAACTGAAAAGTTCCAGAAATATCAGTTATGTTTTTACGTTCGCTTTTGGCTGCCTGGTTTCATATCAAACTGCCTTCAAAACGCACGAAATACAGTATCAGACAACCTAATCTTTCAAAATTTCCCAGACGCCCTTAGTAGCTCACGCCTTCGGTGCTCGTACGATCATACCTTTGGCACTCTAACGCACCTCCTCCCATTCAAAATCCTGTCTACGGGCCTGTATATGCTTATCATTAGACCATATAAAGATATCCCGTTTAAGACAAAAAAGGGATAAAATCGATACCTGTTCAAGACAAAGAACCCTGAAAACCATACCCTATCGGGCGGCACGTCCCCGTTAAGGTCAGATAAGGGAGTACCCCACCCCTCCCCCCGAGGCAGACTTATAAGGAAGGGGGGTGGGCTTATAACTTGGATTTTACAGTATTGTATTTTACTCAGTGTGCACATACCTCTCAAGGTGTAGAACTATTGATGTTTAAGAATCTTCCTAATGCTTGTATTTTATTCTCAATCGTTATTCCATAGGAGCTTGGTGTAGCGAGGGTGGTAGCTCTATTGAAGTGTGCCTGTTTCCCTGGAGCAAAGAGGCTCTTCCCACACCAGACGACATTTTATCGATGTTCAACTTTCATCCCGAGATGCACAAGCGCCCAATGGTAGATAACGAAATAAGAAAATTGGACTTTAAACAAAGAACAAATCAGATGACGGAACTGTCCTAATAGGACATGTGAAGTGGAACCACTGGGGACATCATGGGATGCAGATTTCAAACAAGCATGCGACTTCTTTGGTTGGCTTGAGAAGATTTTTACTCCAATGACTCGCATCTGTATTGGGGGCGAGAGAATGAATCCAATGCCATGTTTTATTTTGGCACACCTTGCTCCTGGGTGGGTAGGGGGTATTTTGTCATCTTTTCATCTGATTTGAAGACAGAAAGAGGAAAAGTAAAATAACTAGCAATAATTGCTAACCAATTATACAACCATACAGTCACTGAAACCTTGATTTTCCAGACTGGTTGAGACTTGTGAAGATTATTGAGAGTTCAGATTAATATTTTAAAATATGAATACAGTTGAAGTTCTTCTTGTGACCACTCTCGTAAGCGACCAGTTCCCTTTGCAACCACCCTCGTGAAACCCTGTTTAAATTCTCAGTAAAACGCTTTATTGAAAGGCTCTAGAAAGCTGCCACTCCTGCAAGCGACTGTGACCAACTGTGGTTTTAAGCTCTTGCAAGTAGCCTTTTCCAGGCATTCGGTTAGTAGGGGGCAGTGCGAAGAATAAACGAGGGAAGTACCCTTGCCTTTTTCCCACTCTATATACTTCGCGCTGCTCCCCACTAAACGAAAACCTGGAAAAGGCTATCTCGTAAGCAACCACCCCGGAGAGCCTGTATTGCAATCAGTTAACACTACATTAAAAAAACAAATATGTAGTACTCCTACTTTAATAAAATGTAATCAATAACAGCAATATGAACTGTAAATAGGTTTTGTCAGTGTGGTATCCATTTTCAGACATGTTGCAAGCTCTTGTAGGCAACCAACGTCTAACGTTTCAGAGGGTGGTCGCTTACGATAATTCATTCTCATCGACAATTTACGGAGTACTCTACTCGTCAGTGCTCGCGCTGTTTAACAATCATATTAAGCTTCAACGAAGATTTGCCAAAAACGGCAAAATTCTTGACTGTTCAGAAAAAAATTGTCTTGCATTAAGTGTGAACAGGAGCCCATTACTCTGGTGTGAACTTATCAGTTTCCAAATGGTAACTTTGTTTGATTATAGGAAACCAACGGAGTAAATTGCAATGACTGCAAGTGTATTGACTTCACTAGGCTATGTTCATCGTTTATATATGTTTGATTTGAAACCATTTCAGAGTTACAACTGGAGTTGAATTTTTGTCAAACTATTTCTTGAAACTGCATTGCTGTTTTCAAAAGGTCTGGATAGAAGCAGACTTCATCAGTACCAAACCGCCCCCCCCCCCCCCCCCCCCTCCAAAAAAAAAAACGTACTGTAAAGGCTGGATGGACGCAAAGGTTGCGAACTTACAGGAATACAAGCATGTTTTCAGCGAACTCACGGTAGTGGACAGAATAGTAGTAAGACTGAAGAGACAGAATTGTCGTACCGGCAAAACTCAGACAGAGGATGATCTTGATTGCACACGAGGGGCATCAAGGACAAGTACGGACGAAACAGCTGTTGAGGGCACATGTATGTCATGTATGGTTCCCGGGAATGGACTCCCAGTGTGACAAGTTTGTATCCACCTGCATCTACTGCCAATCCAACACACTTGAAGTACATCGCGAACCCCTGAAAACGACAGAGCTATCAGAGGTACATCGCGAACCCCTGAAAACGACAGAGCTATCAGAGGGACCATGGAGTAAGGTCAGTGTGGACTTCTGCGGACCGTTGGCTAACGGAGACCTCGCCCTCGTGTTCCACTGTCAATACGCCAGATATCCAGTGGTTGAATTTGTGAGATCCACCAGTGAAAAAGCAACCATCCCCGTATTCAGAAGGGTATTTGATACATACGGGGTGCCGGAGGAGGTGAAATCGGATAATGGCCCGCCATTCAACAGCATGATAAATTTGAAGAATACGCACGAGAAGAAGGATTCAAACATCGGCGGAAAGTAATCCCCGAGGCCAGAGGCCAACGGTGACGTAGAGAGGTCATGTATGCAGAGAATAAAGAAAACAGCAAGAATCGCCGCATCACAAAGCAGATCGTTACGTGACGAAGTGCGCAGAGGAATCAGAGCATACAGAGCAACTGTACACCCAACCACTGGAGCTAGCCCGAATCAACTTATGTTCGGGCGGGAACTGCGCGGAAAATTCACACAAGTCAACAGACAAGCCAAGCATCCGGATCTTTAATCTTTAATCTTTAATCAGATCATACTCCTAAATCAGCTAAAAAGCTATACTAGGAGATATATACTGTGCTAAGAAATATATATACATAAAAATAAAAATAAATTAAACGAAATCATACAAAAGATCTGATAGCAGACAATGCGGTAGCTTTGAATGCATCAGTACTAGCAGGTAATACATCAAACGGGAGATTATTCCATGTTACAATAGTTCAAGGATAAAAAGAAATCTTGAAAATAATATTTTAAAGATTAAAGATTGACCCGGCTCCGATGGTCCGCGTCATTGGCATCAAGGGAGACATGATTACCGCCAAGAACAACCAGAGAATCCGGACCAGGAATTACGCGGATTGGAAGCTACTTAAAAACGGGTGCAGGCAATCATTCCCGTGTGACGAGTCTAATGACGAGGATGCCTTTGATTCGGACGCAGTTCCAGCTGATGAATGCCGACAAGGCGCAGAGCAGCCCAGCGAAAACAGTCCGTATTTTCGCGCGAGAGTGTCGGGCTGAACGCGGCCGAAAGATCTGGAACGAGCGTGAAATTACTTACGAGGCTCGCGCGTGGATTATATCGGCGCTTCGCGCCTCTCAATTCGCGCGTCGCGCACAATATCTCGAGAAAAAGAGAGACTGTTTTGCAGTCTACGAAGACCGCGACCAAGAGCAAAGACATGTGACATGCGACCGGCCCCGAAGAAAAACCACGTCCACCAAGGACACCAGATATAAGGACTTTATTTGTAATTAATACCAAAGAGACTGCTAGTTACCAGGAACTAAAGGAACTGCCGCCCATACACCCGTCTTCTCGTACACTTGTTAACCGGGCGTGGGGCCTAGGGCCCAGCCCGGTTAGTAAAATAGCTTCAGTTTTTTTTTTGTCGTGATTCACCTTATACCTCTACTCCGCCAAAGTGCTAGGAGGAGAGCTAGGGGAGAGTATATATATATATTCGCCTTGTGAAAGATTTTCTCGGGGAAGAACGAAGCCCGGACTCGAGAGAGCGGCGGAAATCGAGCCTATGTGAAAGTTGGACTGATCCAAATAAATATTAATTTAGGATCGCGTAAAACACATCGGAGCGGCCTACAGATTTCGCAACGTCGGTAAGTTTGACTCGTCAAAATATTAAATAATTGTACTCACTACTGGGTGGACACACTAGAAGCGCCATTAGATCAAATTTTTTATCAAGGCTACGTTACATTTCGCCAGGGTCATGAATATTGTCCTGTTTGTTTTGTGTGAAATACATTTCTTTTCCGTAAAGGAAAACAGAAAACTTGCTCAGACTCGCAGATTTATGTAAACAGAAACTTGCTGAGACGTGCAGATTTATATTTGGACGATTACGTCCATAGGGTCACGCCGAATCGTGACTTGAAGAGATTGTCTGTGAGTTGCGTACGTACATCATGCACATACACTAGAAGCGCCATTAGATCAAATTTGTTATCAAGCTACGTTACATTTCGCCAGGGTCATGAATATTGTCCTGTTTGTTTGTGTGAAACACATTTCTTTTCCGTAAACTCGGAAAACAGAAACTTGCTCAGACTCGCATATCTTTATGTAAACAGAAACTTGCTGAGACGTGCAGATTTATATTTGGACGATTACGTCATAGGGTCACATAAGTCACGTCTAACCGTGACTTGGAGAGATTTCGCAACGTCTGTGATAAACCAGGGTCGCCGTTAGGTCAAATTTCATATCAAGCTATTACTTTTGATTTGAACATGAATACTCTGCTGTTTATTTAGTGTGAAATACATTACTTTTTCGTGTTGGTGCAGCATTTCACTTCCTTGTACGCAGAAGATTTATAAATAACAACCATTGCGTCACAATATCACATTTTGACTCACGCAATTTGTCGAACTGTGACTAGAATAGCTGCGAATGCAACGCGGAACGTCTGCGATTGATGGTTCAACAACGATTCGTACCTATGTTGTCGTGTTTTTTCCTCTTATTCAACTCTGCTTTGTATTGAGGAATGATCTTCAAAGACTGCTCAGAGGCAAGACAATTGAAAGTAGGCACTATACGAAAACATCAGACTTCAGCGTGACTGCCGTGACTAATCTGATAGATTTCAAGCAAGAAAGCTGGTAAAACTGCTTTCTTGCTTGATAAAAAAAGCCCGGTTATATTTTCTTCGAAAATTCTTGTTTACTAATATTATAAGGGGGGAGGGATATAATGGCGTTACCGCACGCTTCGCCATATATGTATGTAATGTATTCATGTTATGTATTCATGTAATATAATGTATGGATATAGCGGATAAAACATCAGTGTATTTAACCGACGCCGAACTGGTTGACAAACATACTTGACATAAAATAAATAAGCCCCGCGAGGCTCTTTGATTTCGAAGTAGTCAGTCCCAGGCTCCCTCTCGGTCGGAAGCTGAAGATACTGATGGAGGACTGAGTCGCAATATTATTCGTCTGCTTCGATTGTAGAAGCTACATATTTTTTTTCCACAAAATAGCTCCGTTGGAAAGCCAGCCGATGGAATGTTTAGAAGATAGGTCAACTCAATGTAAGTTCAACTTAATTAAGCTACAATAGCTTATTGAAGCCCGGGAAAGAAGCTTTGTAGACCCTTTGTAGTTTCTTGAGTTTTCTAAATGGAATTTTAATTTGATTTTGATAAGCTGTTGTACATATCCTATTTAAGCTTAACTGTTGTATTTGTAGTGTTTTTATGATTTATTAAGTTATTTTAGTATCTCTGGTCTGAGTAGTAGAGCTTATTAAAAATATTATTTTGTTATTGATTGGAATTTGATGTAAAATTGATTATTGAAGTTTATTGTGATCTTCAAATTAAAATGATATCTGCTTTCAAAACCCACATTTTACATCGTAGAAATGTGGTCTCCAATGGAGATTATTATTCAACAAATTGAATCACTCAGATATGGTCATGATGCGCTCAATATCTGTCGGCCGTACTCAACAGATATCCTGCGATATATGTTATTTTTTAGGGTAGGGACAAAACGTGGGGTAGGCCACATGGCCTAGGCCATGGGGTAGGCCATGGGGTAGGCCATGGCCTACCGGTGGTTAATTTCCTAAAAAATAATAATAATTTGGGTAAAAAAAATTGCTTGAATACTGCCAAATTCCGATGGAAAGCATTCCGAAGCCATAAAGCCTATTACCTGAATGGTTAGTGGATTTATTTCCAGTTGCAAAATGATTTAAAACGACCAAAAATTATTTTAATAGTCGATGAACTATTTGTGGTTGTCTAACCTCGTCCCCAGGGCTCACCCGTGGGCCAGCTGGAAAACATAGACTGGATTCTGGACTGGACTGTCGACTAAGTTAATGATTAGCTTAATAAATTAAACTAATTGATTTAAACTACTTAGTTAATAATTGAAAAATATAAAAAAATTAAAATTATGAAATATTTTAAACAGTTAAATATTAACTTTATTCAGGAGCATAATGCTCCTGCTTTATTATATTAACTTTTAAAATATTTCAAAATATAAATTTTTGATATTTTTAATTATTAACTAAGTAGTTTATCATTAACTTAAATAAGTTAATTCATTAAGCTATTAATCATTAATTTAGTCAACAGTCCAGTCCAGACACCAGTCCAGAGTCCAGTCTTATTTTCCAGCTAGCCCCCGGGGGAACACTGGGGATGAGGTTAGACAACAACCACGAAATAGTTCATCGACTATTAAAGATATTCTTGGTCGTTTTAGATCGTTTTGCAACTGGAAATAAATCCACTAACCATTCAGGTAACAGGCTTGGAGGCTTCGGAAAGCTTTCCATCGGAATTTGGCGGTATTCAAGCGATTTTTTTTACCCAAATTATTATTATGTTTTAGGAAATTAACCACCGGTAGGCCATGGCCTACCCCATGGCCTACCCATGGCCTACCCCACGTTTTGTCCCTACCCTATTTTTTATGCGCACGGTAAAATGTTCAAGTCAGCTCTGGAAATAAAAGTGGAAGTGTATTTTTTTTAGTTGTTAATTGTTGTTAATTATTGGCGTGAGGATTATCGGTTGTTGATGAATCATATAAGAGCAGTTGAGTTCCATCAAGAAGCCCGAGGGGTGGGAGGGCGGGGGGGGGGGGAGTGAACTCCCATATAAAAGTGACTGGGGTGATCGTCATACCTTTTGGGGGTTACAATTTTGTTGTTTGGTGCTACTTTATAGGGTGTTTAAATCTAAAATGAACTACGCTAGAGTTATCCTGGACATAATATAAGGAACTACCTGTCATTTTAGAATAATAATTATTTTAAAACCAATAATGTTAGTTTAGAATAATAATATTCTAAAATCAATTCTTGGTACCTCTTAGGGGTGAAAATGAATTTGTGCCATGCACCCATAATTCATAAAACAAGAACCCCTAGGGGAAGGCGTTGTAGAAAATCAAAATCAAAAACAAGGCCAAAAAGGTGTATTAAATTTTTAAGATGTATTATTATTAAATTGGAGAACCCTCATCAGTAGGCCAAAAGGTAGCCATGGCCGCTTAATAGAGGTTTTATTTACAGTATTATACTGACAGGTTAGTTTCGGGACTTTGCTAACTGGCCGTTTAAAAGGGGTGGCTGCTTAATAGGGGTTGGACTGCAGTACCTCTTTTAGGGGATCCTTTCAAAATTTATGATGGATTGCCCCATCACTTATATATTTGTGGTTCCAGAAAATACCCAATGGCAATACTCCCTACCTATGAAAGGATTTTTTGGTTTGAACCCAACCCCACCCCCATCCCCTGGAATAAATTTCCAGTTTAGCTTCATACTTTCCTTTAAAAAATATGGCTTTTGAGACCTCCCTTCCCCCTCCCCCTCAGAGTAAGAAGAAACAAGGAATATGTAATTTCTATTTTTTTCTTTCTCATGTCTGCAAATGTATGCAAGTTTGCAAACTATGGAAGGTAATACTACTATAAAAGGATTTTAAATAATAATCAGTCATATTCTCAGAGCGTTTTTGTATGTCTGGAACATTAAGTAGGCTGGCCCGGTTTGCCGAGAACTTGCCTCACTCCTTGTATTTCCCTTGATAAAATGTTGTGTTGATATGAGAAAATTAAATGGGCTGGCCTGGTACGCAAGGTCTTGGCAGGCGGGATGGAAATTTCGGTAGGCATCCTGCCTATTGAAGTGAAAAATCCTCAACTGTTCATACATGTGCTAGTCGTCCAGACTGATCGTGTTTGCATTGAAATATCCAGGATGAATAATATGAGACAAAATTTGTCTTGGCTAACTCAGGGACAGCCTGCTTACTGGGCTGGCCTCCATATAAGCAGACCTTTTAGGACCAATTTTAGTTAACGTAAAAGCTCTATTAAGCTCCCTGGGGGGGCTTTATTTAATTTCAGGCCCCAAGAAGGGGGGGGGGGGGGGCTTATTAGAGAGGGCTTAAGGAGGGGGCTGATTTCAAATCATAAATTTTCGAGAAAATTCACCTAAATTTTTCAACTTTACTATTGCACCACTAACTAAAACAGAACAAGAAATGGGGAATATGTATCACCGTTTTACAAATGCAGTGTCATTTATACCCTTAAACTCAACGATACTTCTGGAAATTAGAGACCGCTTTTCAATACAAAGTGACTAAAATGCTAGAAAATATTGCTTAAGGGGTGGGGGTGGGGGGGGGCTTAATATAGTGGGGGGGGGGCTTAATATAGAGGGGGGGCTTATTACAAAATCTGACATGTGTCACTCTCCTTTTGGAATAAAGTTTTAGATTTGAATTTCAATTATAATAATAATTATTATTATTGAAGAGAGAAGTTTAGAAACAAAAGAATAATTATTATTCTTTTGTTTCTAGGAACTTCTCTCTTCACACACATTTTGTAAAAAGTACATGTTCAGCCATTACAACTTCGACGTCGAAAAGAACCCACTGGCTTTCTAGAGATATGGAGCAATCCAGAATATTGGTTTTGTTACTGGGCGCGATATGATAATGCAGATGAAGCTTGGGTTTTCTCAGATCTTCCAAAGCGCTGGAAATGTGGCATTGTTCATTTGGCCGATTATGCTCTTGAGGCAGATAGGGAATTGAAGTATAAAGATTTGTGCCGCGCTGTATACATATTGTCCAGGATTCAGAGAGAAGCAAAAGAGTTTAGAATTGGACTGTGGTAATGTAATATGAAGTACTTTTATATTACCTTGTATTTTAAATTCCATAAAGCTGAAAGATTGTTTGATTTCAATTTCAAACTATGTACATTGCTGTATTAAGTTTACACTTTTCACATTTCTTTTTGCAAATATACATTATAAAGCATTAATGGTTTAACATACAACAACCACCCACTTCTCAATGGTTTATTCCTAGGAGCTTGGGTAACGAGGGTGATAGCTCTATTGAAATGTGCCTGTTTCCCTGGAGCAAAGAGGCTCTTCCCACACCAGACGACATTTTATCGATGTTCAACTTTCATCCCGAGATGCACAAGCTCCCAATGGTAGATAACGAAATAACAGAATTGGAGATTGATCCAAGCAAAGAATCAGATGACGAATTCAAAGAGGATATGTGAGATGGAACACACTGGGAACATCATATGGAGTAGATATCAAACGAGCATGTGACTTCTTTGGTTGGCTTGAGAAGATTTTTAATCCAATGACTAAAATCTGTATTGGGTGTGAGAGAATGAATCCAACGCCATGTTTTATTTTGGCACACCTTGCGCCTGGGTGGGTAGGGGGTATTTTGTCAGCTTTGCATCTGACTTGAAGACAGAAAGAGGAAAAGTAAAATAACTAGCAATAATTGCTAACCAATTATACAACTATACAGTCACTGAAACCTTGATTTTCCAGACTGGTTGAGACTTGTGAAGTTAATGAGAGTCCAGATTAATATTATATTTTAAAATATGAATACAGTTGAAGTTCTTCTTGGTGACCACTCTCATAAGCAGCCAATTCCCTCTGCAACCACCCTCGTGAAACCCTGTTTAAATTCTCTGTAAAACGCTTATTGAAAGGCTCTAGAAGCTGCCACTCCTGCAAGCGACTGTGACCAACTGTGGTTTTAAGCTCTTGTAAGTAGCCTTTTCCAGGCATTTCGGTTAGTAGGGGGCAGTGCGAAGAATAATGAGGGAAGTACCCTTGCCTTTTTCCCACTCTCTATACTTCGCGCTGCTCCCCACTAAACGAAACCTGGAAAAGGCAATCTCATAAGCAACCACCCCGAGAGCCTGTATTGCAATCAGTTAACACTACATTAAAAAACAAATATGTAGTACTCCTACTTTAATAAAATGTAATCAATAAACAACAATATGAACTGTAAATAGGTTTGTCAGTGTGGTATTTTTTTTACCTTTTGCTTGTGAGTGAGTGAATGAACTCGCTTTTGCACGATTTTTTTTTCTCTACTGTTGCTGTGTAGGAATTTTTTTGTAATTGCCCAACCCCCCCCCCCCCCCCCCCCCCCCCCCCAAAAAAAAAAAAATAATAATAATAATAAATAAAAATAAAAATAAAATGGTCCATATTAAAAATAAGATCCGCGGGTCTACCGCGTGGGAGACCGCGGGGGAGCCCGCGGGTCTTTGATTTCGAAGTAGTCAGTCCCCAGGCTCCCTCTCGGTCGGAAGCTGAAGTGCTGGTGTGAGGACTGAGTCTCAATTATTCGTCTGCTTCGAATCGATTGTTGAAGCACATTTTTTTCTGCGACCGTTTTTTTCAACAAAATAGCTTGCATTGCCGTTGGAAATCCAGCCCATGGAATGTTTAGACGATAGGTCAACTCAATGTAAGTTCACCTTAATTAAGCTAGCTTATAGAAGCCGGAAAGAAGCTTTGTAGTCTTTGTAGTTTTCTTGAGTTTCTAAATGGAATTTTAATTTGATTTGAATAAGCTGTTGTACATATCCTATTTAAGCTTAACGTTAATAGTCTGTTGTATTTGTAGTGTTTTTTATGATTTATTAAGTTATTTTAGTATCTCTGATCTGAATAGTAGAGCTTTATATTAAAAAAATATCATTTTGTTTAATATTGATTGGAATTTGATGTAAAATTGATGATTGAAGTTTATTGTGATCTTCAAAGGGCCATCCCCATAAAATGCTTTGTTTCCCATCGCCCGACCGACCCAATTTTTTTCAAAAAGTAAAAAACAGAAATTATGATTCATTGCCTGCCGCCCTTTTCTTGGGTGTACAATCACTCTGACATCTAAATCAGCCAAGTAATGACGTCTTCAAACACCTTTCAGAGGGATATCAGCTCGTTTCAAAATGGTGGTCACAGGGAAGATATAATCAAGGCTCGCTTGGAATTATTTATGTATTAATTAGTCCATATTTAGTTTCTCGGCTTTTACCGACCGACCGACCCACTTTCACGAGAGAGAGGGCGATGGGAAACAAAACATTTTATGGGGATGGCCAATTAAAAGGATATCTGCTTTCAAACCCACATTTTACATTGTAGAAATTTGGTCTTCAATGAAGATTATTATTCAACAAATTGAAAACACTCAGATATGGTCATGATGCACTCAATATCTGTTGCCGTACTCAACAGATATCCTGCGATATATGTAATTTTGTATGCACATGGTAAAATGTCAAGTCAAGTTCTTGAAATAAAAGTGGAAGAGTATTATTTTTTTTAGTTGTGTTATCAATTTGTTGAATAATAAAACAATATGATGATCCACCCCAGTCACTTTTATAGGGGAGTTCCCCTCCCCCACCCCTCGGCTTCTTGATGGTACTCAACTGCTCTTATATGATTCATCAACAACCGATAATCCTCATGCCAATAATTAATAATTTATCCTGCAAAATCGCGCGGAATATTCGCCTGATACTTAGCCGATGAGGATGTGCGTAGGCCGCCGTAGGATGAGTTGGCTAAAATCAGGTGATATTCCGCAAGATTGAGCAGGATAATTGTTAATTATTGGCATGAGGATTATCGGTTGTTGATGAATCATATAAGAGCAGTTGAGTTCCATCAAGAAGCCCGAGGGGTGGGGGGAGGGGAACTCCCCTATAAAAGTGACTGGGTGATCGTCATACCTTTTGGGGCTTACAATTTGTTGTTTGGTGCTACTTAGGTGTTTAAATATAAATGAACTACATAGAGTATATCCTGTACCTTTTTAGGGTATTGGGCTGGACATAAGGGAACTACCTGTCATTTTAGAATAATAATTATTGTAAAACCTAGGGGTGAAATTGAATTTGTGCCGTGCACCCTTAATTCATAAAACAAGAACCCCCTAGGGGAAAATGGCAAGTGGTCGCTTAATAGGGGTTTCATAAATTAGCAATAAGGCGTTGTAGAAAATCAAATCAAAACAAGGCCAAAAAGGTGTTATTAAATTATAAGATGTATTATTATTAAATTGGAGAACCCTCATCAGTAGGCCAAAAGGTAGCCATGGCCGCTTAATAGAGGTTTTTATTTACAGTATTATACTGACAAGTTAGTTTCGGACTTTGCTAACTGGCCGTTTAAAAGGGGGTGGGCTGCTTAATAGGGTTGGACTGTAGTACCTTTTAGGGATCCTTTCAAAATTTATGATGGATTGCCCCATCACTTATATATTGTGTGGTTCCAGAAAATACCCAATGGCAATACTCCCTACCTATGAAAAGATTTGTTGGTTTGAACCCAACCCCCACCCCCTCCCCACCCCCCTGGAATTTCCAGTTTAGCTTCATACTTTCCTTTAAAAAATATGGCTTTTGAGACCCCTCTCCCCCCTCCCCCTCAGAGTAAGAAGAACCAAGGAACCACCTTTAATGTAATTTCTACTTTTTTCTTTCTTTTTCAGATTTAGCTGGAAAGCTTCACACAAAGGAATACAGGATCAAAATATAGCATCATTTCTTTCCACAGCATTGAATATTGTTACAACAAAAGCTGTGTGTGTGAAAATCTTGCGATTCTCATGGCTACTGGAGAGATACCCAACCTTCTGCCCGAGATTGTTGAAAAGATAGCTCTGTTCTTACCGCTCTCACATGTCTGCAAATGTATGCAAGTTTGCAAACTATGGAAGGTAATACTAATCAGTCATATTCTCAGGGCGTTTTTGTATGTCTATGAGTCCGGAACAATGTAGGCTGGCCCGGTTTGCCGAGAACTTGCCTCACTCCTGTTTCCCTTGTTAAAATGTTGTGTTTGATATGAGGAAATGGGCTGGCCTTGTACGCAAGGTCTTGGCAGGCAAATTTTGGTAGGTGTCCTGCCTATTGAAGTGAAAAATCCTCAACTGTTTCATACATGTGCAAGTCGTCCAATCTGATCACATTTGCATTGAAAACATCCAGGATGAATAATATGAGACAAAATTTGTCTTGGCTACCTCAGGGCCAGCCTGCTTACAATTTTAGTTACCGTAAAAGCTCTATTAAGCCCCTGGGGGCTTATTTAATTTCAGACCCCAAGAAGGGGGGGGGGGGGTGTATTAGAGAGGGGGGCTTAATAGAGAGGGGCCTTGTTAGAGAGGGGGTCTAAATAGAGCTTTTACGGTATGTACAGTACTGTCAGTAGTATATTATAAATCATAGCACGTTTACTAGTAAATATGTTATTACATATTATGTGTCACTAGATCCTTTTGGAATAAAGTTTCTCTTTGATCTCAATAATAATTATTCTTTTGTTTCTAGGAACTTCTCTCTTCACAGCAATTTTGTAAAAAGTACATGTTCAGCTATTACAACTTGGATGTCGAAGAAGAGAACCCACTGGCTTTCTAGAGATGTGGAGCACTCCAGAATATTGGTTTTGTTACTGGGCGCGATACGATAATGCAGATCAAGCTTGGGTGTTCTCAGATCTTCCAAAGCGCTGGAAATGTGGCATTGTTCATTTGGCCGATTATGCTCTTGAGGCAGATAGTGAATTGAAGTATAAAGATTTGTGCCGCGCTGTATACATATTGTCCAGGATTCAGAGAGACGCAAAAGAGTTTGGATTGGACTGTGGTAATGTAATGTGAAGTACTTTCAATAATAATGATATTACCTTGCATTTTAAATTCCTTATGTACCTTGGATTTTACAATATTGTATTTTCCTCAGTACATACATGTATTGATTACAACTATTGATGTTTAGGAATCTTCCTAACACTTGTATTTATTCTCAATGGTTATTCCGTAGGAGCTTGGTGTAACGAGGGTTGTGGCCTTATTGAAGTGTGCCTGTTTTCCCTGGAGCAAAGAGGCTCTTCCCACCCCAGAAGACATTTTATCGATGTTCAACTTTCATCCCGAGATGCACAAGCGCCCAATGGTAGAGAACAAAATAAGAAAATTGGAGATTGAACCAAAGAAAAAATCAGATGACGGAATCCAAAGAGGACATGTGAAGTGGAACACACTGGGGACATCATATGATGTAGATATCAAACGAGCATGCGACTTCTTTGGTTGGCTTGAGAAGATTTTTACTCCAATGACTCGCATCTGTATTGGATGTGAGAAAATGAATCCAACACCATGTTTTATTTTGGCACACCTTGCGCCTGGGTGGGTAGGGGGTATTTTGTCATCTTTGACTCTAACTTGAAGAAAGAACAAGGAAAAGTAAAATAATTAGCAAATTATTGCTAACCAATTATATTTGTAATTTGTAATTTCAACACAACCATCTTCATTTTCCAGACTGGTTGAGATTAATATTTTAAAATATGAATACAGTTGAAGTTCTTCTTGTAACCACTCTCGTAAGCGATCAGTTCCCTCTGCAACCACCCTTGTGAAACCCTGTTTAAATTCTGTATTTAAAGGCTCTAAAAAGTTGTCACTCTCACAAGTGACTGCGACCAACTTTGATAAAATGTAAATTAACTCAGATATATTTTAATACATGTCTAAACTGATAACAGCAATATGAACTGTAAATAGGTTTTGACTGTGTGGTATAGTTTACTTTTCAGTGGGTGGTCTAAACTAAACTTGTGAGAGCTTCAACTGTATAAATAAACTGCAATTCAGAGAAAAGTCTAGATAATATTGTCAATATTGAAGTTTGAATGTGGTAGTTTGTAACGGTAAACAAAGTTTTACGTGATCTAATATTGATCACATAAAAATTATTTCCACCCAGGATACCCTTTGGGAGTATTCCAATAATTTTTTACCATTTTTCACCATTTACCATCATTATCATCATCATCTCTGTTGACTGTCATGTAAATTGACTGACAGTTTGTATGTCCAGAATTAACTGGGTTTATATTATATACGTATGTCACATTCATGATACTTATACAGTCAGGTGAACAGGTACGAGTTGATTTTGATTGTTTCAAAATGGCGGTGGGCTCGCGATTGGCTAATTTTGGGGTCATGTGATCTGCTGTTCGCCAGGTTTCTTTGCGCCCACCCGCCATCTTGAAAGCTGAGATGGCCCTGGGACGAGGTTGGGCGAGGCGAGGGTTTGGCGAAGGCGAGACGGGACTGAGCCCGTGCTATTTTCGTCCCGAAGTTGCTAAGCAACATGACATAACTTCATTGCGCTATGCTGGCGTGACAATTTTTGGAGAACTGCTGAGTGCTCGCGCTGTTTCTTGATTGGATGATAACAATAATAAGCTTCAACGAAGACTTGCCAAAACGACTATATAATTCTGACTTAAAATAATACTAGATTTTTATGAAAAGGAGTAATTTATTGATTAAATAACAGAAGGTGCTGGATGTATCTATAATAAATAGTTTGTAGGCAATTAAAACAATAGGCATAATTTCAATCTGTGGTTTATTGTACAAGTTGAAGATGTTAGAACCCTATTTTTTTATTCAATCAATTCTTCAAATATACAAGATAATTCATCATACGTAAGTAGGTTTCGTTATAAAATGAAACCCCGTGAATGAATTTGTGGGAAAACGACCAAAATCTTTGTTATATCGTGGTTTGGCTAACTATTATTTTGCCTTGAAATTAAACAGTTTTACGTTAGGTTGAACAGTGTCGTTACATTGGTTAGTATATTATAACGTTCGTTATATACCGGGGACTTCCTTATAAAGGGATTCGTCGTTGGCTCGTGGCCACCATGCTCTGTGGTTTACCCTATACATTCATTCATAATAATAATAATAATCGATATTTAAACAGGGTAACCCCTTCAGTCGCATGACTGTTATCAACGGGGGCCCTGTATAAAGCAAAAATTATAATAAAAATATAACAATAAACAATTAAATTCATGAGCGTTTACAGTCGGTGATTTTTTAACTTGCCCTTATTAATCATTGACTAATTTGAGTTTTTACTTCGAGTCTGGAGCTGATTACCTGGAGCTGATTACCCGGAGCGATACACACCGGTTTATTTTTAGATTGATTCCCTTTTCCCGGGAAAATCCCCATGAGTTCTTTGATATGAAATTTTGAAAGAAAGAGACCGTGTCCTTGAATTCACGGGAAAAGGGAATCTAAAAATAATCTATGTAGTCTGTCAAAACGCTGTGACATGACACGAATTGATTACAGCTGCTCGCTCAACTGCACTTATAAATCGGTGTGCGTCACGGGTGGGCAAAGCATCATGGGTGAATTTGTGAAACGACTCATTATGGCTTTGACGCGAGAGAGTCAACACCTCGGGCAAGTGAATAATGTGTGCGGATTGCTAGTTAGTCAGTTGTTCTACCGAGTTATGCAATAAGAATCTATACTGATTTACCTTTGCTCACTTTTGAACTGTTGAAGGGCACGTAACAGTTGTCAGTGTTTGCTTTCAAAGCCATTTTACCCGGGCATTTTACAAGTGTATGGCGAAGCGATCATACATATCGTATAAAAGTTACTGCAGGTAGAAAATCAAATTGATATGAGTCTGGTACATGGTGAACATGAATTCTATCGCATGGAAGATTTTGCTGTAAAAACGCTTCAATGAAAGCTGGGCGATCTACGGTCCTGCGAATTGTAGGAAATAAATTTTAAAACGACGCTGATACGCGCTACAGGAGAGCGTTTTACGTACAAGACTGCAAGGCCAGGGTCAGTTAATGTCACGCAATCGAGGTCACCGCAAATAAGCTTTTTAAAAAAATAACCAGCGAGTCAGAAACTAGATTTACATCTTGTGGATTGTAAGATATAACAGAAAAAATAAGCGGCTTTGTGTCCAGTAAAATAGCTCGCAAAAAGGGGCTCACTGCTAGCAAAACAGACTCACGGCTCGCAGACCGCAAAGTAATAACTAACCTCAGTTGACCGCTTTTTCGACAAACCATTCAGTGTTCCACGGCTTGTAGCAAGAAAACTATTTGGGGTAGACCCGGGTAGACCCCGAAATTTCAAAAGAAGAAGGATTGAACTAACGTCATGTAAGAATGGAACACTTGAAATTGATCAGAATAACGAATTTGAAATGAATGAAAAAGTGTGAAATTCTGAATGAAGACATCATGTCGGCCAGATCGACCGCGCTACATTTGAGAGGTGCCAGCGCATACAAAATGTTCGCAAGTAATCAATAAAAATGACCAGAGCAAAGGAAATATAACTGTCTTCAATTTCCTGTAAAAGTGTTTCCAAAAACGACCAAGCAATCCCGGAAAATGGACAAATTCTGCGAGCACTTCGCTCCGAAATGCCTTCTTCTTTGCCGCGAAGACTATTGTTCGAATACAGCTCGCTGATTGGCCAAATCTCGTGACGCACACCGCCTGTTTCCACTATATATAAGCAGAATTTGCGAGCGCGCTGGCACGGAGCGGTCCTGTACAGCTCCGCAAATGATCCCGGGACCGCAAATGATCCCCGACCGCAAATGATCCCCAAATTGGACCGCAAATGATCCCCGACCGCAAATGATCCCCAGAATGGACCGCAAATGATCCCGCTAAAAATCGAGGAATGGCGTGGACGGTGGACGCGATTTTTTTCCGATTTTGAATATTTTCCCCAATAACTGAATCTGTGCACGCTAGACATTTTATGACGGAAGTGATATATATTGTTTCATTACTTAAGGCATTGATGCAGATTTTAGAAGAAAAAAAACCCCTCAAAATCACTGAACGAGAATACCAGATATATTCTAAAAATAGTTAATTCGAGAAGGTGTTATTTTTGGTTTTCGCTGTAAACTTCATCCGCGTCTAGAATGATTGAAGATTTATATTGCTTTCGCGTCAAGATTCATTTATCTATAAATTTCGAGATTGAAGACGGTATTCTGCGCCATGAAACAAGCTATACATGGAAATTGAAACACCCGTTACAGCAAACTACTTCACGAAATCGGCAAATAACATTTCCGGTGAATTATCGTGATTATTTCATGCTGTTTTGGCGGCATCGACTGCATTTAACACCCGGCCCGCTTTGATGAAGTGTGAAAATTGTGAATTTTTTTTCAGGCTAAACTCACTCTCAATCATCAACACGATTTTTTTTAATTCTCCTTTTTATTTATTAATAATATTATTTCATTTAATCTGTATTTCGAGCAGATTATATATGAAAGCGTTACATATCCTTTCTTCACTATAAAACGTTCATAAGTCCGACGTGACTTATCACACTTTGATATTTCGTGATAACATTGTACATTTCAATTATTTCAACAATAACATAACTGACCATAACTGGCAACTTCAACGGCAACAACGCAATGTTTTACTACCTTTACTTTAATTAGTTTTCCGTCCAGGTTTCACAATTTTGCTCGATGAATGCCGTCCACACTGTTTAACCGGGAACTGATTTCATGTAACACGCACACATCGCAGAAAACGTTGTCGTCTGAATAGACCTGTAAAGCTCCACCATTCTCAAAAACTCCTTGGGTATAGCACTGGAACTTCTTTCCACAATTAGGACAAATTTCCTCTGTGACTTTTCACTCGCCGTATTTGTTTTTCAATTCCTTCGCAACAGACAATAAATGCAGTCGATGCCGCCAAAACAGCATGAAATAATCACGATAATTCTCCGGAAATGTTATTTGCCGATTTCGTGAAGTAGTTTTGCTGCAACGGGTGTTTCAATTTCCATGTCTAGCTTGTTTCATGGCGCAGAATACCGTCTCCAATCTCGAAATTTATAGATAAATGAATCTTGGTGACGCGAAAGCAATATAAATCTGCAATCATTCTAGACGCGGATGAAGTTTACAGCGAAAACCAAAAATAACACCTTCTCGAATTAACTATTTTTAGAATATATCTGGTATTCTCGTTCAGTGATTTTGAGTTTATTTATTTTTCTAAAATCTGCATCAATGCCTTAAGTAATAAAAAAATATATATCACTTCCGTCATAAAAATGTCTAGCGTGCACAGATTCAGTTATTGGGGAAAATATTCAAAATCGGAAAAAAATCGCGTCCACCGTCCACGCCATTCCTCGATTTTTAGCGGGATCATTTGCGGTCCATTCTAGGGATCATTTGCGGTCGGGGATCATTTGCGGTCCAATTTGGGGATCATTTGCGGTCGGGGATCATTTGCGGTCCCGGGATCATTTGCGGAGCTGTACAGTCCTCGAAAGCTCTGAGTACGTCTCACAGCGAGTCCAAGCCAACTTCAATTTTTGACATCTAGTACTTTTTATTTGCCGCTTTAAAAACTGTGACAATTAGAAATTGAGAGCGAATAATCTAATTGTTTTAGTAAAAATCATAACAACTGTCTAGTAATAACTCTAAATCCTCTTCCAAAACTTCGGAGAAACTAGAAGAAACCGCAATTTTGTAGACACCTCCAGCCACTGATAGTATACGAGTAGCAAAGCCAATCAGATTGTCTCATTTGCATTAGTATACTAGTAGATTTTTACTAATTGTTTTAGTAAAAATCTACTAGTACACTAATGCAAATGAGACAATCTGATTGGCTGAGCTACTTGTATTCTATCAGCCATTAGTGTGCAGTGGCTGGAGGTCGTCACAAAATTGCGGTTTCTTTTCGTTTAATTTCTACGAAGTTTCGGTGGATGATTTAGAGTTAATACTAGACAATTGTTATGATTTTTACTAACTTACGGCCTCATCAACTATCACATCATAGAAATTGAGAGCGAATAATCTAATTGTTAAATAGAGAACTGGGGGGGTTATCTCCTTACCTTAAATTACAGTGAAGAGCGCCATACCGTTGCCACTCGACAAAGTTTTTGATTAATTTTTGACAACTTCCTGCTGGGTTTCATTTCAGCTGGCCAATCAAAATGCAAGAACTATGAGAGGCAGAGTTGTCAAGCTCCACGTTAGCGTTCTGACAATTGACATCTTCGCCTCCCACAGTTCTTTTCTTGCAATTTGATTTGCTAGTTTAAATGGAAGCCATCATAAAGTTTTCAAAAAGTTGTCAAAATTTAATCAAAAAAATTGTCAGTTGGTACCGGAGGGCGCTCTTCACTGGACATTTATTCTGACAAACGTATAGATAAGTATGGATACGATAAATGGTTAGCGACTGTTCCACTGTAGAAAATATAAGAGGAAATTTATACGTTGAATATTGAACGAGATATTTCCTTTTGAAAACCGTCAATAAGTTACATGTAATTATTGTATGCAGGCCCCACTGCCAGCTAACCATACATATTAAACTGGCCCAAGATAGGATTTATCCTCTCTTGACTGGCCATAGAACGAGACGTTTCCTATTTTCATTTGACGGCATCGTTTGAAGCAGATTTCAGGGACTGTGTAATAATTATCCGGAGGGGGGGGGGGGGGGGGTTGAAAATGGGCTTCGTGTAGGAAAATATTAAGTAATACCCCCTCCTAAAAAAGTGAATTTAGTTATTGCCCCCCCCCCTCTGATCAATCAGAAATTATGAATGACACCCCCCCCCCCCCTCACAGTACACACACACCTTTATACAAGACCATAAAAGTAACCTGCATTTTCTCTACACGTAGCAGTGTGATCAGGTGATTAAGATCTTTTAACAGAAAGAAGAACTCCTACTACATGTTTACTTGTTGGACATCCGCGTCTGGAACAAACATCTGCACCTCCGTAGCAATGTTCAACATAGCCATGTGTTATGAGGGCCTATGAACTAGGGGTTTATGGGATACCGTAACTGTTAACAGCTTCTTATAGGGACTTTTGCAACCTTATAGAGAATAATAGACTATCATATTGCAACGGATTAAATTTGAATTTGCAGTTCAGTCACAGTTAACAGAACATCAAGCCTTTCAGTGGGAACCAGTGGCGGATCTAGGGGAGGGGCCCGGGTCTCCCTTTGTGGGTGCTCCCAATAGGGTCTCATAACCTTCCCGTCTTTGGTAACAGCTAGACCGATGAAGCGTACGAAGAACGTTTAATGTAAATCTGTTAATTTTTTTATCAATGAACTGAATCAAATGCGTGTGACGTCAAAGTCTGTTACCATGGCAACGTGAAAAGAGATTTTGAACCCTGCTTTTGACGTTTTGAGGCTAATAACTTTGAAGCTATTGTGTGAAATTTTTTTTATTGATGTATTTTTATCTAATCGACAAAACACATATTTGTGTTAAGTCTTTAAAAAAAATTCTGTAAATGAGGTTTAGAGCCACCTTATTTTTCATAAATTAAGGTGACTCGATCTGAACCCCTTTGATACCATGGTCTCAGAGCTGAGGTCTTCTAACATAATTTTTTAAAACATTGTAAAAAATATCTGTTTTGTCTATTAGACGAAGATATATCAAATAGGTAAACTTTTACCGAATGGTTTTCATCAAAAAAATGGGCTACATTTGACCTCTTTTAGTGTTGTCATGGCAACGAATTTTGTCGTCATAGAAATCTCAATATTGGTGGTTTTCATCAACGTTACAAAAACTGTTTGCTTGCATGAACAACACCAGAACATTAACAGGTAAAAGAGCAGGCAGAAATAAACGTTTTGTCTAAATTATAGCTTTGTAGCGTTTTTCATAACCGAGTTATTACCAAACGAATTTTTAGAAAATTACAGTATTTAGTAAAAAACACTGAGGGAGGTAAAACCACAGCAACAAACCGATGAATTGTGCCAGATCTGTTGTAGACCTGGATCAGTAAATTATACTCGAGAAAATAAACATTGAACGGCAAACTGATCCTTACGGCTGGGAAAAAGAACGAAAACAAGACGTATGCCGCCGCCAGAGCCATATTGACTATATCACTAAAAAGATTATAAGATCTACAGGCTTGCTTTGTAGAATTCGTTTTTACGTCAATCAATCGCTTTTAAAATGTTATACAATAGATAATTTACCCGTACCTCCATTATGGAAATATTGTCTGGGCAAATAACTATCCCACAAGGCTTGATAAATTATTTAAGCTACAAAAGAAGGTATTGAGAATTATAACTTTTTCTTCATACACAGCACCATCGATCTCTTCCGCTTTTTACTCAATTGAGTCTTTTAAACGTTTACCAAATAAATGATTTTCTAATTGGCTCCTTCAGCTTCAGTCTAAATAACAAAGTGCTACCATTCTATTTCAATGACTTCTGTACTATAGAAAACGCACAAGTCCATAAATATAATACGAGAGAATCAAAGAATTTACATAACGGATTTTTAACAGAACAAATTATGGAAAAATTCTCTACAAGAAACAAGATAATTGCGATATCTGGAATAGAATACCTGTGAGCATCAAACGCTCGGCATCTATGAAAATATTAATTTAAAAGGAAAATGAAACAGTTTCTCCTTTTTCAGATTAATGATAGTTCAATAAACAAATACAATTAAAAAGGGTAAGATTGATATTTGTAATTATTATATACTAACCATGGGATAATGCATTTTCAAGCAATTTGATTGGTTCCCTAATCATGGTCTCAGAGGCAATATACCCTCTCTACCTTATTTGGAAATGCCGCGAAGTTCAAATTTTTTGTCTCAGGGAAAAAATGGCGGAACATTTTCGTATTTTTCCAGTTTCCTCGGAGAAATTCGACATTTTCCCTGTAATTTGTATATTATTCCTCGCGAAGCGAGGCCGAAGGCCTCGCGTAGCGGGGTTTATAATTCTGTCCCCCAAGAGCTCACGCGAGAGCAATTCTCGTGTGGCCTTTACGATCATATTTATTTATTTATTTATTTATTTATTTATTTATTTAATTGTTTGTTTGTGGAGTTGGGGGATGTCATGACGTCACACGCGCTCGTGGCCTAATGGCTTAAGGCGCTAACTTTTAAATCTGATCTTCAGGATTGAGGGCGACAGTTTCAAATCCTAAAGCGTCCTTTTTTAATTTTATTTTTTTATTTAGGTTCGAATCCGGGCCGTTCTCTCTTTTTTTTTTTTCCTTTTCTTTGTTTAACTAGTAATACGTGACTCGCAGGCCCTCGCGAAGCTTTTGTTGCCTAGTAACGGGCACGCCTGCGATTTGATCTGCAAGGTTTCCAAGAATCGCTGCAAGGTTTCTGAGAATCGCCGGGACGAACGCCGTGTTTTTGCTATGCCACCGGATTTTGGTTTCGATTGGAGTTCGCTCGTCTCTCGATATCTGTAATAAATTGTAGCGCTCTTGTACTGTTTACCCCACTTTTCCGTCCGAATGATCTGAAACCACCTCGCTTTTGTAGGTAAAATCTTCTTCGCAATATCGGATCGGCGAATTATTTTCAGACACAAGTCTTCGCGTCTACAATGAAAACTAAGCCATATGTTGATCGTACTTTGAGAAATTCCTGAGTCGTCTTTCCTTTTCCTGTTGTTGATAATGGATTTAATAAAGCCGGGTTTTTTTCACAAATGACCCGTATATAAATTTGTTCGATAAACAAACTTGGAGTAAAAATTGTTATTCTTCAGCAGCCGTTCCTGTTTCTACATTTACGTGTACAAAGATTACGTCGAAGTCAATGTTATTAAGCAAAGAAAAGGGGGTTAAAAAAAAGAACGGCCTGGATTTGAACCGAGAAAAAAAAAAAAAAAAAAAAAGAAGGACCATGTCGGATTTGAACTCACGCCCTCAATCCCGAAGATCAGATTTAAAAAGTTAGCGCCTTAAGCCATTAGGCCACGAGCGCGCCGTGTGACGTCATGTCAACCCCCAACTCCACAAACAAACAATTAAATAAATAAATAAATAAATAAATAAATAAATAAATAAATAAATATGACCGTAAAGGCCACACGAGAATTGCTCTCGCGTCAGCTCTTGGGGGACAGAATTATAAACCCCGCTACGCGAGGCCTTCGGCCTCGCTTCGCGAGGAATAACATTGACTTCGACGTAATCTGTGTAGACGTATTAACTGTAGAAACAGGAGCCGCAAGAATTACTCCAAGTTTGTTTATCGATCGAATTATCGACCGAATTTATATGGGAAGTGACTTGTTGGACGTTAATAGTGCGGAGAATTTAGAACAAAAAAAAACCCCGGCTTTATTAAATCCTGTATCAAGAACATGAACATGAACGACGACTCAAGAATTTCTCAAAGTACGATCAACATTGTACATTTACCGGTTTGACATCTGAGAACACGGCTTCAATTCGATTCGATATGCTTCACAGACTTCACAGTAAAAAATATATTCGCGGCTTATTCACGGCGTTGAAAAAAGGAAATATGTTTTCAAATGTTTCCTTAATAAGAAAAGGAAATGTTCTTTGCATGAAATAATAATAATTGATGCAAATCTGTTGTCGGAAATCCAGGACATATTCTAAGCGGTGTCACGCAAGTTACTCGTCCACTGGGCAGTCGTTCGTCGAGAAAAGAAGACCGTCAACAGTATAAAAGGGAAGATGTCGGGAGACCAGCGAGCTCCAGTCGATCTCTAAAGCCTGGTTATTACCCTCACACCCCAACAATAATTAATCCCCATCACAGATTCGCGAGGACCCATGCGAGTCACGTATTACTAGTAAAACAATTATTCGCCTCAGGCTCGTGAATATTGGTGAATATTCCCCTCGACTTCGTCTCGGGGAATATTCACCAATATTCACTTCGCCTTCGACGAATAATTGTTAAGTAACAGAGGGGCACAAATACCCGGGGGGGGGGGGTACTCCCTATAATGGACTATACGGGGAGGCTCCGCCCGAAAGGGGTACCTTTTCAGACTGGAGGTATATAAAAGTGTCCTTTTCTATACTCCAACTCGTGAAATCCCTAGGAATTTCACGAGTTGGAGTATAGAAAAGGGTAGGGATTTCACGAGTTGAAGTATAGAAAAGGGTAGGGAAAACTGTCATTTAGGTATGAGGTGGATTGCAGGTTTGAACTGTTCTTAGCCATCGTAAGACAGCTTCCTTCCACCTCCTTCTGGGGATATATATTGTTCAATTAAGTTCATTCCAAGGGTATAGAAAAGGGATGCAGTGTTTCTACTGTAGGTATGTGAAAGGGGTACCATTTTCATAATTTCTATGGAAGGTATATGAAAGGGGTACCATTTTCCATGGAAGGTATACGAAAGGGGTACCTTTTCTGTCAAAAACGGTATATAAAAGGGTAAGGGGTTGGACCTCTGGGCGGAGCCTCCCCGTATAAAACATTTTTGAGTACCCCCCCGGGCACAAATATGGCCGCCATAAAATTGCACAAGAAGTAGAGTAGATTCTACCGTCAATATCATTGAGGTAAGATTACGTGTATTTTGAACTTATTTGTAAAGTTTACTCGCAATAATACAACCCTTGCGATATTCCCATACGATTGATACGATCAACAAACGGTTACACAGTATTCACACCGCTTGTATGGGGTCCCTGTGAAAGGACTGGTAACGAAATTCACCATCCAGGAACGCCTTGCAGTTCTTGTTCTAGTCTGCATAGGGTGGTTGCTGGCATGGTTGAAACAAGAGCTCAAAAACAGCGAAAACAGGTACGCTTTGGACTATTATTTGGAGCATATTCAGTAAAATAATAATATGTTACTGATAAGGCATCAGCAGCAATCAGCGAAGGTTGCCACTAGTTGCTACCCGCTGGGCATTTTTACAATTCAATGTAATATTTCAATTCTTAATTGCTTTTAAACTTAAGCTTAAGTTATTTGATTAATTCGTCTAGATAATTAACAGAATAATTGTGTTTATAAGCTTATGGTGGCGTAATACACTAAGAATTAAATTAGAAGCATTAACGTTTATATACAAACGTACTAGGAAACTAGTTAAGAAACCAAAGAAGGGTTTAATGTGTAATAGGAGTGTTCAGGCTTATTGTACTTTGCGAAACGAAACGAAACGAAACGAAACGAATTGAAAAATCTGTACTTTGCGAATTGAAAAATCTGTACTTTGCGAATTGAGAATCTGTACTTTGCGAATTGAGAATCTGTACTTTGCGAATTGAAAATCTGTACTTTGCGAATTGAAAATCTGTACTTTGCGAATTGAAAAATCTGTACTTTGCGAATTGAAAATCTGTACTTTGCGAATTGAAAAATGCTATTGCTGGTATATAAAATTAAGTCTATTTACTCTAAGATGGCACTTCTTTTCAATTCTTGGCTTTCACGTGACG
Organism: Desmophyllum pertusum; assembly: GCA_029204205.1. Classification (NCBI taxonomy): domain Eukaryota; kingdom Metazoa; phylum Cnidaria; class Anthozoa; order Scleractinia; family Caryophylliidae; genus Desmophyllum; species Desmophyllum pertusum. The sequence goes on along the minus strand of MU827778.1, from coordinate 6,354,200 downwards.
TCATCAAAATTCTAAAATCCAGAATCGCAAGGCCCCTGAGTTTTTTATCCCTCACTGGCTATTAGACGTCCTTAATACATATCTTGTTGAAGGTTTTTAGCTCGATAGCATTCGCCGTCTTTAAGATAGAGCATTTTGAATTTCGGAGTTTCACGCCACACGAGATCAAAGATGGCCGCCAGAAGGCCGTCACGTATACTTAAAAAAATACTTCATCTTGTGATTTTTAACAATCTGAACAGTTGAGATTTTGGCGGTGAACACACATCCAAAAGTACCCCGACCAATTTCCTCTTTGTCAGAGATGTCATCCCAAGAAAACTTAGGTAAACCGTCAAAAAGAGAACTTCTCTTGAGCGTTGTAGGGCGGCCAAGCAAGCCAAAAGATGGCAGCTTGAACGCCATGTCGAACGAGACAACTACGAGTTTCCCGCCAATTCTGATACATGTGACCGAAAGTAGAAAGTGTCACGCATTCTCTCCACATGAGACAAAAACTGTCTGGATAACGCTAGCGCAATGAAATATGCCTAAACGCCTCAATGTAACAGCGAAAAAAGAGCACTTCTGACGTTACTTTCGTTCAGGGATCATCGTTGCGGCGAGAGCAGAGATTCCAACCTTTTTTGAAGGAAATAGGGAGTATTTTTAGTGCTGAAGGTGTGAGCCCCCGGGCGGTCTGGAGACATGTATGTATGTATCCGTATGTACTCGTATGTATCCGTATGTTACTCGTATGTTACTCGTAGTACTCGTGTGGTGTTATAGTCATGATCCTCTCAAGTGCCATTTCCGGAATTTTGACATCATTTCTGAGAGATCTTTATTCTTTTCACAAACATTTTTGGCGCTTTTCTTTACTTTTGTTACACTCAGATCGCTTTCCTTGTTTTCAGACTTTCATAATAAATCGGGAGAATCTGGAAAAAAAATCGGGAGAGCGGGAGACAACGCATCAAAAAGGGAGACTCCCGATCAAATCGGGAGGGTTGGAATCTCTGCGAGAGGCAAATAACGAAGTTGAACGAAGAACTGGTAAAGTGAAGGCTCGGAGAACCTCTCGCCAACAAACGATTTTTATTATTTATTTCCTTTTATATTTCAGGGATTTCTCATTTCGCAAAGTACAGATTCTCAATTCGCAAAGTACAGATTCTCATTTCGCAAAGTACAGATTCTCAATTCGCAAAGTACAGATTTCTCAATTCGCAAAGTACAGATTTTCAATTCGCAAAGTACAGATTTCTCAATTCGCAAAGTACAGATTTCTCAATTCGCAAAGTGCAGATTTTTCAATTCGCAAAGTACAGATTTCTCAATTCGCAAAGTACAGATTTCTCAATTCGCAAAGTGCAGATTCGCAAAGTACAAATTCGCAAAGTACAATAAGCCGAGTGTTCACTGTTTATCAACATTTGTTTTGTTATTCAAATTTGCCAACCATTAAACAAAAGAACTCTCTCAATAGTTCTCTGGTTGGCACATTAATAACAATAGGTGACGTAACGAGAAACATCGCTATAGGGTTAGCCGGCACTCGTAAAATCGAGCATTATGCTTTTGGGCGTCACCCTTGAAAACGGAGCATTATGCTCAAAATTATACTCGGATCACAGGGGGCATACAAGTTGAGAGGATTTAAATAAATAAAAGAATAATGAATCGAATGAATCGTTACTGGTTTTCTTCGTTTTTCTTTTGTATTCTCTTGCGTGAACCATAGTTCGCGAACTTATAGGAAAGACCGCTACCCACATTTTCTGCCCCAGCACTAATCTCGCACCCAGACCTCGCTCATGGTTGTATTATGTTCAAAATTATGCCGGTTAAATTTGACAATTTTTCCCTTCAAAAAAAAGTTCCCACCTCCCGCACCCCTATAAAATAAACACCCTATAGCTAAAAGACACAACTTATAATAATTATCAGTCAAACATTTGTTTTAAAAATAAACCAAACTGGTGAAAATGCGATAGCACACAAAGTACCGATCATTACCAGGCCTCCAACTATGTAAATATGTACTGGAAACGAATCTAGACTCTAGATATAGTTTCTATTTTAATCCAAAGGCTTTCTAAACTGGAACATAACACTATTATGCTGCAAAATATCATCATTATGCCAGCATTATGCCTGATGCTCTAGATATAGCATTATGCCTGAAATTATGCCGGCATAATCTGGCTAACCCTAATGTGTAGTGTTGTATATATGATTCAAGGCCATCGGTGTACGGGAAAAATTTTGAAGGGGGGGGCTGACCAAAATTTGCCCAAGTAAACCTGCTTGCAAGCGTCGGAGGCGCGAGCCTCTAAGGGGGTATGGGGGCATGCTCCCCCCTAAAATTTTGAAATCTAGAGGCTCGGAAATGCTATTTTCAGTATTCTCCGCGAGATATTTCGTCAAAAACATAGTTCTTGGTCAAGTGTAAAATGACAGGTAATTTGAGGGCTTACAGCAATATTTCTAAAAGAAGTATGAAGACGAAGACATACTTCAATCGACCATATTACACTCACATGCACGACCACGTGCACTCCAAATCTGGCATAATAATCAACATGGCCGCCAAATCGGCTCACTTTCTTCTTATACGCAGTTCCAGTCCCTGCGCGGTCTTGATAATTTATCGCTCCCAGTCCCTCGGCAGAACTCAATGTATCAATTTGTTGTTCCATACCTACTCCGAGTGATAACAGCTATCCATGAAGTAGTACAGAGGTAACAGAGCTCAGTTAGAAGATTAGGCGCGTTGCGGGATCAAAACAAATAAATCAAGACATAAAATCGTAAAATAATTTTTACTGTGTCTTTGCCCAAACGGTAGATCAGTTTTGCCCGAATAATACTATTTTTTGCCCGACTGGGCTGGGGGCTGCAGCCCCCCAGCCCCCCCCCCCCCCCCCCCACCCCGTACGCTGATGTTCAAGGCTACAACTAGGTATTCAACTTTACCATGTTTTGGTCCTCTATTAGCCCCCCCAGGGCCTGGGGCGTATTTTAAGGTGGCTGGACCCAATATTTTTGCATGAGCACCTTCCAACTTTGAACTTCCCATACCTAAACAGATTGATTTCAATTTCATATCCATTATAACACATGTGTTACATATAGACTGAACTACAATATGGTATGTTTTTTTGGGGAGATCGGATTGAATATCACGTGATAATGATGTCACACCTTTTTTAGCTCTGAGTCGAATTTTAGCCCTCAAACCGCATTTTCTAGGGAAATGCTCTACGATACCTATACCTTGGGTGTTTGTCTTCGACTGAGCGGAGTTTTCACAAAAATCTATAAGACGGATTTGGAGATATTTTGGGACCTCTAAATTAAGGGTATAATTTATGTGAAAACTAAAGAATGGACTTCCCGTAGCCAAATTTGCTACTTCTGGGTTATATATTTACAAAAAATACCGCTCATTCTATTATCATATGTCCCTTATACTTCATAGAAAAACTAGAAGGAAGTACAGCAACGCGATTTCGCCAAAACTGAAAATATATGAATCAAGGTGAAACATCGATGTTTACCTTTTTCACGGTTTTACAGATACTTTCACAAAAACTACGATCATGTCAAAACTCGTCGACTTTTTTGTTCATTTTTTTTCATGACTGCAACTGATCAATACACTACACAATCCCCGAATTTCTTGTTCATTGATAACTTCTAAGGCTGTCTAAAATAAACGCAAAGTCGAGTAAATATTGAAGCGGTGTCATAGTTTGCGATAATTTTGTGCTCTGGGATTCCTATTGTCTCACAACACCACGCGCACCACGCACCACGCATGCATTGACCGCGCTTGGCTGCCCTCCGAAATCTTTCCGAAATATGGTAATGTGCAGATATTTTAACAAACAACAGTGAACAGTTGTAACACATTTCAAAAGAAAGTGAGCGCGTCACTCAATTTCAAACTAATTTCATTTATTTATGCCTTGTTAAATGTTTTGCATGAAAGAAAGAAAAAAACTTTATATGCGAGCTGGATTTGGCGTCCAATATTTCATAAAATAATTTTTTACTATATTGCTATATTGGTATGAATTTTAAGTTCTCTTGAATGAATTGAAACAGCTGGCGAATTCCACCTAATCGATTTTAATCAGATGTAAAACTTACAATATTTCGGAAAGATTTCGGAGGGCAGGCAAGCGCGCGGTCAATGCATGCGTGGTGCGTGGTGCACGTGGTGTTGTGATAAGCTGGAGACAATAGGAATCCCAGAGCACAAAATTATCGCAAACTATGACACCACTTCAATATTTACTCGACTTTGCGTTTATTTTAGACAGCCTTAGAAGTTATCAATGAACAAGAAATTCGGGGATTGTGTAGTGCATTGATCAGTTGCAGTTATGAAAAAAAATGAACAAAAAAAATCGACGAGTTTTGACATGATCGTAGTTTTCGTGAAAGTACCTGCAAAACCGTGAAAAAGGTAAACATTGAGGTTTCACCTTGATTCATATATTTTCAGTTTTGGCGAAATCGCGTTGCTGTAATTCCTTCTAGTTTTTCTATGAAGTATAAGGGACATATGATAATAGAATGAGCGGTATTTTTTGTAAATATATAACCCAGAAGTAGCAAATTTGGCTACGGGAAGTCCATTCTTTAGTTTTCACATAAATTATACCCTTAATTTAGAGGTCCAAAATATCTCCAAATCCGTCTTATAGATTTTTGTGAAACTCCGCTCAGACGAAGACAAACACCCAAGGTATAGGTATCGTAGAGCATTTCCCTAGAAAATGCGGTTGAGGGCTAAAATTCGACTCAGAACTAAAACAGGTGTGACGTCATTGTCACGTGATATTCAATCCGATCTCCCAAAAAAACATACCATATTGTAGTTCAGTCTATATGTAACACATGTGTTATAATGGATATGAAATTGAAATCAATCTGTTTAGGTATGGGAAGTTCAAAGTTGGAAGGTGCTCATGCAAAAATATTGGGTCCAGCCACCTTAAAATCAATGTTAGGTCAAATATACCTGCCAACTTTTCCTGAGTCAAATGCGTGAGATTTTTGTCTTTTATTTCCGAAGATGATCCGCCGATTTCCAACCGTTGCCGAAGACATCCGGAGATTTCTGAACGTTAACGAAGAGTTCGTATCCAGTTCTTCATTGTGTTCGAACACGGTTTGAAGGATTCAAACACAACATATAGCGTTATTTATAGGACTATGTTTCCTTGCGTTGGTTTGAGTTTACATATTTTTCGAAAGTGTTTCAGTTAATGCTGTACGTAATAGCTCCAATTTTTCAGCCAGGCGTGAGAAATTGGTCCGTAAGCGTGAACGGGTGTGAGATCGAAGTTTTCGACCGGCAGGCGTGAGAATCACGCCCAAGGCGTGAGAGTGAGTTGGCAGGTATAGTCAAAGAGGGGGAAGTCTTAATAGAGGGAGGGGACTTATTAAATATTTCCAAGTCGCATTGTAGACCTTAAAGATGATTTACAGTCCGTACTGCGCAATCTCCGCCCTGTTAAATGTTTTTGAGTCTGAATAAATGTAAATGTCTGAATAAATGTAATAATTATTATTATTATAATATACTAACCATGGGATAATGCATTTTCAAGCAATTTGATTGGTTCCCTAATCATGGTCTCAGAGGCAATATACCCTCTCTACCTTATTTGGAAATGCCGCAAAGTTCAAATTTTTTGTCTCGGGGAAAAAATGGCGGAACATTTTCGTATTTTTCCAGTTTCCTCGGAGAAATTCGACATTTTCCCTGTAATTTGTATATTATAAAACAATTATTCGCCTCAGCCTCGTGAATATTGGTGAATATTCACTTCGCCTTCGACGAATAATTGTTAAATGTAAATGTAATGATCGACCCGTAATGGCGTCATGTACGACTATTACCGAAGTGTAAGATATCAACAAATTCAAAACAAAAATGAAAACAAACCCCGAGGCTGCGCTGTACGGACTGTAAATCATCTTTAATAAAAAACATGCATGTACTGGTTTCCGACATATTTGTAACCAAAATCCTGATGTACTTATTATAATTACAATGATGAAAAAAGGATTTACAAATTTTAGTACAGAGTGCACTATTTTGATATTTTTTTCTCAATCAGATTTTTTTTTTAAATAGATACATGTGATCAGTTTATGCCAAAGATATTCTACCGGTATTTTTTTTAAATGTCACAGGTGAATTGTGTTGTGTGAATATGTGCAACTGATGACATTGCTTTTTGTTTGTTATTACATAGAAGAATGGTAATACAACAAAAGACAAGATGACCACTCTACCTATTCTGCCTCCAGAAATTATTGCGAAAATAATTGCAGTATTGCCCTTACCAGAAGTGTGCAATTGTGTGTTGGTCTGTAAAGAATGGAAAGTGAGTCAATGTTCTAACTCTAATCTTTAAGCTGCCATACGTGACTATCTATTAAGTGGCCACCCCCCTAAACGTTGGGAAAAGGAAATTTTGTTGACAAAGAGTGTCAATGGTAGTGAAGGTTGCGTTTTTTGGTGATTTTTGGAGGAAAAAATCCAAGTTGTTTTGTGTGTATCTCTGGTCCAATTTAACGTTTCGTGCTCGTTTAGGCATGCTTTGTTAGACATTTTCCAACTCTATCCGTTGATTATCAAAGACATCCTCTGGCGTGAACAGTGATGACGTCACAAGTGGTACAAGTCTGTGGTCTCTTCTTGGCCGTTTATGGCCGGTTTAGTAGTCAATGTGTTAAATACTGTAAATAAAAACTCCATTATTGTCACTTATCGTTTGATTTTCTACCATGCCTTATGTTAATATTTATGACAACCCCAATTACCGTAAAAGCTCTATTTAGCCCCCCCACCTCTCTAATAAGCCCCCCCTTTGGAAGTCAGATTTTGTAATAAGCCCCCCCCCCCCCCCCCCCCCCCTCTCTCGGGGCTTAATAGAGCTTTTACGGTAAGCGGCCACTTGCCATTTCCCCGAGGGTGGCCGCTTAATAGGGGTTTGACTGTATTAACAAGAAAATTCTCCAACTAGTATATGCCTCTGGGGTGGGATCGTAAATTAAAAGATAAAGTCTGTTTCAGTTGTCAGGATCAGGAGACAGATTGCTCATTGGTGCAGGCAATTGGTTCAAGTTGCCTTTTGCCTCTGTTTCAAAATGCCCTTGCTCATTTGTTGTCTTGCAAATCAAACTCATTTCCATACATATGAAAGGTTGTGCACCAGGACTCATTTTGAAACACAGCCAAACGGCAACTAAAAAATGGGCTATTAACTCCAGTTTCTGCAGCATAAAATGACTAGCTAGGAGTATGGCTTCTGACCCCCTGGATAGAAACGTATGTAATATATATCAAACCCGAGAGACATGGTTTGATCACATTTCCAAACCCTGAGAAGAGAGTTGAAAATACGATGCGCGGCGGAGTATTTTTAATGAAATTCTAGGAGTTTGGAAATGTGATGAAACACTGTCTCGAGGGTTTGATATATCTTCTCAATCGAAACTAAAACTATGGAGGAAACAGAGAAATAAAATCACAAAAATCTAGCTATGGAGGTTTTGATCTCCATCACGGTCATGATTTCCTTTGTTTTAACTTGATGAATTATTAATGAGTTTGAGAAGTGTTGGTAATAAATTATCATTCCTTTGCATTTTGTAAACCAGGAGCTTCTTTCTTCAGAGCAGTTCTGCAAAAACTATGTGCTCAGCCATTATAATTTTGATGACGAAGAAGAACCGACTGGACATTTGCAGTCATGGAGTGATCCTGATAAGTGTTTTTACTACTGGGATGAAAATGATGACAAATCCAATCTATGGGTGTTCTCAGATCCTCCAAAGCGATGGAAATGTGGCATCGTTCATTTGGTCGATTATGCACTTGGGTCGCATAAAGAGCTGAAGTATAAGGATTTTCTTCAGGCTGTGTACATTTTGATCAGGATACAGATTGCAGCAGAGGAACTTGAGTTAGATTGTGGTAAGGAGTACGTATTATATAAACATAGTATGGAGGCTATTGTGTTGGTTAAATGAAATTTAACGGTATTTTGGCTTGCTGGTGAGGTCATGGTCAGCGGTTTGCTGTTGCTTCTTATGCACATGTCATATGGTGCATTGCATTGTGCATTGCATTGTGCTTTGTGCATCTTTTTGGCTTTCCCCCTCCCTCCTCTCCCTGTGGTGCTCGTTCTCTCATCCTAATGGTCCACGTTCACACGCGAACGGCGAACGTATAATGCAAATTTTGAAAACTGAGGAATATCCTTGGATATTTCCCTGTTTTAACTGCGCATCACATGGCGTGTTTAGCTCTATAGCAAGTGAGTGAAAATATTTGATGGATTACATTACCGAGCGAGTTAAAAAAGCGTGAACACTTTGATTTCCATTTTGACATTTCAATTGTGTAGCCACCAATCACATGAAAGATGACACCACAAGGAAAGCAAATAAACGGTCTGTCTCGATTAGTTACGAAACCACACTTCAATCGTTTTTAATTTCCTTAGGAAAAAAATCGTCATACTGCGTCTTCTGTACTTTTCATGTACTTACTGATTTTTTTTTATGCGAAAATGTGGTGAAGAGGTTAGGGATTACTTCAGTTCAACTCAGACTGACGGGTTTTATTTTCAAGCCGCCATGCATTAACGGTTTATATGAAATTTGCATATTTGACAGCTGGAATGCTCGCTCTTCTGATTGGAGGAGCGAGCACGAAGAAATGTCTGCTGTCGCAAATTTGAGTCGGAGTATTTTACAGCTGTTTTTTTTATCACGTAGAATATGCAGTTTCGAACACCAGTTTGTTGAAAATTGCTCAAATTTTAACTTTGCTTTCACAAATAAGAAAGGTTAAACTAGTATTAAAAAGCTACAGGGTAACAGCCAATTCTTTGAAAGAATTTAAAGCAAAGTATGGTTTTGTGACTGATCGAGACAGACCGTTTTTTGTTTGCTTTCCTTGCGGTTCCATCTCGCATCTGATTGGTGGCTACACAATTGACATGTCAAAATGAAATCAAGTGTTCACGCGTTTTTAACTCGCTCTGTAAGTACTTTCACACATACGTTCACTGATTTCTGTTTTTTGTTTTAGGGTCCTGTGGCATTGAGGGAGCAGGAGTTGTAGAAACTTGCTTGTTTCCCTGGACCAAAGACACCCTCCCCACTGCAGAAGATGTTATCACATGTTTTCGTTTTAACCCTGAGATGCATAAAGACCCAATGGTGAAAGAGGAAAATAGCAGAAAACAGTGACGACGAAGATTCAGAAAGTGGCCCTGTATCCTGGAATACTTTAAGAACATCATATGACGTTGATGTAAAGAAGGCAAAGACTTTCTTTAATTGGATGCAAAAAATATTCTCCCCGATGATTCGCATTGGTATTGGTTGTGAGTCAATGAATCCAGTTCCATGCTTTATACTTAGCAAAAATTGCCCCAGGGTGGGTGGGAGGTGTGCTGACATCTTCAATTTAATCTAGTAAGAAGTATAGTAAGTTTAATGCAATAAATTACATCCTCAGAGGGGACGGGAACAGACAGTTGAATGTCCCATCTCCCTATTGTTTAATAACTAATTTTCTCCCTCTTCCCTACTTTTTACGGCTGTTTTCCCCTCCTTCCGGCCGGTACGTCATTTCTCCCTGCCTAATTTTTTCGGCCATCTCTCCCCTCTTCAGAAACCTGTCGCAGATAGTCAAGGTGAAAAAGTCAAATTTAGTCAAATTTAGTAGAAAAAGCAGCTGAAGAACAGTCGGGAAGCTCTTACTTTTCTTGCTGACTAATTTCTTTACCAATTTGTTTTGCCTGTTTCAAGTTACTCACACCACGACTGTCTGCTCCTTGGCCTCTGAGTGTGATGCCAATACAATGTACTTTAAGTCACACTAGATTTGTTTTGCCGTATTCAGTCATTTACCAGGCACAATATTAGCTTTAGTGTAAACCCTAACTTTTGAAAATAGGAATCACCAGCCTTGTACCCAGGTCTACCCTATCCTGACTTATTAATTCACTTGTACTTCAAAACAGAGAGAATACGTATAACTTGGATGGCAAATTACCAGTTGTTGCTGGCCTCTAGCTGAATTAATTTTTAAGAATAATTAATTGAAGGGCTGAGGGCATTTCTGACCTATATTGCTCACTCAACTATTCCTTATTGCATTTTTGCCCATAAGAGAGCCTGTTCACAATCCCTTATTCTTAAAGTTGCATCTCTTGTTCAAGGAGATATTTGCACATTTAGCGCAATAAGCTGCAAGATAAAATATAGTAATATTGTTTGGTTTTAAACCTTTCACACAATGATAAGAAAACCATTAGAATGGATAATACATTTATTATGTACTCTAGATAGAAAGACAGTCATACTTTATAAAAAGGTTATAACCTTTCGGCTGCCTTGTTTACATGCAACATAGTTGATAGAATATATTTAAAATATATTATAGGATAGATTGCATAGATACTTCACACCCTTTTAATTGGCTAGAAACCCATGTTTTATATCAGAGCATAAAACATGCAAACACATATTTTTTCATGCTGGCAAAAATATTTTAATATCACATGTATAGAAACCAAAGCCATGTTTTGTATTGTCAGAAAAAAAACAGTTATTGAAGAACACTTGAGAAAATTATATGTAAACACTGGACTACGGCTTGTACTTTTTACTCAATTCTACATTCAGTTGTTAGTTGTGTCTCAAATGCTAGTCGTGTTTTATGACAGTATCTTAGTTAATTTAATACATAGCTTTGGCTTCTTTATAATAATTTGTTAGGAGAATATTAAATGTTGAACTTAAAGTAATAGGTAGAGCAGTATAATAAATTGATATTACTTATAGATCGTCATTGATATTACTTATAGATCCTGAAAGATCTATTGTAGCTTTAGTCCTTGATCTTACCTTAAAGCACCATACCGTTGCCACTCGACAAAGTTTTGATTATTTTTTGACAACTTCCTGATTGGTTTCGTTTCAACTGGCCAATCAAAATGCAAGAACTATGAGAGGCAGAGGTGTCAAGCTCCACGTTAGCGTTCTGACAATCGACATCTTCGCCTCCCACAGTTCTATTCTTGCAAGTTGATTTGCTAGTTTACAGCAATGCGCCCAAAAGTGTGACCACTTTTAATTAATTCACATTCTTTCGTGCACGTATACCGCTATCCAATCAGAAGTCAAGGATAGCTTTCTTCGGCTTCTGATTGGGTAGTCTACTTTTGAATGCATCGTTTGAAGCAGATTTCAAGCTGTTTCCTTTCAAACTCGGCATGATGACTAAATTTTACATGCTCTTTCTAGCTATGATATCTGTTTGTTTATTGGATGAATTTGTCTAAATACTTAGATTCACGTCAGCATGCAAAGATATGCCCTTTTAAGATGGCTCCCAATGCTTTACACCTTCCCATCTTTGGCATTCTATTACAGCTAGACCGATCAGTCATACGGAGAACGCTCAATGTAATAAGCCTGTAAAGTATTTATCAATGAACTGAATCAATAGGGTCTACCTCAAGAACTCCGTTTCAGTGCGTTTTTGTTTTAGTTTTAAGCATATATATGTATATAAATGCGTGTGACGTCAAAATCTGTTACCATGGCAATGTCAAAAGGGATCAAACATGCCCTACTTTTGACGTTTTGAGGCTAATAACTTTGAACAGAAGCTTATCATCACATCTATGATAAGCTTCTGCTTTGAAGCTACTGGGTGAATTTTTTTTCCGATATATTTTTGTCTAATCGTCAAAAACACACTTGTGTAATTAAAAACAAATATGTAAATGGTGTTTAGAGCCACCTTGATTTTCAAAATTTTAAGGTGACTCTGAACCCCTTTGGACCCTTTGATTCCCTGGTCCCAGAGGTTTCTTTCTTTTTTCTTCCAACACAATTGTCTGTTTTGACAGGAGCCGACAAAGATATATCAAAAAGGTAAACTTTTACCGAGTAGTTTCCTTCAAAATGGTGTACGTTTGACACTTTCAGTGTTGTCATGGCAACGAATTTTGTCGTCATAGAAATCTCAATTCAAGAGACCCAAAGACAAACGAAGCAAAGAGAACACAAGGGGCACTGTCTACAAAATCAAGTGCAACGATTGCACCGCTGTGTATATATGACAATCATCGCGCGCCCTCAAAACCAGAACAAAGGAACATTCAAAGGCCGTCGCCTCTTTCGACAAGAATTCTCTACTGGCCCAACACGCACAGCAAACGGGTCACAACTTTGACTTCAAACAACGTAGCAATCCTTGACGTCTGCTCCCAGTGGAACACGAGACTATTTCTAGAAGCGTGGCACTCCACTAAAGAGAAAGACTCAATCAACGAACATGTTGAGTTCCCGCGTGTTATCGAAATCTCAAGAATTTTTAGACTTCCATAGACCGTTATTTTTAATCACTTTTTATGAATTTTTATCACATCCTTTCTTATTGTTTTATGTTTCATAAGTTTTATTCACATTCGAACTGACGAAGGTCACTGAAGTGACCGAAACGTTTTCTTAACTACAATTTTTATATAAATCTCAATTTGTTCATTAAATGGGTAAAACCTATACAAATTTGTACAAAAAGTAGCCTGCGTAGCTGGCGGTCTTGGCGCGCGAAGTAAATTTTTAGCGGCGAAAACGAGCGGAGTCTGGGTATTCCTCAACATTCACATACTGATGTAGCTGTGATATACATGATAGAATCAGGAGCCCATCACTCCTGCATAATCACTAATATTTATACTCGAAACAAATGAGGCTTATTAGGCCTCTAGCTAATCGCTAATGAGTCGAGCAGCGTGTAGCCTGCGTCGCAGACGGACTTGACCGCCGGTAATGTCCGTACATTACCGGAGGTCACGCTGCTTAGCCTGCGTCCAATCAGATTCTAATGGTCGGAGCTGTACGCGTATAGCCGGCAAACACAGAGCTGGCGGATTTTTGGCCTGATCTTCCACGCCGCCGAGAAAATATCTCTGCAGCGTGAAACAACAAGCGAAAAATCCGTCTGAGCCGCATTTACATGCTACAGCGAGAGTCTTTCGGATACGGTCAGTAGTGCTACTACTAGAACGGGAAGCGAAGTCGGATGAAAATGTTTATAGTAATACACGAGGCGAAGCGAAATCAGACAACAACGAAAAGAACACGTCTTCGTTTTCGAGCGGAAAACAACCAAGGAAAAACACCTTTTTGTTATCATGCATACTAATTTTAGGTGTGAATTTCTTGCCTTACAAGCTTTTTTATGTTGTGCTACTGCGCACACTCGGTATGCCCGGCACCGTCCGTAATTATGCAAACCATTTATAAGGAGTTTCTCTATCTCCCCCTGAATACATCCTCGGAGACCCAGGGGTTAGAAGTCTTGATGACAAAACGTAACTTAACCACTCGATACCTCAAATCGCTCGAACTGTTACACTAATCCATTAATAATTATAAAAGCAAATATAATTATAATAAGACCTTCCCAGAATCCTTGCAACTGGAATTTTTTCAATGACAAATAACTTTGTCAATTTGAGCCCAGAAGGGTGAAGCACTACAAGGTAATAACACTTACCATAAAATAACTCTCATATCAAACTTAGTGCGATGACGTCATTAGTCACGTGACCACGCCCGAAAATGCGTTTTTGTTTACTGTGAGAACAGGTCGCTATCAATTGAAAAGCAATCAAAGTAGTTAGCAAGGAAAATTGAAATGGGGCATTTTGAAATGGCCATTAGACTTCTGGCATTTTAAATTTAAGGGGGCTATACATGAGAGCAAAAATATGTGGAAATTTTGTTCTGCGATATCTCATAAAGCGTAAGGTGTATAGCAACCAAAATCTACACGTGGATAGATGTTTATGTGAAGAACACGTTTTTGAACACGTTTTTAGGTGACGTCATCAGTCACGTGACTAGATCGCTTTGAATATTTCAAATCGCTTTAAAAGTACATTATGCTCAATAAAACAGCAATTTATTGCAATTTGTGTAATGAAATTTAGTAAGGTTTGTTTAATCAGGCGATTATTATTTTTTTATTAAAACATAACAAGGGAAAAATATTGCTTTCATGTTCCTTTTGTTTCCTGTTCAGCGAATTTTCAAGTTAAAATTAAAAGCAAAACTTGTATCCGAGGTTTTGGCATGTCCTCTTTTCAAAAACCGTGACAGTTTTCTTCTAAAACGCTCGCCAATATACCGTAAACGCATTACTATGTGGTATAATTGTCATGAGGTGTCCTACCTCCTGTTGACAGTTGCTTGAACACGCGTGGAGACTGGTGTGGAACGAGACACTATTGTTATCATACATGACGTATTCAGCTAATGAGTAAAAAGTTTCTCCGACAGCCGAGAAATTTATGTGTTGTACAAGTCAAGTTTAATATCAGAGCCACCAGTAAGTGTTTCATTCGCTGGAAAACCTTGGCCTACTCTGAACGTTTGGCGACATGTACCATTCATGGCTTGAACTCATTGTCGTTTACGTGAAAACGTCGGTCTATCGCGCATTACCGTTTACCATGTAAGCAATTTTTCGTTATCGAGCCATTTTGTGAGGGGAGGAGGCGGATGTACACAGGCTATAAACTCGAGGGAATCTGCATTAAGGAGAATTAAGGTAAGCTTAAGTTCAGAAAAAGTTGTAAATAATAAAATGGAGATCGCGGAAATATCGCCTCGCTCTATCTCGAATTTACATGTGCATGTAGCTTCGTTTTCAGGTCATAATAAATCGCTCGCTCAATGCATGCATGAGCTCGAATACAGTCGTCTTTAAAACAAGTCAAGTGCGTTTGTTTTAATTTATTTCTCCGATATATTTACCTTAACTTATATAAGCTTATGGCTACGATGTTTGATTCGTTTTGATAGATACTGTGGGAAATGATTAAATTTAGTTTTAATCAGGAAACTAACTGCATGCAATAGCATTACACGACAGTCGTATTTTTGTCTGCTCTCAGTGATGCTGCCTTGAAAAATTATATTAGTTGCTCAATCGTACAGAGTTGCTGGGAGCTGTGTCGCCCAAGCTGGGTTCAATATTATTTTTGTCGCTGACCGTTCTAAATCGTTTTGTCACTGGGTTTCAAAATTATTTTAATTTGTCAGTTCGGAGTTGTTAAGTTATTTTTGCAAGGACCATTTGTTTAATGTCATGCTAGTTGTAGCACAGGCCGCCCAAGCTAAAGATAAGAGAAACAGTGTCACGGTATAAGCGGCATTGTGTTACAACGGCTCGATTATAAGGGTTTGTATGGAACGCAACGGTTATGTTTTAGAAGATATAAATCGAATGTTTTGTGAATAAAACGACTTACCCTGTTGCTGTGTTGTATTCTTTGTAGTTTGCCAGCTCTCAGCCGGTTTGAGGCGATTTAGGCGAGTTTTAGTTTTCGAGGTTTTCCGTTAATATAATTATTAAAGGCAGAAAGAACATTTCAAATCCAATCACTCGAAGATCGATAAATTCTGTTAAAATACTCGAATCGCCTCAAAACTTCCACCAGTGTAATCTCCGATAACGAATGTTCCCTATGGTTGTTTTTCGGCTTCCAAATGCCGTTCTAACTGCGGATAAACTTTCGTCAGTTCGACACTCGCGTTTCCAGATACCGTTGGACGTTTGAACCACACACAAAATGGCGTCACGTCGACAAAAATCATCCTACGCCAGGGAGGGCATGGACCTATTGTCATCCATGCAAAATGACACTGCGGGGCACCGAGAGGTCGATTGTCACACGACTTTCAAATCAAATTCGAATCTAAAAGTAAATGCCTTGTCTTCAGCCCGAACGGATTAAAAAGCAATTTCGCTGTTGAGTATCTCCAAGATTTAGATATTTTTCTTTTCTGCTTGCTATTTCGAAAACATTGATTTAGTCCGATAAATATCTGCCTTTCAGACGGACGGATCGATCGATTCCTCGCTGGAATGTGACGGTTTATAGCGGTCGACGTTTAGGCGGGAAATTTTCACGTGCTGGTTTCCGATTTCGTGTGGACAATCGACCTCTCCGGGCCCCGCAGTGTCATTTTGCATGGATGACAATAGGTAATGCCCCTCCCTGGCGTAGGATGATTTTGTCGACGTGACGCCATTTTGTGTGTGGTTCAAACGTCCAACGGGTATCTGGAAACGCGAGTGTCGAACTGACGAAAGTTTATCCGCAGTTAGAACGGCATTTGGAAGCCGAAAAAACAACCATAGGGAACATTCGTTATCGGAGATTACACTGGTGGAAGTTTTGAGGCGATTCGAGTATTTTAACAGAATTTATCTATCTTCGAGTGATTGGATTTTGAAATGTTCTTTCCTGCCTTTAATAATTATATTAACGGAAAACCTCGAAAACTAAAACTCGCCTAAATCGCCTCAAACCGGCCTGAGAAGCTGGCAAACTACAAAGAATACAACACAGCAACAGGGTAAGTCGTTTTTATTCACAAAACATTCGATTTTATATCTTCTAAAACATAACCGTTGCGTTCCCATACAAACCCTTATAAATCGAGCCGTTGTAACACATGCCGCTTATACCGTGACACTGTTTCTTTATCTTTAGCTTGGGCGGCCTGTGGTTGTAGCTTCCAAATTTTTTTTTGCCTCACATTGTGATCAAAAATTATTTTTGACTCTGTGTATTTTTGTTGCTGGATATTTTTGAGCTGCGGTTTTGTTGCTGGGTTTGCCCTGGCTTGACAACTATTTTAGCTGCTTTTATTTAAAATTGTTAGTTCCTCCAGCTAAGATTCCGTTTTTGCATGTGCCTAGTCTATGAGCCATAGTTAGCATAAATATAATTTTTACGTTTTGTAACCCTTCACACAACTTGCCTTAAATAATAAAATACAGACACGATGGAGCAGTATACATTTAGATTGTACATGGAGAATAAAAGAATTTGCACTACAGTAGAAGCTCTCATAAGCGCTGAATTCAGTAAAATGAAGGTTGGAAGTCGAAATCTAGCTGTCCATTTAATCAGGTTATTTGATGAACTGGGAGGCTATGAATACTAAGGCCCTGTTCAGACGCCGCACTTCGCATGAGCCAAATCGAATTCGATGAATTAAGTTCATGTGAGGTACGGCGTCTGAAATCAATTCGGAACGGCTGAATCAATTCTTATCGGCTCAGCCGTTCTTTCCACCTGGCTCAGCCGAGAAAAAATGGCTGTGGACCGGCTTTGATTCAGACGCCGAACTTCACATGAGCCGAAACAAATGCATAAAACTATTATAATGTATTTTTCAATATAACAGCAAATTTCCCCTATTTATTTAAGTTTGGCCGAATTAAGCTCGGCGTCTGAATCAATTCAGTGATCTAAATTAATTTGGGTCGGCTAAATTTGAATTTGATTTGGCTCATGTCAAGTACGGCATCTGAACTGGGCCTAAGGAATTTCCCATGCACATTGTAGTATTAATAATTTTTTTTCTGGTTCAATTTTTTTCATAGATTGAGGTCATGAAGTTTCTTTATAATAGACTTGATTATAGACAGTGTGGATTTTACAGGTGAGAATGAAGGGCATAAATCGTAGGGAGCTTGCAAATAAATTTATTCTTTTATACATGTAAATATAATGTTTTGATTGGTGTGTTACAGTATCATAATGTTAATACATGAAGTATTGGTTAAAATTTGGGCATATGTTAAACCAAGGACACACTAGGAAGCTTAAAGTAACAAGTAATTCCAATCAGTTTTAAAAACAGACCATTGATATATTTTTTCCATATAGTTTTTTATCAATCCCTATTATATAGCTTACATATGGAGTATTCCCCTCCCCCCCCCCCCCCCCCCCCCCCTGGCTCAGCCATATAACATCTTATCTATTTTTATTTGCTCTTTTCAAATTATTATATATTTTAAAAATTTGCTTCAATTTTGGTTTCACATACAACTACATGTATCAAATTCACTTTGAAGTTTTCAGAGCTATATTCATAATTTAGGGGAGTGTCATGTAAGGTTATTTTAATAAGCTGTGGGCTTATATCTGTTTTTTGCCCAAAAGGCGTTTTTGGTGGGCTTCGTTTTAGGGGATGGGGGTGTTTTCAAAAAAATTTTAGGTGTACAATCATGTACTTGTATAAAAGAATGAAAGCATAGTTATCTATTTAAAAGTTGAAAATCCCTTTCATTAATTATCCTTGATCTAGAGCATAATAATTAATTCTATGTTCTCTTCTGAGGTGGGTTAATACTGGGTACCAGTATACTGGTCTATGGTTAATTACATTCTCTGCTTTGTTTTTCTCTTCAGATTTGTACTTCAACACCATTGTAATACACTTGTGATGTCAGGAGAATAATAAATTGATATTTGGTTTGAATATAATAAATTATTTATAACCTATATAATATATAAAATTGTTTGTTTTACTAATTCAGAGGGTGACACTTGATTGATGGTGTTGCAGTTAATCATGACACTAAAAAAAATTGTGGCCAGAAAAAAGGACCAAATAAATATTTGAAGAAAGATTTTGAAATGTGGTGGTTGTCTGCTGTATTTAGATTTCATTGATCCTAAACAGTGTGATTTTAATTGAATGTTTAAAATGTTAAATGTTAGCACATGGTGTTAAAGTGTATTTTGCCCCTTATAAATATACATGTACATGCATGTGCAATTGAGCATGGTATGAAAAGTCAAGCCTTTGTTGGAAAATACATACTTTTGGTGTGATTCACACCAGTGTGACTCTTATGTCAATTCGTGACCTGTTAAAATTCAGGATATTCCAAATTTATGTTTCAAATCATGTACATTTTGATTTACATTTATTTTTGTTTGATATTTATTTCCTTTTGTCTTTATTTTGTTTTTAGAGCATGGTACTTAATGACAGTGCTAACTAATGACATTAAATTCAAGAGAAAGGAAAATGAAAAATTTGTAATTTAAAAAATAAATTAGTCACAACATGATAATTTAACAGTGTCGAGTTACTGTTCCTTCTAATACTGCTACCATATTCAGAGTTTAACATTTGAGTGACTTAATCACTGGTGTTCTTTAGTATATTTTTTGTTCAGGAATTTTTGACATCACCATAATTCATATTCACTGATACTGATAGGCACATGTAAGTTGCCGAGTCGCTTCATGTAAACCATTGATTCATTGATATAAACTGTACATGTAAGCTCTCATTTACCTTCATATGAGGCTTTTGAATCCACTATTCTGAGCTATTTACATATTTCTCTGACTATGAATTTTTTTAAACAAATTGCATTACTGGGTTTTGATATGCACAATTTAAACTCAGGGTTGTTGTCTGAGGGTGCATAATTGTTGGTTTGTGCTATACAAAGAACACTGTCAATTGGTTTTGTATCTACGATAATACATATATATCTTATTATTAACCAAGCGCGAGAGCCGTACTGGGAGAATTTTGACAGTACAGATCGAGTGCAATGAGGTCCATACAGAAAAGACTGAGGGCCGATATCCGAATATTGCGGAAAATATACCCGCAAACAATTTACTAACAAATTTGCATGATTTTCGCAATTTCTAAACCCCACTAAAACTAAATTAAGGGCAGTAGGTGGTATCATATTTACCATTTTTCCATTATGACAATTAAATTATATATTGCTTTTATTCCGGTTCCACTTGTTATAAAAGCAATATATAATTATAATAAGAACCTTCCCAGAATCCTTTGCAACTGGAATTTTTTCAATGCCAAATAACTTTGTCAATTTGAGGCCCAGAAGGATGTAACTCCATAAGATAATGACACTTTCCATAAAATAACTCTCATATCAAACTTAGTGTGATGACGTCATTAGTCACGTGACCACGCTTGAAAATGCGTTTTTGTTTACGGTGAGAACATGCCTCTATTAATTGAAAAACAATTAATGTAGTCAGCAAGACATTGTTATGGGGCATTTTGAAATGGCCATTAATATTCTGGCATTTTAAATTTAAGGGGGCTATACACAAGGGAACAAAGAGAGAGACTGGGTACCAGCTAATATCTCATGAAGCGTAAGGCGCATAGCAACAAAATTTACATGTGGATATATATTCATGCGAAGTATACGTTTTTGCCAACTTCGCTGTTGTGACGTCATAGGTCACGTGACCAGATCGCTTTGAATATTTGAAAAGTACATTACGCTCAATGAAACAGCAATTTTTTCCGTCTGCATTTTAGATATTTACGTCAGATATTTGAAATGAACAACTGATATTTGTATTTCAAAACATAAACCAACGAAAAATTATCTAAAAACATGGTTATGCTAACTGTTCAGTGATTTTCAAAATAAAAACTAAAAGCAAACTCGTATTAGAGGTTTAGTGACGTCCTCTTTTTTTCTAGAATAACCGTTTTTTTCTAGAATAATCACATCATACTGATAACGGGTGTGATTTTGAACAACCGACCGGGAAGGGGACTGGAAACGATCGAAGGATGCGAGTAGCCTGGTTCGGATTTCACGAATACGAGGCTGAGTTTTGGCGTGATTTCTACTGGCAGCGGCGTCGGTGTCACGACAGAAGGACAGAAAATTTTCGAGTTTAGCGGTCGTTTAGCGGCTGTGAAAGAGTTTTTCGGACTACTTTTGCCGTGGTTTGGTTTCTAAAAGCGAATTAAGGTCTCCCAGACCGTACAGGAACTACATCTGCACATCTGTGGCCGCGTTACGTTTCACATTCGTCCACAAGTTACTGCCTGTCGGATCCTGTCGGGGGAAGTCGGGGGATATAAAGCAAAGCTAAGTGAACGTTTATTTTATTACATCGCAATTCTCGACAAAAGTTTAGCTGATAATACTCGTTTATTTAGCAAGTGGGAGCATTTTTAGCGCTATTAACTTAATTATTTATTTTCTATGCAAACTGTTGAGAATCAGTCTTTTGAAAAGCTAAACAAGCTTAATTACTTTTCATTGTTTACAAACAGAGGAATTGAGCTGCACGCCGGTGAATTACAAAACGACAGACACCGAGGCTGGTAAGTCGTATTAAACAATTTTAACGTTGAGCAATTCTTTTTAAATTCATGTGCTGAATTTATGAACGGTTTATAGTTGTTTTCTCAGTGATTTTATGGAGTAAAACATATTATACACGCGGGAAGTTGGAGGAATATTACAATAGATTACGACTGAAGACACGAGTGAAAGCATGGACCATCTTTTTACATTTTAGCTTATATTTTAAGCTTAGCTACTAGGAATTGAGGTAGTCGATCGAACGTCTTGCTTGTGCCCGTATTTTCCTCAAAATTGAAGCTGCAAGAGAAAACTTATTCGCCGGATAAAATTATTTCGACGTGACACTTGAAAACATGGAAGCTGCCGAGATTTTTCTTTTGTTTACATGTATATTTAAACTAAATTACCATGAAATGTTTACACTATTAACTCGAGTTCAATTCAAACTTATAATTACGCTTTTACTTTTACAGTAAGCTTAAATACGTTTAATTTCAAAACACAAACGGATATAATTTGTAGTGTGTGTAGTTCGATTTATTGCTGAAAGCGGCCACCACGAAATAAATAATGTCTGTCGCTCGAGACATACCTGTTTGTAGCCATGTTGTACATAATATAGTCAGTGATGCAAATTCATACATAGTTTTTTGTACGTGTTATTTCTCGTATATGTAGCATCTTTCGTTTTTATCTCACTGTGTTATGTTGTTAATATGTTGTTGAGACTGTTTGCAATTTGTATATATAAATCAGAAGCTATATATATATGATGTTTCCAAACTGCTACAGGATATTACAATTTTTGAGTATACAGACTTTTGGCATGTGTTGATGTGAAAGAACAAATTCAAAATTCAAACTGGCCAATTATTTAGCTCATCAGGTTATTTCACTTAATTATTTGAATGTAAAGCATTCTGTATTGGGCAATCTACAGGTGTACATTGTACATGTATAACATCGATAATTGATACTCTGATGAAATCGATATAAATTAGTTATTATATTAATGTTTCATGTTTATATTGATTTTTCTAATGGTTTTACGTTATCGATTTTTATTGATGCTATGATAATTATACTACATGTAACAGTGATCACAAATTAGGGAAGTACTGTTGTGGCCTAATGTTTAGTGTGCTGGACTCTGGACCGTGCTGTCCATGTTGAAGCCTTGGCTGGGGTCGTTGTGTTGTGTCCTTGGGCAAGACACTTTACTCTCACATTGCCCCTCTCCACCAAGGAGTACAAATGAGTACCTGACAAAATGCTGGGGGCAACCTGTGATGGAATAGCATCCTATCCATGGGTAGTAGCAATACTCCTATTTGCTTCATGCTTTGGTAACTGTGTTACCTACAAAGGTTTTTAGACCTTTCCTTACTTTGTATTAATCATTTCCTTTTTGTTTGATAGGGTTCTGGCCAGTGGTCACTTTTTACGAGCTCGTGTTTTTATTTTGGTTGTAAAAGCCAAGCAGTGGATGCTGAAAGGATCATTGGACCTCAGCTAAGTATGGTAATTTTGAAAACATTATCCCCACATAAGTTTGCCTATTCAGTATTGTACAGTACCCTTCGGTCCTGTCAAAAATAAGTTGACAGTTTCTTTACACTTTGTGGCCTAGGCGATACCCACCTAGGAGTGTTTCTCGTATCGTGTTTCTCGTCTCGATAAAAGAATGAGTTTTTTTCTGTGAAAGCGAAAGACCTGGCGAGACTGTACGAGATTAAATGTCATGTTTACAATGAATATTTTCCCATGGTCAGGGAATATTTTTATATCTCTGATCCCAGTCATCACATTAATTAAACTGGCTCAATTGAAAACAACTTTTGGTTTGAGAAATCGGGGTTTTTGAGAAAACGAGGGTTTGAGAAATCGGGGTTCCACTGTACTTTAAAATGAAAATACATCAATTGTCGCTTCCTGGGTGCTACAACAACTGAACAAGCATCAAGCGAGCAAATTTAATGATTGATGTTTATCATTCATTGATTCATCCTCATACATCGTAATATTATATATAACATTTAACTAATGGAATTTTTGGGAATACTATGTCTATATATTTAACAATTAGATGGCAAGCTCGAGGTTTCTATTGGTTGATAGTTGGCAAGAGGTAAAGCCCTGACTCGACAATCAAAGTCCATAGAAACTGAGAGCTAGCTGTCTAAAAAAAATGTTTTACCATAACCCAGCGGCTGATCTATTAAATGTATAATATCGATTTATTGATGGTTGTGTTTAATACTTTTTAGTCGTAATGTACAAAAACTGTGTGCGTACTCAGAGAGCCTTCTATCGATCGATAGTAGGTACCTGGGTAGCTGCCCGCTTACAAGAATGTTCCCTCAGGGAGCTGCGACTGTATATTAGAATACCATAAAAGGTCTATTAAGCCCCGCAGGGCTTATTTAATTTCAGGCCCCAAGAAGGGGGTGCTTATTAGATGGGGGAGAAGGGAGTGCTTATTAGAGCCAAGAGGGGTGGGGGGAGGGGGGCTTTTGCAAATCATAAATTTTAGAGGAAATTAATATTAACTTTTTCAAACTTTACTATTACACCACTAACTAAAACAGAACAAGAAATGGGTTATGTATCCGTCTTACAATTGCTGAACCTTCATTTACATCAGCCTGATTTTAAATAAATTCAGATGCTATATTTAACATTTTAACTCTGACCTCTGACAGGTGGGATGTAGAGGGGGGGGGGGGGGGGCTTATTACAAAATCTGACTTCCAAATGGGGGGAGGGCTTATAAGAGAGGGGGTGGGGGGCTAAATAGAGCTTGTACGGCGGTAGTATTGTGAAATAAATAGACTTATTTACCTTCATATGCCAATTGCTCATTTCAGACCATGTGATGTTCTGTAGAGAATCGTTCCTTTGTTTATATAAAAATTTGAAATAAACAATCCTCTAGCTCTAGTAATGTCACATGGTCTGAAATGGGGCAACAAACAATGGAACAAACCAAGCTAAATACAATATACAGTAGACTCCCGCTATTTCGAACTCTCAAGGGGAACGAAAAACAGTTTGAGATAGCGAGGAGTTCGAGACTGACTGAAAAACAAGGGCAAGGGGAATGGGTTTGATTTCGAGATAGTGGGATTTTCGAGATAACCGAGTTCGAGATAGCGGGAGTCTACTGTAGGTCTATTCACTGAAACTCAAAATTTTAATTTACCATAGTTGTTTTCATATGTTTCTTTTTATGTTATCAGTATGTACACATCGTTTTAAATTTTGCTGATGCATCAGCAAGTAGGGTTTTCTTGTATTAATACAATCTTCTGCTTTGTTTCCTCTTCAGGTTTTTATTTCATCACCCTGATTACAGTGTGATACCAGTCAACGTCAAATGCCAGGAAAGTCATGCAATTCATTAAAATTGTATGTAATGCTTTTGGGTTAGAAATTAACCCTGTATTTCAGATCTACATGTACATGTTTTCCCAGGAAAAAAGGCTGAATAAATATTTGGAGAACTGTGTGGAAATGTGATAGCTTCCTTGCTTTGTCTACTAAAAATATGTTAAGATGATCCCAATCGAAGGGCTAACGCTCAAAACGTCAGCTTGGAAACTGAAAAGAAAAAAGCCCATTAAACGAAAAACAAAATCCATTCAAGAGAACTTTGACGTAGATCACATTTCTCCAGAGTCCAGATCATTCGAGGAACTTTCAGAGTTTTCAGTGAAATCAAATTGCCGTCAGCATGCTCAAATGTTTTCGCCCCTCAAACACACGTTTATTATTTTAAGTTACAGGTCATACACAATAAAATATGCTAGTCGGGACATGAGCAATTAGTCCGGCCAGGTTTCTACGTCAAGACGATAGAGTCGGACTTTCGTTTTGCTTGTGTTTTTTTTTTGTTGTTGTTCGTCTTGAAGGAGAAGCTTTATTCTCTTTTTTTCTGACACTTTGTTTGCTAAAAACGAAAACAAAAGAACAATGAAAAGGAAAATAGCATGCCATTGGGACTTGAACCAACGACCATCTTACGCGCGCCAAGCAAACGGCCAGCAATGCAACCTCTGTAAAGTCGGAAGAAATTTCACAAACAAAGTGATTAGTTTCTAATGAAACTGTGGTGCTGCGTCGGCGGGCAAGTGAAACACTATGTTGATTATCAACTCGGAGTTGATAAAGGTAAATTAACCGCCGTGGCGAATTTCTCTGATGGAATATCGCGGAAAATGTACCCGCAAACAAGTTTCCTAACAAATTTGCATGATTTTCGCAATTTCTAAACCCCAATAAAACTAAAATAAGGGCAGTAGGTGGTATCATATTTACCATTTTTCCATTATGACAATTAAATTATATATTGCTTTTATTCCGGTTCCACTTGTAATAATAATAATAATAATAATAATAATAATAATAATAATAATAATAATAAAAGCATTTATTTATACACGATAGGATTAAAGCAGCATAGCTGATGTGGTCGTGTCATACTAAGGTTAAAAATTATAACTAAAATTTAAAATTACAGTCTAGATCAATCGAAAAGGGTAAAATCGTCTAATATATTAGAATTAATTATGTTGCGTTTAAAACTATTTACATTTTGTTCCGCCCTATTGTCATTACTTAAAAAGTTCCATAAAACAGCGCCGCGATAGGAAAGTGATTTCTTCAAGAAATCAGTTCTTGGGCGAGGTAAGGCAACACACATCTTCTGTCCTGAGATCATATTTAGAGGTTCGTTTTGTGAACAAGTCCTGAAGAGGAGCTGGTGGGACCCCGTGGTAGCAGTTGTGTACAAATGACAGTATTGATTTTAAGTAGGTATGCTTGAGAGACTTCCAATTTACAGCAGTATAGACTTCCTCGGAGGACATATTCCAGTCCAGGCGGTAGATGATTTTAGCAGCTCTTATGTGTATTCGTTCTAGACTAGAAAAACAGGGTCTTACAACATGATCCCCAAATTAAGAGACCGTATGTTACTGAAGGTAAAATCACCTTAAAATAGAATTCACGTCTAGCCTCAACCGGTAGGAAATAAAGGGATCTCAAAAGGCTTAACTTCTGCGAGAAGCTCTTAATTAAATCTAAATTCTAAATCTAAATTGTTAATCTACAAAGGGGCTAGCCCATCACTGCAATTAATTTGTTAACATGGACATTCCATTTAAGTCCACAGTCAATTTCTATGCCTAAGCATCTGGTGGACTTAACTTGTTCAATGTAGGTGTTTCCGAACTTCAATTCCAATAATGGCCCAACAAAGCGATTGCGACGCAGTAACATGAACTCCGTTTTACCAGGATGTGGTGTTAGAAGGGAACGACAACACCAAGTGAAAAGCAGATCTAAAATCTTATTTAAGGACATTATGACTAAATCTGGAGTAGCCGCTACTACATATATGGTTGTGTCGTCAGCGTACATATGGATGCGAAGTCCGGCGTGATTTCGTAGGGTTTCAGGAAATTTTTACCGAAGCTTTTCGTTGAGAGCAAAGTCTAGCGAACGGGCAAAACAAATATGGCACGAAAAGTACTCGAAGTTTCTCGGTCGCTGATTGAGCGGAAAAATACAAAGGATTTTTTCCGCGCCCAATCAGGAGCCAGTATGCAAATTACCTCTCGGAACTCGTGTGGTAAGACATCCTACCCAGGGGTTTCTTTTTGTCATCAAGACTTCTAACCCCTGGGTCTCCGAGGTGCCCTGAATATACTAGTCTCCTACGCAGCCGTTATTTGTGTCGTCACGCAACGCTTCTCCCCACTAACGGCTGCTCAAACCTGGACCATATTCCTTTGTAGATTTAAGCCAATCACAGTTGCAGTGCCATTTTCAGAACTCGTTTCGCGCCAAAATACACCAATCATAGATTGTGTCCTTATCATGACCTTAGCGTCGGAAACGTCAAACGCACGCTAGTATGCCGCCTTTTGAATTTGACGCACACCAGACATCAAAATAAAACACGGTTTTACTGAAGAAAAATGTATGAAATGAAAGAATGATGTCGAAAAAACTTCATTATAATTACAACAGACATCCTAGTTCAAGAATTGGATCGATCTAGCAAGTTTTCGGCAAACGGTAACAGTCACGTTTTTGCCAATAGGTGTCAAAGTTACTGCGGTCAAAACAAAAGGAAAGGAATGTGATCCAGGTTTGAGCAGCCGTTAGTGGGAGAAGCGTTGCGTGACGGCACAAATAACGGCTGCGTAGGAGACTATGAATATGAATACAGGAATTCCTTAATATTTCCGAAAACGAGGCTGTCCCAAGGAATGAGTCATAAAGGACTGGTAACGAAAATGCACCATCCAGGAACGCCTTGCAGTTCTTGTTCTGGCATGGCTGAAACAAGGGCTCAGAAACGGCAAAAAACAGGTAAGGTCGATAGGACAATAATATCACACGCTATGGACTGTTATTTGGAGCATATTCAGTAAAAGAATAATGTGTTATCGGCGATAGCTGCTACTCGCTGGGTATTTTACAATTCAATGTAATATATTTCAATTTCTTTTAAACTTTATATGGCTCAATAGCGATGTTTCTCGTTACGTCACCTATTGTTATTAATGTGCCAACCAGAGAACTATTAACCTGCGATCAGGCGTTCTTTTCCTTTTCTTTCTTTTCGCGGAGAACGAGAGCGCGGAGAGAGAGAGAGGAAAAGGAACGCCTGATACAATTATTTGCCGATTCGCTTTCCACCCACTTGTCAATGATCTGTCAAGCTGTCAATTTTCAAAATCTACGTTACAGTTCGTGACATTTGTACACTTGCCGTTCTCTTGAATTCGGTCTTCTGACCTTCTTTGCTTCAAGTGCATTTCTAACGGGCAAGATATGTTGTATTATGAGGAGCATTTTGAAGTAGAATAGAGCCCTTCGACTGTGTTTTTGCCATCAATTTCATTCCGAAAACAGCACTGACTACGATTGCGTTACACGACACAAATTTGCATAATAACGTCCTAGACATGTCAGTCGTTATGGTCGAATGATTCCATGATTCCGTTTAGAAATTTGAATCAAATAACCATTTTTTAAGCGGAAAGCTTCAGCCGTTTTAAATGTAAGATCTTTATATTGGCTAAGTAATGATTCAGAAGAGTCCTTCCCTTCGCAAAAGGCGGTAGCGGAGTGGGAAAGTAGAAGGCCTTTCTTGTACTTTAATCGAGCGTGCACGCCGGATTGACAAAAGCCATATTAGGTACGCATGATTGACGGAAGTATTGTTTTTCGACCAATCAGGAAAACATTCAGAATCTGAATGTTGTACATGAGATCCGGCAAGTAATTGTATCAGGCCCTCCTCTCTTCGAGGAGGGCCTGATCGCAGGTTAGAGAACTATTGGCTGTTGAAACAAAGAGTTGTTTTGTTTAATGGTTGGCAAATTTGAATAACAAAACAAATGTTGATAAACAGTGAACACTCCTATACACTAAGAAGTAAGCGAAGCATTAAGCTTAACTTTTATATACAAACGTACCAGGAAATTAGTTAAGAAACCAAAGAAGGGTTTAATGTGTAATGCTGTACGATTCAAGACTACAACTAGACCATAGTTTTGGTCCTCTGTATTAGTCCCTGGGGCCTGGGGTTATGCATCAGTCAATTCCAGCAGTGCCCCGGGCCATTTGCACATGCTGTAATCCTGGGGCGGGGCATATTTAGTAATTTTATCTCGGCCTGGGGAGCAGGCATTAGCACACCATCACCAACCTAGGGGGAAGTGGCTTCAACCTCGAGTGCAGTTTCAAACATGGCATCATTCGCTGATTTTATTTGGCAAGAACAAAGAGGGGGACATTGGGGTTTGCGGTATTGCGGTTCTGAGCCATTTTTCTTACGGTTTTACGGTATTTTTGATCCAAAACTGTGGTATTGTGGTTTCATCCAGTACAGCGGCACGCGGTTTCTAGCATGAGCAGTGGTGTTCGGTAAAAATTCTTATTTTGTACGGTATTTCGGTGAGGGAAGTTTCCTTACAAATTTAGTAAGACAGTGCAGTTTTCGGTATTTGAAGCTGAAATCTTGCGGTTTTATGGTTTTGGAGACAGGGGTTGGGCGTTTGCCTTCTTTTTTTGGCCTGACTGTGGGGAATTTGACCAAAATTTTTCAAAAAAGTCTGGGGGGATGGGCACTGCTGGAATTGACTGATGCATTATTAATCAATTTTAGGTCTTGCAAGAGGGGGAAGTCTTAATAGATGGAGGCGACTTATTAAATATTTCCAAGTCGCAACTTGCTAAGACCTTAGACACATGCATGTACTGGTTTCTGATATTGTAACCAAAATCCAGATGTAATGTTACAATGATGAAAAAAAAGACTTTACAATAATTATTATTTTTAGTGCAGAGTGCACTATTGTGATGTTTTTCTTTCTCGATTAAATTTGATCTGTGATTAGCAGTAAAAAAATTAGATTCTCAGTTTATGCCAAAGATATTCTATTTTTTAAATGTCACAGGTGAATTTTGTTGTGTGAATATGTGCAACTGATGACATTGCTTTTGTTTGTTATTACATAGAAGAGTGGTAATACAACAAAAGACAAGATGACCGCTCTACCTATTCTGCCTCCAGAAATTATTGAGAAAATAATTGCAGTATTGCCCTTACCAGAAGTGTGCAATTGTATGTTGGTCTGTAAGGAATGGAAAGTGAGTCAATGTTCTAACTCTTTAAGCTGTCATACGTGGCTATCTATTAATAAATTGGCCACCCCCTGTTAAGCGTCCAGTTATCAAAGTCCCGAAATTATTGTCATTATAATACTGTAGATAAAACTCAGTTGTCACTTATCTTTTGATTTTCTACCATGCCTTATGACGAACCCCTATTAAGTGGCCACTTTCCATTTCCCCGAGGGTGGTCACTTAATAGGGGTTCAACTGTATTAACAAGAAACTTCTCCAACTACAGTGTAGCATAAATGCCACTAAGTTGGGGTCGTAAATTAAAAGATAAAGTATGTTTCAGTCGTTGGGATCAGGAGACAGATTGCTCATTGGTGCAGGCAATCGGCCATTTCCAAGTTGCCTTTTGCCTCTGTTTCAAAATGCCCTTGCTCATTCGTTGTCTTGCAAATCAGACTCATTTCCATACATATGAAAGGTTGTGCAGCAGGACTCATTTTGAAACACAGGCAAATGGCAACTAAAAAATGGGCTATTAACTCCAGTTTCTGCAGCATAAAATGACTAGATAGGAGTATGGCCTCTCCTCCTGGATAGAAACTTGTGTAATGTATCAAACCCGAACAGGGTTTGATCACATTTCCAAACCCTGAGAAGAGAGTTGAAAATATGACGCGCAGCGGAGTATTTTTAATGAAATTCTAGGGGTTTGGAAATGTGATGAAACACTGTCTTGAGGGCTTGATATGTCTTCTCAATCGAAACTAAAACTAAGGAGGAAACAGAGAAATAAAATCGCAAAAATCTATGGAGGGTTTGATCTCCATCACAGTCATGATCTCCTTTGTTTTAACTTGATGAATTATTAATGAGTTTAAGAAGTGTTGGTAATAAATTATCATTCCTTTGCATTTGTAAACCAGGAGCTTCTTTCTTCAGAGCAGTTCTGCAAAAACTATGTGCTCAGCCATTATGATTTTGATGACGAAGAAGAACCGAGTGGACATCTGCAGTCATGGAATGATCCTGATGACTCATGGTTTTACTACTGGGACGAAAATGATGACAAATCCAATGTATGGGTGTTCTCAGATCCTCCAAAGCGCTGGAAATGTGGCATCGTTCATTTGGCTGATTATTCACTTGGGTCACACAAAGAGCTGAAGTATAAGGATTTTTTCCAGGCTGTGTACATTTTGACCAGGATACAGAATGCAGCAGAGGAATTTGGGTTAGATTGTGGTAAGGAGTACACAATAACATATATAATATAAACATAGTATGGAGGCTATTGTGTTGGTTAAATGAAATTTAACTTATTTAATGACATGGAGCAAAAGTGCTTTTAATAATAGTTGTACTCTTGGCATTTTAGCGTTCACTGGTGTTCTGCAGTGTACTAGCATTCCTTAGCATGTTAGCGTTTGAAGTTCAGCTCCTCAGGTGTTTTGGCTTGCCGGTGAGGTCATGGTCAGCGGTTTCCTGTTGCTTCTTATGCACGCGTCCCCTCCCTGTGTCACTCGTTCTCTCATCCTTGGTTCACGTGTGAACGCAAAATGCAAATTTTGAAAACTGGGGAATATCACTTGGGGAATATCACCCGGATATTCCCCAGTTTTGGTTGCGTCACGTGGCGTTTTTAGACCAATCGCGCGCGAGAAAATTTTTTGATGGATTATAACCTTGGATATTTCCCTGTTTTAGCTATGTATCACATGGTGTGTTTAGCCCTATTGCAGGTGAGTGAAAATATTTGATGGATTATAAGTACTTGCACATGTACCTTCATTGATTTCTGTTTTTCATTGTAGGGGCCTGGGCTAATGAGGGATCAGGAGAGGTAGAAACTTGCTTGTTTCCCTGGACAAAAGACACCCTCCCCACTGCAGAAGATGTTATCACATGTTTTCATTTTAATCCTGAGATGCATAAAGATCCATTGGTGAATGAGAAAATAGCAGAGATGGAGGATGAAGAAAACAGTGATGACGAAGATTCAGAAAGTGGCCATGTATCCTGGAATACTTTAGGAACTTCATATGATGTTCATGTAAAGAAGGCAAAGACTTTCTTTAATTGGATGCAAAAAATATTCTCCCCGATGATTCGCATTGCTATTGGTTGTGACTCAATGAATCCAGTTCCATGCTTTATACTGGCAAAAATTGCCCCAGGGTGGGTGGGAGGTGTGCTGACATCTCTGTCTTTAACCTAGTAAGAAGTTTAGTTTAATGCCATTAGGGTCAGGAAAATACAGTTAATAATAATTATTATTATTATTATTATACCACATGGCATTTTAGAGTGCGAATACGCACCAAAACGAGTGCAAATATGAGACCGTATTACACGGGTCTTAGTCCCCCTGACCGCGCGCTACGGAAAACACTGTTGAAAGCCTATAAAATTATTTTAGGAAAGATATTATGTCGTATAATAAACAATTTATTCAGCGGAAGTTGTGTAATACGGCTGGGCATTTTTACTCGTCAATGTTTATTTTTTCTCGCCTAAAGGCTCGAAAAAAGCTCGAAAAAAGCTCGAAAAAATAAGAATTGACTCGTAAAAATACCCAGCCATATATAACATCACTTTCCGCTGAATAACCTCTTTTTATTATGTACCCTAGAGTGAGTAGATAGAAAGACAGTCATACCGTATAAAATTGTTGACCTTTAGGCTGCCTTATTTACATGCAACATCAGGGCTCGACTTTCAGGAAAAAACCTTGGGGCCAGCTGGCCCCTAAGTTTTCATACTTGGTCGCCAGCACAAGTATTCTAGTCGCCAAAAATTTTCGGCGGCCCTTCGGGCCGTTTATTTTTCTACATTATAGGCATTACAGCCCTTCCCTAGCTCTGCCACTGCTCACATATGCTTTTTTTAGCTGTAAAATCAACTCCGCCTTCTTTTTCGATGCTATCGTGAGTATCAGTTGTTAGCTTTGCCGCGTTTCGCTAGGGGAATGGGAATACATAAATACAATTTTTGTATCTATAAAAGAAAACCTCAAAGATGCAACCTTTGTTTCATTATTTTTCATTAACCAGCATCGAAAAACATATAGTACATGACTGACTTTTCTACGTTTATAGTACGCGTTGCGTGTTGTAGACAGGCTTTTCATGTTCAGTGATGCATAGCGACTGCACAGATTTTGTAAATTTCCCATGGCCCGGCGTGTGAAACTGTGAATTTTAATTTGCATGCGTTGGGAATTTTTATAGATCTGCATGACCCTTCGAAAATGTTTAAATGACGTGTCAACCGATGTTTTCCAAAACCGGTCTTTGTAATTTTCGTACATGTTGCCAAACGTTTGATGCGAAACATGTTTCACTGGTCGCATCGAATAAATGCTACGTGCAGTACGATACGCCGTCCGATTCGTTCAATCACTGGTAACGCGCTACAAATTTGTTTTATCGACAGAGTATAGTTTCTTTAAGACCCTATTTATAAATCTGCTACAGTCTAACACATTTTGATAAAGTCGGACTGGGCCGAAAAATTATAGCGTGTATTAAAATCGGCCTTCACGCTTCACTGACGCTTGACAGCCAGCGATATCTGATAAACAAACTTGCCAATTTTTATGGGTACTGCGCTTGCGCAAGTGCCCATTATTGTCGTCGTCGAAGCATTCTTAACATTCCTTCGTAAGACTTTTTTGTAAGACTTTTTTGTAACAATTCTTTGAATAACTGAACATGATATGGCATTGTTCGATTGTTTCGCTTCATTGACAGTGGTGTCAAGTGCAATGCTCAAAAAGAAGATTGGCATATTTAGTGAGCTACATGGAGAGAAATTGCGTTGCAAAATAAATATGAAAGACACGTTTGTTTTTAAATGTTTTTATTTACGTAGGTGTATTTCTTTGACAACTGCACGAACAGGGTCGCGTTTGATTGAGTCACATTGTTGAAGCTTTTGTTGAGTAACCGCCGGTCTTTTAGAGTCCTTCGTACAATTCATTTGTTTGATTAGGGCCCGGCCCCACTAGGCGAATTTTTGTTTGTTTTGCAAAAATATCTGTCATCAGTTCCGTTTCAGAAGTGCGAACGGCGATTTTTTTCCTACCAAAATTTTGTCAAGCCTTATCAAACTTCAAAGGCGCCGTCATCCTGCCCCAGAGCAGGACAAAATTTTGTCAAGCGTCAAAACTGACAGATTCGTCAATTCACACACATTAATCTCAAGGTTACAGCGATGATTATTCGCTTGCCTCGGTCCGTACAACTTGTACCGGTCCAAAATTTTACCTGCTAGCAGCACCTATACTGATGTTTGAGTAGCACAATTTGCTTTACAAGCAGTGAACAGTGCACGTCCGATCGGGTACAAGTTTGCGCTAAAAAGTGACAGTGACAGTCGGGAAAAGCGGCAAGAAACATGCAAGTCGTTTAAAATTTCAGTCCGAGAAGAAGAAATATCTAGTTAATCAGTTTGTGTATCATACCACGAAGGCAGGAGAGTAAAAACTTTAGAAAGTACTGGTTTTAAAAGATTGTCGAGGAGTTGAATGCAAAATTTCACAGCAACAACAGAGGTTTTCGGTTTCTACGTGATTGATATGTTGTGGTTCGCGAAAAATTTGTCATGATTTTTGGTTTTCAAGTGCGTACGCGTTTATCAAAATGAAAATTTGGCGGAGACAAAATTTGTAGTATATTTTGGTAGCGCCAAACAAATTTTGTCAGCCTAGTGCGGCCGGGGCCTTACGTTTAAGCCTCACGCGCGAGGGGCGAAGCCGCGAAAAGAAGACGGCGAGCTAGTTTACTGGAGCAGAATTTTTGAAAATCATTCCGGCACAGCTTCAGTTGTTTAAAGCGAGCAATTGATAACTGAAGAGATAAATGAAATTTCTACAGGTAAAAGGTTGTCGTGTGACGTGATATTCGTTAACTGTGACCCTCCATAGGAAAAGGGGGCTTATCGCATCAGCGTTTCAAGGCGTTTATATTTGAAACGCATTTGAAACCCGTTTGAAACACATTTCAAACAGTGTTAGAAACGTTTACTTTTTTCAGCGTTTGAAACGTGGAGAAACGCATTTGAAACGCCCATCTGCCAACAACCTGCATTATTATTACCACTGAAGCATAATTATTCGACAACACAACAAATGCTGGACTGAAGATGGTAAACGGTAACTTCAGGCGTCGTTAATGAAATTTAAAAAAGCTAGATAAATCACGGTGGTGCAGTCACACTTTTTACTTTTGATTAAAAGTTCAGTAATATTCAGTGATCTATTACTGAACAGACCCACGGCAACATGGAATCTATTTGTTTTATATAATTTTGGAGATATTCGCTTCGGATTTTCACTTGAATGTACGCTAAATAAGCCGATAAAAATTATGTCAACAAACATCGAGTTTAGGCCACAGTGTTTTCATGCACTCAAATAAAACTTTGTGAAAACTAAACGGCTTAAAATAAACTACAGCTCAACTCAGCAAATGTTTCGAAAAGCAAATATTTAGAGACTAACCTCTATTCCGTCCTGATATGAGGAAAAACAATCTGAATTATTCCAGTCCAAATCCCGTTGCAAGTCGCTTATAAACGGCGAACGATAAGCTTAATCCCGCTAAATTTATCGGATTCTGTTCACAAATTATGAGCTAAAGGACCATCATATTTTCCTCCAAGTTCTAGCCAAGCTTGAACAGCCGATTTAAAATTCGTATCAATTGAACAACATTGAATTTCCTACGGAATATTTCCAGTTTGACGAAAATATTTCTCTGTTTTGAGCGAAGGATTTGTTGGAGCAGGCAGGGCGCCCGCACGTTTTCCCGCTTCGTGACGTCATTCGTGCGTCTGTACTCTAATAGATAACAGTTCTAAACCAATCACGGCGCGAGTTTTACACAGTGAATTATATAATTATTTTTAGATTCTGTTATGTCAGCGCGAATGCTGCTGTGTAAACAAAGATATTACAGTATGACGACAATCAGAAGAGTATGAGTGATGAGTGATTTGAGAATTTTGTTATGTCAGCATGAATGCTGCGAATGCTGTTGTGACAAAGATCAAAGCCGCGTGCTGGATTGCAGAAAATTAATTCACCGCGCTTTCGGGAGTCTGACGTTGGACATCGTGACAAGTCGGCGAGCTAGGTTGTTTTCAGTATTATGAATACCGTAAGCGACAACTATTCCATTTGTTTCGCATATTCTTTGAGAACTACAGTTGCTAATGAAAAACAAAACAAAGCTGCGATTTAATATTGTCGAGAAAACCACGGCACGCACGCAGTCACTACATCATAATGTACCGCCTCTATTGAATCAAATTACTATATCTTGTTCATCTCATAGAAAGCTACAAATTTAAAATAATATGCGATTATTCTTGAATCCAAAAACCTATAATATACACTTTCATATAGTAAAATGTGTAGTTTTTGCAAAAATCTAATTTTACAAACACATGTCGCTTAAGGAAAGATTGCGTGACGAGATTCGTAGATCGGGTTTCAAACAAACAATCTGACAGAAGAATACTTTCGGTCGCTTCATACTTGAAAATGAGAAAGTATATTCTTCGGTATTAAATATTCATTTAATTCATTTGAGCGCTAAGAAAGTAAAAAAAAATTCTAAATTAAAATATCTTAGGGGCCAAACTGGCGACCAAGGATGAAAAGTTAGTCGCCAATGGATCAAATCCAGTCGCATTGGCGACCCCACAGGTCGCAACGTCGAGCCCTGAACATAGTTGATAGAATATATTTAAAATATATTTAACAAATAAAGAAGCCAAAACCATGTATTATACTGTCATAAAACACGACGGGAATTTGAGAACACAAGAGAAATTTAGAAAACACGAGCCGCAGGCTCGTGTTTTCTAAATTCCTAAATTGGCTTCTTTATGTGCTTTAAAATATAGATTTACGTGCGCGAAACGATAAAACACGCTTTTCTATGTTATTGGTTTTTAACCAATCAGAGCGTGCGCAGTTTTCGGTCTATATTTTAATGTAGGATAGATTGCATAGATACTTCACACTCTTTTATTAACCAAATGCGAGTGCTGTACTTGGAGAATATTGGCCCTAGGTCTTGAAAGTACGGATCGAGTGCAGCGAGGTCTGTACAGAAAAGACCTAGGCCGATAATCTCCCCGTATGATCCCGAGCAAGCTCGGTTAATAAGATATTTATTACACAACTTTGTGCTTAAAAATAGCTGTGGAAATTAAACCATAACAATGTAAGAAACTTTACCCGGTCCGATTCTTAGAAAATATCAGTCCGGCAATATGAAGCATTCTGATTGGCTGATTTTAGTTATCGGCCCTCTCGACTGCCTTAGTCGTGTAATAAAAAATATTATCACATGTATAGAAGCCAAAGCCATGTTTTGTATTGTCAGAAAAAAGGTTATTGGAGAACACTCTAGAACTGAAATTATGTGTAAACACTGGACTACAGCTTGTGCTTTCTACTCAATTCAATTGTGCTTTATGACCGTCACGGTATCTTAATTAGTTAATTTAATACATTTGTTATAATAATTTGTTAGGAGAATATTAAATATTGAACTTAAAATGATAGATAATACAGTATAATAACTTGATACTACTTATCGTTGATCCCAGGCTCTCACTCCTTTCCTCCAGGAAAAGGAGAGAGAACCTGGGATTGTGGATTTTTTGGTGTTTGCTTTGTGCAAGATAGCATTATGATGCATTTTGGTACACAAACCCCGTTTAAGGCGGGACTTAACCTAAATGCCATTTTCCGCGACTTAACATGGGTTAAATGGAATATCTACTTCACGTTTCAAGCAATCCAAAAAATCTATGCTCATCCCATGAATCTATGTTATGGGGTGTTTTGTAAATTTTTGGGTGATTTTTGGGTATATTTGGGAGGAAATAGTTTTTCTCAAAGGAGTTGTAAAATTTAGGGAAATGAGAAATATTGAAGATTTGATGAAGTTTTAAAATTAGAATTTGAAGTTAAAAATTTGTAGATTGACATTGACAGACAGTTGATAACCACGCAAGAGCACCCGCGTGGGTATGAACTGTCTGTTGGTGTTCCAAAAATTATTTTCTTTCGTCTATTCCTTCTTTAAACCTCTTAAAGTTTCCTTGAAATTTAGGTGAAGTCTCGCCTTAATACGGACACCGAGGGGACCATGGAATGTATTGAGTAATTTTGATACAAATGTAACAAGTTTAACTAACAGTAACTGTTATAAAAAATTGTTAATTTAAAAATAAACTGACTAAATTTTATTATGCTGGAAACAGACTATGAAGTCGTGATTTTCAACTCTTATAGTTTGTTTGTATGCATTTAGTTTCTCCATATGATCGTTTACGATCGTGTAAAAATTCCAAAACCGGGCCAGAATTAAATATTATTCGGTGGATGACCGGACTTCTGCAAGAGAATGAAAATGAGAGAGATTTGCTGCGCATACGACAAGTTAATACGTCAATTCATGATCAAGCGCCCGCCCTTGTATCACCCTTTCACTTTCTACTTGGTACACAATTTAGCTTCGAGAGGTGCTGCCAGTGTCGCATTTCAAGTACAATTGTAGCTACATCCTCGGGTTGCGTGGACAGATTCATAAGAAAGCACGTGACAGTTTGTTGCAAACTTGAAAAGTTTTCTCACAAAGTTTCGAGTTAGTTGAGCCTTTTTCGTCTTTAATACCAACTCACCATTTCAACTCCACGGCACACCACACTTCATAAGACTTCACTTAATTACATGAACAAGTCTTTCAGTGGAACCTCCATTATAATATAAATGGACACCCTCGGGACAAGGAGAAGTGTCCCCTTAGAGGTGTACCTTTATAGTGGTTATAGATTACAAAGACTAAATGCGCGTTGAGTTTGTCCCCTTATGGAGGTGTCCCAAAGTAGAGGTTCCACTGTATTAAAACAGTGTAGATGTTAAATTGGATGTTCCGTCTCTTAGTATCAAAACCAGCCCCTGCCTAGTTCCCAGGCGCCGTCGGTAAAGGGTGGGGAAACAGGGACTGCGGGGCTTTGTGGCAAGGAGGCGAAAGTCCCACAACGTCACGCGCACCGTGCACTACCAAGGAGCAAAGCCTGGGAACATACATACATACATACATACATAAAACTTTATTTATAAAATTAAAACTTTATTTATACTCGAAACAGATGAGGCTTATTAGGCCTCTAGCTGATCGCTAATGAGTCGAGCTATATTAATTACATTACAACGTTTAACCACATTTCATATGGTTCTTCTAAAATTAAAATTTGTCCGTAAACTGGACCTCCATTGGAAAGGTCATGGGTAGGAATCCCGTTCGAAGATCTCATTCTCTTTCGTTATTTCCGCCACAATTCACATATGTTTATGCTCAGTAGAGTCAACGGCTCATGATTGAGATGCGAAAATGATTGGTTGGCGCAGTTTGTCGTTAAATAAATCGTCTTCGTTTTGCTGAAATTAAACGGGAAGAAAAAAATGAAAACTGTCAATTGAATGTAATATATGGCAGCCCGCATAGATCCACAAAGGAATTGCTAAACATATGGTTTTGTGTTATTCTGGACATGGGTACGATTATGGTGC
Source organism: Desmophyllum pertusum (assembly GCA_029204205.1). Classification (NCBI taxonomy): domain Eukaryota; kingdom Metazoa; phylum Cnidaria; class Anthozoa; order Scleractinia; family Caryophylliidae; genus Desmophyllum; species Desmophyllum pertusum. Next base: position 6,314,946 of record MU827778.1, on the reverse strand, counting down.
GAATATGATGCGGATTTTAAAGATGATTTCCAGTCCGTACGGCGCATGCTCAGGGTTTGTTTTCATTTTTGTTTTGAATTTGTTGATACGTTAGTTCAAGCTCGTCAGATTTGTACACGTTTTCAGAACATGTTTTCGGGCTCTTTTTGCCGGTAACAGGTACAGCGGGTTTTCTGTTAGGTTTCATGCGCGGCTTGTGCACCTTACTTTCTTCCTTAACCAGGTTCTGATCCATTAGTTCAAGCTCAGCAAAATGGTGAACGATTTCAGAACTGATTTTAGGGCTGTTTCTGGCGGTCACAGGTACAGCGGCTTTTCTGTTAGGTTTCATGCGCGGCTTGCTTTCTTTCTTAACCAGGATCTGATCCATTAGTTCAAGCTCAGCAAAATGGTGAACAATTTTAGAACAGATTTTAGGGCTGTTTCTGGCGGTAACAGGTGTAGCGGCTTTTCTGTGTGTTGCGGTGCTCTGCACGCTTCCATGCTTACGTACTCTGTTAGGTCCCATGCGCGTTATTTGCACATTACTTTCTTCCTTTACCAGGATCTCATCCATTAGTTCTAGCTCGTCAGATTGGTAAACGATTTCAGAACTGTTTTTAGGGCTGTTTCTGCCTGTACCAGCTGCAGCGGTTTCTCTGCTAGCTCTTATGCGTGGTTTTTCTACGGTACTTTCTTCCTTGTCCAGGATCTGCTCCATTAGTTCTAGCCCGTCAGATTTGTAGGCGATTTCATTACTGGGGGTGCTGTTTCTGCCGGTAATGGGTGCAGCGATTTTACTGTGTGTTGCCATGCTCTGTAAGCTTCCAAGTGCAGGTGCACCGGTTTCTCTGGTAGCTCTCCTGCGCAGCTTTTGCAAGTTACTTTCTTCTTTGAGCAAGATAGGTGGCAGTTTCCCCCTCCCCTTAGGATAGCAGCCCTGTTGTCTTGTTGTGTCAGAAGATGGAAGCTTAATTGTATCAAAAGGAGCAGGGCATCCCAAAGACAATCCTGCTGCCATGGGTCGCGAGGTATTTCCACTGGCTATGGAGCATCCACTGTCACAATTCTTGGTTTCAATGCTAGAAGAACTAGCACTAGCATCCGGGACAGCTGTATCAGTATGAGGCTGCGCAGTAGGCTTCTTAATGTCAATGCCACGTGACTCACCAGTGGCGGCTTTCCTGCTCGGCTTTGTTTTCCTCTCGCTACCCATCCTGCTTCGCTGGTTTGATTGTTTTCTGTCGCTATCAGAAAGACCTTGCACTGAATCCTCGGAGCTAAGTGTTGGAATTTCTAAAATCTCGTTAATAGCTTCGTCCAAGTTGATGTCCTCTCCAGGCGTAAGCTTTTTTGTTGATTTCTCTCGTTTGGATCGTGTTCCAGAAATATTTCTCACTGAAGAACCAGAGTCTAATGTTGGAATTTCTAGAATCTCGTTAATAGCTTCGTCCAAGTTGATGTCCTCTCCAGGCGAAAACTTTTGTGTTGAATGCTCTCGTTTGGATCGTGTTCCAGAAATATTTCTCACTGAAGCACCCGAGTCTAATGTTGGAACTTCTAGAATCTCGTTAATAGCTTCGTCCAAGCTGATGTCCTCTCCAGGCGTAAGCTTTTTAGTGGAATGCTCTCTTTTGGATCGTGTTCCAACATCAGAAATCTTTTCCACTGAAACACCCGAGTCCAATGTTGGAATTTCTAGAATCTTGTTAATAGCTTCGTCCAAGTTGATGTCCTCTCTATCCTTAGATAGTGTTCCAACATCAGGAGTCTTTTCCACTGAAGCACCCGAGTCCAATGTTGGAATTTCTAGAATCTCGTTAATAGCGTCGTCCAAGTTAATGTCCTCCTTTTCATTTGGTGATTGCGACACTGCGCTAGAACGTATTGGGATATTTAAATCAAAGTCTTCTAGGATCATCGTATCGTTAGATTTCGTATCATTGGTGCGTGGAACTGCAGTAGCACTAGACAGGATTTCTCCCTTGTTGCACCTCGGACAGAACCATCTTTAGGCAATGTGTAAGTTGCTTGCCCTGGAAGAAAATCTTGTTTCGGGCGTGGCACAGCGCGACAAGTAGAAGCTCTTGGTGAAGAGCCTTGGACCTTTCCCGTTTTCATAGCTAAGGCCAGTTTTGGATTTCGCGTCTTTGGGCGAGGTATTACGCCAGAACTATACAAAATTGGTCGGTTTGATTCAGCGGTATTTAAGTCTTCTTTGACAAAAGTTGAAAGTGCGTTGTCTTCAGTATTCTGTTTGCTCCTCGTGTGCTGTGTTTTGGGGCGTTGTGCTGTGTCCAAGCTGGATGAGGAGTGGCTCTTTATTTGCGAAACAGGGCCAGTTGAGACCATTGACGCATTAGAATCAATTTCTACCGACTCCGTCACTTCTTCTAGGATCGTCATATGCTTGGTCGTTGGAGGATTCTTTGTGGAGCGCTGCACTGCCTCTGAACTCGATGGAACTGGTCTGTCGAAGGAACCTTTCACAGTTTGACCTGTCAAAATATCATCTGGGGTTGGATTTGGAAATGATACCTTTTTCCGGCGCCGTGCTGCTCCAGAACTCAACGGAATTGGTTTATTATTAATTTTCCTGACCAATTCATCTTCCTGATTTGCTATGCTAAGAGAATCCTTCTTCTGGTGTGGAACTACGCTTGTAGTAGAAACTATTGATGCGGGATCCAAGATCCTGTCCATATCCATAGCTAAGGTAAGCTTCGGATTGCTTGTTTTTGGCCTTGTCATGTCAACAGGACTTGAAGAGATTACATCGTTAGATTCGGCAGTGAAGATGTCATCATTTAAAATATAACTTATATCATTGTTTAATTGTGTATCAGTCTGCGTGTTATGTTTCCTCGTGAAATCCACTTTTTGGGGTGGCGGAAGTGTGCCAAGAATCGATGAGATTTGTCCATTTGAGGCATTTGAATTTTCCAATGATAATTTGTCCTCTTTCTGATTTTGTTTCTGAAAGTCATTGGGCGAAACTGTGTCAGGACATTCTTGACTATTTGATTCCGGGGCAGGAATGTCATCTTTCAGAATACCTTCTACATCATCGTTCAGTTTCGTTTCTTTCTTTTTCTTTCTTTGCCTTCTCTTAAGACGCCGAGCCTCTTCGGTGCGCGAAACTGCGGCAGGAGAGATTTTTCCATTTGATTCAGCAGTAGGTATATGTTGTATTAGTCCAGTCCCTGAACTTGATGATGCTGTGTTTGTGCCTGAGCTGGCTGAAGAATCACTCTGCATCTGCAACCCTGAGTAGTGTTGACCAATGACCTTGATGGTTTAACACAAGAATACGATTAAGAATAAGATTAAGAATAAGATTAAGAAGGAACCCAGGCGTGAAGCAAATACAGCCGGTGGAACCTCGGTATAACGATGTGCCAAGGGACTGACCAAATTAGATTGTTATCGGGAGATCGTAATAACGAATTCCCGATATAACGATTTTTCGGGAAAAGAGCCAAAAATATCGTTATATCGGGGTATTGTTAATAATTGATTTTTCATGTACTGTAATCCCTATCGTAACAAGCTGTTGACCGACACGTTACAGTCCTTATGCAATGAGAACTAAAGGATTTTAAGAAGAAGGCTTAAAAGAAGGCTTAAAAGCCTTCTTTTTTCATCGCGCGATGATTGATTTTATCGTTATAAATGTATCGGGGTAAATTTTACGTTTGGGCTGCCAGATTGTGATCGTTATATTGGGAATATCGTTATATCGAGTATCCTTAAATCGGGAGTTTTCTCCATACATTTACTGTAACATTTGCCGGGCTGTCAAATGTTGATCGTTATACCGGGAACATCATTATATCGAGTATCGTTATATCGAGGTTCCACTGTAGTATGCCTTTGGCATCAATTGGTCATTTGACGTACTTTTCGTCAACACAAGAAGCTGACCATTTTGGAGATAGAACATATAAAAACTAGCTAGCATGTCAATTTTAAGGATTACCCCTTCTATAAATGGGAACTTTTTATGGCCATTCGGTTATTCTGAGTGGAATGATTTCTTGGTATCCCGGGCCTTTTTCCGTTGGCGAAAGTTGCAGTTTTTAGGGACCGTGCAATAATTATCAGGAGGGGGGAATATTAGGTAATACCCCCTCTTAAAAAGTGAATTTAGTTATTGCCTCCCTCTGATCAGTCAGAGATTATGAATGAATGAATGAATGACCCACCCCCCCCCCCCCCCCCCGCCCCTCACAGTCGGAAGAGAGCGTAGCGTTGCGTGACAGAGAGGGCCACAACTGGACTAAAGGATATCAAGTATATCCCTGCTTACAATTTTTCCTCGTGAATTATGGAAATCTGGTTATTGGTGCACAATATTGTTTACAATGTACTTAATATGTCTTACCAGCTTTTTATCTTCGTTCTTCTTCTTTCCTCTCGAGGACTTTTTAGGGCGACGTGGTGTTACGCTAGAGCTGGAAGAGCTTGCTCCAATTGATTTCCTGTCATGTTCACCATCGCTTAAGATGTAATCGATGTCCCTTGCTAGTTTGTTATCTCCTTTTTTCCTGTTTCTTTTAGCAGATGGGCGTGGTGTTGCGCCGGACCCGGAAGAATTTCGGCCATTTGATTCTGCTGCTGGTATGTGATCTTGTGTCTCATCTGGGACTTCTGGTATTTCTTTCTCTACAATGCTATCAATGTTGTCACTCAACATGATCTCATCTTTGTATTTAGGCTGACGTGTTGAGTCTTTCTTCTTTAGCCGCTGAATGGCGCCGGAGACTCGCGGCTTCGATGCCATGACTTTGTTGCCTCCCTCGTCGCTCTCGGTGGAAGACTCTTCACTCCACTTTTCCACGCTTCCAGTCCAATAATTCACCTGCTGCGAATTGTTTTCCAAAAGTTTCTTCACTTTTCGGTGCTGTTTTCCTGTCTCTTCACGAGATTCTATCCACATAGAATCTGCATTAGTTTCAGTTTCTTTCACACTCGCTGTCTCCGGCGCTTTTTCAAATTGCAGCGAGTTCGCCTTCGCGGAATCTTGTTTGTACTCGTTTCCAGGTGGAAATAAGCTCGGAGAGCTTGAAACTGAAACATAGTGTCGTGATGACGATGCACTTGTTTGTTTCGCGGACGTAGAACAACAGACTCCCATATTTTCAACGAAAATTGAGTTTTTTCTATGACCGATTAGTTGCACATCTTCCCTCAAGAATATGCGTCTGAGTTTGAATTTTCCTTTATGACGCTTGCAAGACGTAACTAAACGAGAAATTAGAACTGAGAGCGCGCGCGCAAGGAGAAATCTGGGAGATTGCTTTCAAATAGTGACATTTTTACGGTTTTAGCGTTTTGTATGGTTATGAGGAAAATACAATGTACGCTGTTTAAGGGCCTCCGCAGACTAGAGAGATAGTTGTCGATCATAAAAAGTTGTCGATAACAAAAAAGTCAGTCTGTGAAGCTAGTTATCGATAACTATTAAAGGCCCTCAGTTATCGATAACTAGCTTCACACACTGGCTTTTTTGTTATCGACAACTTTTTATGATCGACAACTAAATAGTTATCGATAACAATTGGCCTAGTCTGTGGAGGCCCTTTTAAATGATAGGAAAAACAATCGTATATCATTCTGCGGTTATTCACATTGCCTCAGAATGGTACATGTACAATTTGCTTTCGGATTAATTGCTTGCAATCATGCTCGGGAAGTTTCGGAGAAATATTCGTTAATCTTGTGAAACTATTAGTTTTGCAGTGTTACTTTATCCGATTTATTTTTTCGCGGCTTGTTTGTTACTGACAATTTTGCTCCTCTGGCTAAAGTTTTTCCCGCGGGTCGGGCGTAGCAGTTTACGTTTGCTCGTGTGTCGCGCGTGGAAGTTCACTCGTATGTAGCGCGTGGAGCTCGTGTGCGTAGTTTACTCGCGTGTCTAGCGTGGAAGTTCGTTCGTGTGTCGCACGCGGTTTTGCTCGTCTGTCGTCCATTATATTTATTATATACCAGCGTCTCAAGAGCACTAGAATTTTGTTCGTCTGTCTACCGTACGTTTGCTCATGTGTCGCGCGTGGAAGTCTACTCGTGTCAAGCATATAAGTTTTTCTCGTGTGTCTAGCCTAGAAGTTGCTCGTGTGTCGAGCCTAGAAGTTGCTCGTGTGTCGAGCGTAGAAGTTGCTCGCCGGTGTGTCGAGCGTAGAAGTTGCTCGTGTGTCGAGCCTAGAAGTTGCTCGTGTGTCGAGCCTAGAAGTTGTTCGTGTGTCGAGCGTAGAAGTTGCTCGTGTGTCGAGCCTAGAAGTTGCTTGTGTGTCGAGCCTAGAAGTTGCTCGTGTGTCGAGCCTAGGAGTTGTTCGTGTGTCGAGCGTAGAAGTTGCTCGTGTGTCGAGCGTAGAAGTTGCTCGTGTGTCGAGCCTAGAAGTTGCTCGTGTGTCGAGAAGAAGAAAAAACAAACAAAACAAAAACAAAAACAAAACAAAATTAAATTAAAATTAAACCTTCTCTAGTCCCCCCTAGACTGCAAAACAGTCCGTATTTTAGCGCAAGAGTCGGGCTAAACCTGGCCCGAAAAGGATCTGGAACGAGCCTAACCTATTTTAGTGCGGAAATTCGAGCGAATTTCGAGACGAGTCGAGCGGTGAATTCCATTGTTATTCTAATTATTCAGCTGGAACACTCCTTCCTTGTCATTGTATTATACATGGTAAGGTAAATTGAACTAAAACCGCTCAAAATTGCATTTAAACACATTGTAAGGATAGCAAACAACACCATGTAATGTTTCCTGAACTTTATTCAGTAATTTCAATTTTATTTATATTTGCTCAAAATGTTCCGTTTGAAATCCCATACAAACTCTTATATTTGTAAATACTTTGATATACAAATACATCGATATGCAAATATTATGCTTGGGTTTCCTGATATAATTAAATAATTTAAAATATGATAGAATTAAAATATATTATAGGATAGATTACATAGATTCTTCACACGCTTTTAATTGGCTAGAAACCCATGTTTTATATCATGCATGCAAAAATATCACATGTATAGAAGCTAAAGCTATGTTTTGTATTGTCAGAAAAAAAAAACGTTATTGAAGAACACTCAAGAAAATTATATGTAAACACTGGTTTGTGCTTTTTACTCAATTCTACATTCAGTTGTTTGTGTTATCAAATGCTAGTCATATTTTATGACAGTATAGCTGTGGCTTCTTTATAATAATTTGTTAGGAAAATATTACAGTACATCTACTCCAACCAAGGGCGGCAAGTTCATTCAAAGACAAATCAAGCTCATTTTCATTTGAATGGTTGTGCGCCAGGACTCGTTTTGAAACAGAGGCAAAAGGTCTGTTGTACCTTTAATAGTCCTCGATCCCAGGCTCTCACCCCTTTTCCTCCCAGAAAAAGGAGAGAGAGCCTCGGATCAAATATTATTTGGTCCTCGTAGTTTTTGCTTTGTGCAATATAGCATTATGAGTATGAGTAATTTTGTTGATACAATGTAACAAGTTAAAAGCGGCAGTAACTGTTATAATTAATTCATTAATAAATTTTTAATTGAAATTAAACTGACTAGATTTTTTATGCTGGAAAAAAACTATGAAGTCATGATTTTCACCTCACTATTTTGTTTGTTTGCCTTTAGTTTCCATACGGTCGTTTATGATAGCGATAAAATTCCAAAACCGGACTAGAATTGATTATTATTCGGGGGATGACCTACTTGAAGAAAAGAAAAATGAGAGAGATTTGCTGCACATGCGACAAGCTTGCATCAAGCGCTGGACCGTGTATAACGTCCATAACTCATTCCTACTTAGTACAACTTAGCTTCGTGCAACGGTTAAAGATATTATCGGAGAGCGTGGACTACAAACTTCAAAAGCTTTCTCGCACAGTCCGACACAGCTTCGAACAAGTCTTTTAAAAGATGAATGTAACTTTTCTTTGATTTAAAACACAATGTAGATGTTCCGTTTCTTAGTCGGGGTTTCACTGTATCAAAACCACAGGACTTAGGGTCAATATTCCCCTGCCGACCCCTGCCTAGTCCCCAGTCGCCATCGATAAAAGGCGGGGAAGCAGGGAGCGCGGGGCTATCTGGGAAGGAGCCGAAAGTCCCACAACTTCACGCGCACCATGCACGACCAAGGAGCGACGCCTGGGAACGAGACAAATATTTCGAAGTATGGCCCTCCCGCTCGGTTAATAACATGTTAATCCTGTCCTTATTTCAGCGCGTGATCCGATACTTCATTTTTCTGTAACCAGCGGCAACCAATCACTTTTCGCATCTCAGTCCTGAACTTTTGACTCTGAAAAGTATAAACAATTGGATTTAAACAAGAGCTCAATCCCACAGGTATCACGCATGCGTGGTACAATATCGAGCCGTACTCCACTAAGCCAGGCGCGTGATAGGCTAGGAGGTACGAGGTCACATCGGGAAGCCAACACAATGCATGGAGTACCGTTACGGTGATGGCGATTTTTGTGATTCGCTTGCGTGACATGATTACCGCTAGTGACGTAGAACAGTGTTTTGATGGTCCCCAAAGAACCTTCACAGTTTTACTATAGAGAAAAGCCATTAACAGTAGTGGAATGGCAAAATCAACGAGGAAGGTAAACACGGTATAAATCTTGCCAAATACAGGTTTGGACCAGTTTTCAAAGCAGGAAGAACGAGTCTTGTCATAGTACATTACGCACATTGGAGGAAGCTCCGTGAGAACAGAGAAAATCCAGCCACATGCAATAACCAACTTGAGCTCTCTCATTGTTAGTTTTCGTAAGTTTTTCTCTGGTCGCGTGGCGTAGAAGCGTTCAATGGCGATGACAACGTGTATGACTGTAGAGGCGCAGCCACCCACCCACATGGTGAACCCTCCTGTGAAGAGCTTGCAAAGCAAGGTTCCAGCCCATCCGTCAGGGTGGGTATATGCAGGTCGGAGTACATACTGAGGGATCAGGGATGTTGCCACTAGAATGTCAGCCAGCGCTAAGTTGAGGAAAAGGAAGTTGATTGAAGTCTGCGATGATTTGCAGCGAATCATCACAAAGACCACTAACAGGTTTGGAATCAGGTTAAGGATCATAATCACGGAGAACACCACTGACAAAACAACTTGCATGGTCACTGTATTATGGCAACTTCCCGCGACAAACGTTTTCCAGTTTTTCTGTGGAAAAAATGAGCTCTTATCAATAAACAGGTTAATTAACTGATATGCAGGGAAGTGTGTTAGGTCCCAGTCATGTTACGTTATGTTGCGTTATTCATTTCTTGGCTCTGGTCCTGATTTGCAGCTATAAGGGGAAGAATTCTGAAAGCCTGAAAGCCTGAAAGCTGAAAGCTGAAAGCTGAAAGCCTGAAGACTGAAAGCAACGAAATTTTTTAAACATCATCTTTTCTAGTCCAATTTTTTAAGCATCTTTTCTAGTCCAAGCTTCCCGCTCATTCGGGACAGCATATTAGGGGTGGCGAATTGTCTATCAAAAATAACGAATCTCGGCAAATTTAAGCCGAGTCTCGGAATCTCGGCGCTTAAAAAAAGCGTCTCGGAATCTCGGGCTCGCCAGAAATAGGACGGTCTCGGAGTCTCGAATTTTGAATCTCGCAAATGCAGCTTCTTGTATACTCTATTTTCTCGGAGTTTTGGATCACTGCGTCTCGGGCTCGGATTTTTGGAGCGCTAAGTCTCGGGCTCAGATTTTTAAACAAGGGTCTCGGCGTCTCGGCAGTCTCGGATTTTACCATTCGTCACCCCTCATATTCATAAAACCTTTTGCACCCAAATTCATGTAAATATTTTCAGCTCTTTAAAAAAAAATCATGATGACATAAGGTCGTAGCATTCACACAAGTCAACCTCGTTTCCAGGCTCTCTCTCCTTTTCCTCCCTTGTCGTTGAGGACAGGGCTGAATAACGTATGCGCATGTGCGGGATTTCGTGACAGCAATAGCAAATTTTTGGTGCGAACGTGTTGTTGTGTGGTTTTGAAACACGACGGCAAGGAGAGATAAATGTCTTTTATTTCCGCTCCAAAACGGGAATATTTCCTTTTCCTACTTTCGCAAATAATAATTTGAACACACACGAGTTTACATCGAAGATTTTTCGCCATGAAATGCCGTGGAATACGAGAAAACATGAGTATATCATTACTGCTTCGTTTCTGCATTGTCGCGGACTCTGACATCGTGGGGCACTTCGTGGCTATTTTTCAGCGAGTGTTCAGAAAAAAACCCTGGTGTTCAAAAGATATGTTTTCACTCAGTAACAGGCGGATCCACTGCAAGATTTTAAAGCTTAACTTTACAGGCAAACTCTTATCCTAGGCGAAAACCTGTGCAGTGTTTCGTATTTTTGAAAATTCCGCCATTTTACCTATGTTGTTGCTATGGTTTCCTGGCAAGCGCTTGGGGCATGCGCAGACGTTATTCAGCCCTGTCGTCGTTGAGTACTCAAGGACAAGGGAGGAAAAGGAGGGAGAGCCTGGAATCGAGGTTGCACACAAGTTTGCTCAAACATGGCTTTTATGTTAGAGAGTGCATGCTGGGACACGTGGTGGCCTAATAGTGTTCCTTTACTTTCATATAGTGCCCATCTCCAACCAGGAGTATAATAAATGAGTGCAGGCAACCTGACAAAAGTACCAGGGGTTACCTGCGATGTACTTGCTATGCTCTTAGTTTAGCGGCGACCTGGTAAACCACCTAGGATTGTAGTCCGACTTTAACCTTTTAATCTTTATCAGGGGCACCCAACGACAAAATTTTCCTGTTGGTGTCGGAACGTCGTTTTTACGTTATAACTATGCTTTTTGTGCAGTTCAATGGCTTATTTTTAAACGCTAAGAAAAATGTAGATCTGTTCGGATACGTTAGCTGAACTTTCAAACTTCAGAAAATTTTAGGGATTGAACTCTTATTACCCGAATTTATGAGCTGAATTTGCCTTTCCGAAAATCCTAGCTGATCTATTTTTGTACCCAAAACGTCATTTTTATCTCTCCGAAAACAAAAGGCATTAATTTTCCCATATTAAGAAAGTTCGAGATGACATTTCCCTAACCGAATATCCTAGGCGATTATAGGCCTTCCGAACAGATATTACACCGAAATGATCCGTTGGGTGCCGACTCGCTCCGTCAAGTATTTGTACACGAGGACTCATGGACCTCCTGCAGTGACAGAACTTCCCTTTTCCATTTAACTGCTACATGTACAGTTGGGGAAAATTCTGAAAGAAAATCTTTAACAACTCACTCATCTATTATACTAACTAACATAGTGTACAACTGCCTCCTATAAATTTTACTCAAAATAAAATGCACCTTATAAATTCCACACAAGTTAGTAGATCGGTTCGGTCACATGCGTACACTTTTAGCTTACCCGGAAGTCAGGGTGTCTGTAGCATTAATACATGTAGCCGGCCATGTAGTCGTTTTAGCCCATAAAGGCAAAACAACTTTAGAATGGCAAAACAACTTTAGAATTTCAAAGCAACGCCGAAGAAAACCTCGCTTCTGTGTGCATCGCGCCGTGAACGTTTAACGACATTTCACAACTTACCTACCTTATTATAGGAAATTAACGCTCGTGTTAATTAAGGTATTTGAAAATAACGCGACTTAAATTAACGCGAATTGGACGGACAATTACTTCCAAATAAAGGAAATTAATGCGAAAGAGGAGGTAAAATTTCACAATGAAGGAAATTAACGTGATTAACGCAAAGAAAAAAATATATTTTGGCCGAAATATTAAAACTCAGATGTCAAGAACTGCTCTTCTGCAAGCGAGGGTGAACTAGAAATATTACATTGTAAAATATTGAAATACAGCGCAGAAAAGAGAGTTTCCTAGTTGTCAAATGTGTCTGCACAGGATCCAGAATTTGGAGTTATAATAATGGAAATTAATGTCGCGGAAATTAACGCTCCACTTAATTAATGTCGCGGAAATTAACGCTGACAAAACTTAACGCGACTTAGGCCCAGTTCAGACGTCGTACTTCACATGAGCCGAATCGAATTCGAATTTAGGTCGACCCAAATTAATTTAGACGGGCTGAATTGATTCAGACGCCGAATTTAATTCACCGAACTTAATTCAATATGGGAAAGTTGCTGTTATATTTAACAAATAAAGAAGCCAAAACCATGTATTATACTGTCATAAAACACTCCGGGAATTTGAGAACACGAGAGAAATTTAGAAAACACTCGCCTGCGGCTCGTGTTTTCTAAATTTCTCTCGTGTTCTCAAATTCCCGGAGTGTTTTATGACAGTATAATACATGGTTTTGGCTTCTTTATGTGCTTTAAAATATAGATTTAACGCGCGCGAAACGATAAAACACGGCTTTTCTATGATTTATACTCTGATAAAACATGGTTTTTTAACCAATCAGAGCGCGCGCATTTTCCAGTCTATGTTTTAAACTCTGATAAAACATGGTTTTTAACCAATCAGAACGCGCGAAATTTTCAGTTTATATTTTAATGAAAAATACATTATAATAGTTTATGCATTTGAATCGGCTCATGTAAAGTTCGGCGTCTGAATCAAAGCCGGTCCACAGCCGTTATTCCCGGCTGAGCCAGGCGGGAAGAACGGCTGAGCCGATCCGAATTCAATCAGCCGTTCCGAATTGATTCATACGCCGTACTTCACATGAACTTAATTCATCTAATTCGATTCGGCTCATGTGAAGTACGGCGTCTGAACTGATTCGCGTTAATTTCATGGAGCGTTAATTTCCTATAATAAGGTATATGGTTCTTCCAAAAATAAATTTTGTCCGTAAATTAAACCGGGTACACTCTTTTTTTGTTGTAACAATATATATTTTCATGACCAGGCTGAATTCAATAATCGTATTTTTCTGCCGAGTTTAGGCTGAAAATATTCTTATTACATTCTTAGATTACAAAGTGATCCAGAGTATAGTATTTCAGTAAAATAACAGACATAATACGACCCGAGCTGTACACCTTTTTATCGTTTTGTTATCTTGTTTTGATTTAAGAAAAAGGAAAGAAGTATACATGGTACATATTTACCATACTTTTAAATGAAACATCATGTGATTTTATTGTATTTTATTTGCTATCAACATGCAAAAATACATTCTTAACTAAATCTCAGCCTTGGGTATATTCTTAGCATATTCTTAAAATTTCGCCAATCTGAGCCTCAATATTATTATAAACAAGATTCTTACAAAAAAAGAGTGTAGACCTTCTCAAACACTGCAGGCTTTATGAAATGAAAACTGAGGTACCAGTGTGACATTTTGTTGTCAAAGAGTGTCCTTAATCATAAGCCACAAACAAATTATTCAAATAAAAACTGAGCCGAGTTAATTTAGTAAAACAGGTGATATAATAAATCACAGACGAAAAATATTACACCCGAAATCACGCGAAGGGAATTTTAACAAAATATTACTCACTGGTAATTTGCACAAGAACGTACATGGGATTGAACTGTTAAAGGAACGTATATTAACAATAGTTTTGCTGTGGCGTTTTTATTGCTGCATTACGACAATATTTGACCAATGCATGCAGACAGTTACAAGTGGTAATATAAAAGTTTCTTGATTAATTTATCAGAAACGCACTATTGTCTGCTAAAAATCGCCAAAAGGCCAGCTCGATGTTGTAACCACGTCCAGCCAAACTATGACGATAATATATAGTACGTAACAAATTCATTGGCAAATGCAACGACTTCTTTCTCGACAGATGTTCTACATGAAATCGATACTCACGGTAGGAACAGTGTAATGGCTTAAAATGACTAATTAAAGGCGAAACTTTAAAACATACATACCTTGGAAAAAGGAGAAATCTCTTTCAATATGGCATTTCTTCAAAATTAGAAAGATGGGGCAAAAATGACATTAATAAACTTGTCGATTTTTCCCTTCTCCCTGTAAAAAGTGCTGTTACTCTTTCCAATCGATCATCTGTTCTCTGATTAAAATACAAATCTCTTGTCTGTAAGGCTTTTGGGTAACTGTGATAGATATCGAAAACAAATCTAATATGTTAATTTTTGGCATAGACTAAAATGTTAGTTTTTTCAATATTGTTTTGGACTGTATGACGTCAGAAACATGAAAGTCCAACATTGATTTTAGAATTGATCTGGTTTTTGGATTCGATTTAATATAAGAAAATATGTTTATTCACCGTGGTCAGTACACTTTGTGAGCCATTTTCAATTTTGGATTTGGGCGAAAATTGAAGCTGTTTGTAAACAAAAGATGCCTGAAAGCAAATTTGATGAATTTGTTTGAGCTTTACCGAAAAAACGGCCTCACAGGAAGGCAGATTTTATATACAAACAGGAAGACGTACCACTATTGATAACTGGAACTAAAATGTTCTTTTCAAACTAAAACAGAAACTAAAATAATGAACAGGAACTAAAATATAACAGGAACTAAAACAGGACCTAAAATGTTCTCACGTAGCTATGTATATGGCTACATCATTATTACGGTTTACGCTGCCTATTTCCTCAAAAATATAATTTATTGTAGACTCTTTTCTCTTTTTCCAGAAACTAGTTCATTAACTTTGGATCATGAAAACTTCCTCAAAACTACGAAATATACTAGCTGAGTTTGTTGTTGGTTGTTATCTTTTCTAAATTCTCATCTAAATACCAATTCGATCTGGAATCTGAGGGCGGCCACAGATTTGTCAGTCCGGCGTAACACTGTGAAGTATCACCCTCGTTAAACAAAGTCGATTTCTTTCTTTTTTTATTTGAGTACACATACGTCTTTCTTCGGCGCTATATCCGAAACACACGATCATTCAAGCCCAAAAATTCCAGGTGATGATGAACTACACAGATAAGTTGGTGTCTCTGATTGGTTGTGGCTCACTACTCGGCACTACACAGATCTCTTCATATTGCTGCGGTTTTTCCCGATACAACGCACGCTTTCATTGGTTGATTCATGGTCACATGACAGCTAAAAAAGAAACTGTGACGTCAGAGGGTAACAGTGCACTGTTGCCCGCTAATGTTGCCCGCTGCGAGAGTTTCTAAGTTTGAAGGAATTAAACGAATTTCTAATAATGGGCTTTTACCTCAATGCGAGAAAGAAATGAATTGTTGGTAAGTTTGCTAATAAATTCACAGTTCTTTCCAACGTTGGCACTGAGCCGAATTTATCAGTGCAACGTAGTCTCCCTTCAACGTTTGCGGTAGCAATTTGGCAGCAAATGTGAGCTTGCGAACTAGCAAAGTGAAAGCCGCAAATTGCCTCTAAAAATAAAATAATCTGTTTTCAACAGTTTTTTTTCAGTGGTTTAAAGTTTGATATATACACATGTTTTGAAATTAATCGTTTATTTTGCATGGAAGCTTGTGATTTTTATTTATCAGTCATTTATGCAAGAGATTAATGTATATCCATCGCCCACAATGCCGCGAAACATCCGGCCAGCCAGCGCCCAGCCGTTAATGTCAGTTGATGGCTAAATGCCTATTTGTTTTTATGTTTTGCTATATAAGATCACAGGCACTTTGTTCAAGCGGGCTTGAACTAAGAGAACGGGTGGAGGGATTCCATCATTGCCACCGTTAAAGGCACCGGAGAAAAAGAAGTATACTTCCAGGCCATTTGCCACGACATTTAAAATTCTCATTTCTGCATATCGAATACTAATGGTTATTTCTGTTCACGAAAGTAGGCTCGTTATCTTTTGCCACGTGAATGTAGTCTATTTCACAAACATTTGGAAAATCTTGTTTTTTTATTGAACGGACGCTTCAGTTTCATTTTCTCTTGACTAAGATACGAACTGAGGGCTTAGTGCGTTTGATAGTTCATCCATTCCCGTCCCGTCCCGTCCACTGTAAGCAGTAGCAGTGGACAGCCGAGATTATGCGTCTCTGGTAAAAAGTGCCATTGTCCATCGGAAAGGAAATAAACGACTCCACCTTTCTACAGAGCCGTGCGTGTGATATTCTTTATATATCGTGATCCCGAATCAATAAATCTGAGATTCTGTATTCTAAATTTCTTCCCGTGGAAAGCGAAAATGTCGGTTTCAGGAGAATTTCATTTTCTAGGTGAGGAGGATTGGCGGTCGGAAAATACCAGTCCAAACCATAAATCTCGTCCACAATCGATGCAAAACAAAATATGCCGCCGAAATAGATTTATGACATGTCTTAACAAGTTAGGAGGTCAAGTTTGACCTACAATCTCAGCCATTGATGTTGGGACACTAACAAGTTTTTTCCCCTTTTTGCAATGTTGAAATTTTTTTTCCCCTTTTTAGTTCGAAACACGCAACAGTTTCCAAATTTGTTGAGGGGGGGAAGGGTACACCTCACCTAATCTCAAGTGTCACAACAACTTATGTCCGAGATTGTAGGCCTCCTAAGTTTAGGAGAAAAATTAAAACATGTCTTAAAGTAGAAGGTCTTTGTGAATGCCAGTTCTCTACTAAGATATATCTTAGGAGGCTGTTATGACCTAAGATGCTTTCCTGAATACAGCCCCTGGACTTTTTCCCCTCGATCTCGGAGTTTTAAACGCAATTGGCGCTCGAACCGGACCGCTAGAGTCCGCCAGGAATATCGTCAAGGTATACTGTGATTTACAGACAATTGTACGTGAAAATCGCCTCACAAAGAGAAAATATACTCACCTACTTAAATCAGGTTGATTAAAACAGCACTGAAAGAGAATGAGATATCCGCAGTTATATATCAACTTATGTTGCGATTCCGATACAAACGCTCTACCACTGAGCTATGAAGTCCCCGAGAGCTGGTTAATACAGTTCTGTGAAATGTAACCAAGCCTCTGCATGAAACGAAAGTGAGGTTAGGGCCGGGTGACCATGAGATGATAGAGATCGCTTCCAGGCTCTCTCTCCTTTTCCTCCCTTGTCGTTGACGACAAGGGAGGAAAAGGAGAGAGAGCCTGGAATCGAGGTTGATCAGAAACTAGTTTACATAAGAACAGAATAATTTACATTTGAAAAGAAGGAAGGTTTGTATCACAACAAAGTCACCTCCAGCCTCACTTCTGTTCAAAGGCCTGGATTCTAAGCACACAACTGTAAAATGGACTAGTGTCCAGTTTCGAGTTAACCAAGAACGCTGAATAAAAATACAAAAGACGCATTTGTACAGGGTAGGCTCAATCTGAAGTAAAAAATTCACAAATACCAACAGAAAAGTGCGAAGCGTAAAATGAAACAAAGCACAGAGTTGTGAATACGTAGTTCATGTTGTCACCGGTATTCCGTTTGTGAATATTTTACTTCAGATCGAGTCTAACCCTGTACAGATGCGTCTTTAGTCTTTTTATCCAGCGGTTTTGGTTAACTCTGGACTATTGCTGTTGCATACTTGCACGATGTCATCATTTGACAACAAGATCCTACAACTACCGGAATTCATTTCGTTTTCCTTACCGTATTTAAATTTTGAAATCTCAGTGGGGTATATATAGATTATTACATGGTAAGAGCTTGATATCGTTTTTATTCACTCGCTCGAAGACTCGCTCGTTCGCGATATGGCATTAAAAACGAAACATGTAAAGCACAACTGAAGTATAATTTAATTTTAATTATTCCTGCTATCATACAACCTTTGCGATAACGTGAAAAAATCTTAGCTGATCCTCTGTAATCTTTAGAAGCCTTCGGTCAAGCTTCGGCAATCTTCGGAATACCTCGGATGATCTTCAGTAATCTTCGGGTGATCTTCGGAAATCGTCGGACATCTTCGGTGATCTTCGGAAATCTTCGGAAATCTTCGGAAATGTTCGGTTAAGTTTCGGCAATCTTCGGAATAGCTCGGGTGATCTTCGGGTGATCTTCGGAAATCTTCGGACATCTTCGGTGATCTTCGGAAATCTTCGGTTAAGTTTCGGCAATCTTCGGAATAGCTCGGGTGATGTTCGACAGTCTTCAGAAGGCTTCGAATGATCTTCGGCAGGAGTCCTGTCTTCGGCTATACAACCGGTGAAGTGATATCGTATCACTTCACTGATGGTGTGGATCGTATCATTCACTAGTGAAGTGATATCGTATCACTTCACTGATGGTGTGGATCGTATCATTCACTAGTGAAGTGATATCGTATCACTTCACTGATGGTGTGGATCGTATCATTCACTAGTGAAGTGATATCGTATCACTTCACTGATGGTGTGGATTTTATTCACGGCTTTATCACACTGATATCCACACGTAATATGTAATAAAAATAACAATCATTATAATATACTAACCATGGGATAATGCATTTTCAAGCAATTTGATTGGTTCCCTACTCATGGTCTCAGAGGCATTATACCCTCTCTACCTTATTTGGAAATGCCGCGAAGTTCAAATGTTTTTGTCTCGGGGAAAAAATGGCGGAATATTTTCGTATTTTTCCAGTTTCTTCGGAGAAATTCGACATTTTCCCTGCAATTTGTATATTATAAAACAATTATTCGCCTCAGGCTCGTGAATATTGGTGAATATTCCCCTCGACTTCGTCTCGGGGAATATTCCCCAATATTCACTTCGCCTTCAGCGAATAATTGTTAACTATAGTTATCATGAGAAAAATAAAAACTGAAGGATGTATGTAGTTGTAGTCAAATGACGTCTCGTGCAAATCGCCTACCGTAAAAGCTCTATTAAGCCCTCGGGGGGCTTATTTAATTTAAGGCCTCAAGAAGGGGGGGCTTATTAGAGAGGGGGGCTTAATAGAGAGTGGGGGCTTATTTCAAATCATAAATGTTCGAGAAAATTCACATTCATTTTTCAAACTTTACTATTACACCACAAACTAAACAGAACAAGAAATGCAATGTCATTTATACCCTAACTCAACGATAGTTCTGGAAATTAAAGACCATGTTTCCATACAAAGTGACTGAAACAACAGAAAATATTTCTTTAAAGACATTATTACATCAGTCTGACGAAAGAGGGGGGGGGGGCTTAATAGAGAGGGTGGGGGGGGGGGGCTTATTACAAAATCTGACTTCCAAGGGGGGCTTATTAGATGGGGGGGGGGGGCGTAATAGAGCTTTTACGGTATTGCTAGTTCTATTTATACCCATCAAGTGATGAAATGGCGATGATGAATAGATGAAGTAATTATATACTGTGGTCATGGTGGTGGAAAGAACGAAAGAGAATGAAATCTTCGCAGTTATATTTCAACCTAAGCAGTCGAAATGAAGACCTGGAGAAAAAAATCAGGCTCCGATTGGGATGCGAACCCATGACCTTTGCGATTCCGGTACAAACTGAGACTGACTGAGCTATGAAGCCACTGGGAGCTGGTTAATTGCCAATTATTTTGGTTAAATTATGGTTAAAGATGCGACAAGAAAACCTCTCTTTAATGTGAAAAATGATTTGTTTTTTGCCGCAGTTCGTCGTAAAGAAATTGTTTTCATGCTGCTGAAATTAAACAGGAAGAAGATGAAAACTGTCAATTGAATGTATTTTGGATTTTGAGACGTCATTATGGCTTTATAATGATGTATAGTTGAGGAGGTGGGGGTGGTATATATTCAGCATTGGGCGGAGTCGCGTAGTTTTGTATCGCGATTCAATTATTTTTAGACAAATTAAAGGAAAAATTAAGATCAGTTGTTGATTGAAATAGAAATTTCTACTATACGCGAAGTGGTGTACTCGAATACGTGAACGCGATAGCATTTTCGGATTCTAAGAAAGTCGGACTTTTTTCGCCGGTAAATTGCTTATGGAAACAAAAACAATTCAGAATTATGTCTCAATGAAATGTTCTAAAGTAACAAACAGCAATGAATGGAGAATAATCCAATTTTGTACCGAACAAGTAATTACATCTTATAACAAACTCTTACGAGAAAGAAATGACTTTTAATATTCACCTCACGCTAACCTCTGGATTGAGCAAATTCGTTGTATCGACGAATACAGTATCCCATTATAAACTGAACAAACGACAACAAGATTGCCGACGATTCACCATTCTTTCGCCTACGCAACATCTATCCTGCGTCATTTTGTTTTTCGCAAAATTTAGATCTAAAAATAGCCTACACGCGAATCTGATTCCCGCGCACAGTGCTAGATGGAAACCTCTAGTTATAGACCTCTGGTATCGCCATTGTTCTAGAGAAGAAGGATGACTCCACTCGTTTCTGTGTAGATTATCAAGGTCTCAATATTGTTATCGAAAATAGTTATCCATGCACTGAGCATCGACTCGCGGAACCCAAGGTGATTCTGAATCGCCTCCACCAATCAAGGTTATACGTCAGCACGACTCATAAAGCTTGTTGCCTGGCAACTTCACTGACAGAAATTAAATGCTAATGCTGTTGGAGGCTAAGTTCTGACAGTTCTGTTGGTCGATATAGAAGCTATTTAGAAATTCGAGCACATCTACAAAAGCAGGAAATTTAAAACCTAACAGATGTGGACTGGATATAACATATTCAGTCAGCTGTCTGTATAAAATCCATTTTGTGCTTTAAACGTCGTAGATAAAACATTGAAACGCAGAACTCCTGAAAGATTCTTTGGAAAACATTAGTCTTGCTAAGAAGTTCTACAGCGCTGCATACCCAACAACAAAAAATGCAGGAACTTGTTGCAGCAGTATACTTGTTAAATTATGGATTAATTAAGTCATGTTTATAAAACGAGTGTCAACAAACAAAAAGCAAATAATGATGTCCTGTTCATCTTCATCGGGTTTAATAAAGCGATCAGTTACATTTCCCGTCAGAAATAGGGCTCGTAGACATCAAATCTAGCAAAAGGGTATGAAACATAATTTATTTGCACGCATGGTCACAGTTGTATAAACTTAAGTGCTATCCTAATTATTCAATGAAGTGTATTTTTAAAAAACACTTAATGACGTTTAGCAGCTGACAAAAAACTCGAAACACAAAATAACACAAGTTTGAGATCTCAGTCCATCTTTAAGCATAATCCGCCTTGGAACTTAAATATTTGGGCTGCCATTTCTTGCAACAATTCGCAGAAAATTAGTCCATCCGTTAGGTCTTTCCTAACATTTCCACATCACCTGCTTGTTTGCTTGTTTCTGACGTGAGCTATTATTTAGTTTCCTTGAACGCAGACTGTTTTGTGTCGGCGTGGCGTATAAATAATCGTGTATTTATTTTTCGCTTGCTGTAATACCGCGCTAGTAACGAGCTATTGTATTGTCGATGAACATTGATCGGCACATCTGAAGAAAAACCAAGGTTAGTTGCTTGTTAGCGTAAAATGTGCAATACCTTTGTAAATAACCGGTCAATTTTCAATACATACTGATTTCGTATACAGCAAACCCGAATATAATAGAAAATATTTAAAGACATAAACTGTTCTAAAGACATAAACTGTCAGGACGTTTTGGAACTGGCCGTTTCTAAAAATGAACTTTATCTCGTTTATAAAAAACCTTTTGGAACCAGACATTATATTGAAATGTCACTTTATCTCATTTATGAAGACTCCAAATAAACGAATCAATCCAATTATCACGTATATAATGGACTCCGTTATAACGAAGTAAACTGTTGAAGTAAAAAATTTGTTGCATTTATAACGAAGCCAGCTGATTGTTATATCGAAGAAACACTTTTGGTTGGAACTCACCATCCTAAGGCATTGATCTTGAATTTATAAGGTTGATAAAGAATTTCGCTGTTGTGTAGTGAAATGTTGGGGTGTTGTTCTGAGGGATTAGGCTCGCAGATCCACTCGGAAGTAGGAAGTGACAGAACTCTGTTCTTTGAAAAAAACGTCTTTATTCTACTACTTTACAAGTTTGAGTACACGTAGCTATATACTAAAATTATATACATGTTTGGGTTTCGGACCTTGAGAACTTAGCGTTACTCGGGAAGGAACACTGAGCGGAAATCCTACAAGCCAAAGCGTACCTACATAGATAATACTAACGATAACTTTAGGCTTTCGCGTAGGTCGCAGCCAAGGTCGGTTAATCGTAAACTCCGTGGGAACTATTGTTATATAGAAAACATCCAGGACAAAACGGGAAATGAAAATAAGAGCCTTACAATAGACAAGATACATGTGGGTTTACCTCGACAACTGGGCAACCGCGGTCGATTACAAGACAAACTAATGTTAAAAATTAGGTAATGAGTAAATTTAACTTCTCAACATAAGAACTTTTTTTCTATCCTTATGCTGGGGTCTACAACAAAGCCTACAATTGTTTGCTTTACTAATTCCAGTCAAGCGGAAGTCGAAAACTGAATCCGCTTACATATACTGAACTAGGCTGAACTCCTTAGGTGGCTTCATTATACTGTTTGGAACCTATAAAGATCGAGAATCGTGGGTATTTTGCAAAGAAAATGATTTTTCCCGACTCGAAATGCCATACACGCTCATATAAACTTTATAACTTTGAGCCGGCGAGGGCTATTAAGCCTCGCTCCGGTTTTTTCTGGAATCGGGGTATTCGCAGAAAATGAGTCCGTCGATCCGTTAGGTCAGTTTCCTAACATTTCCCCATCACCTGCTTTTTTGCTTGTTTCTGACGTAAGCTAACGTAAACTCCGTGGGAGCTATCGCGTTTGTTTTTCCCGCAAACGGCAAAAATCCCACTTTTGCAGTCTGGCGTTTGCCGTTTGTACGTCAAAGTGAGTAGTTTCGCGTTTATCGTGAACGTGTGAATTATTTTCGATTTTCTGATGGAGGAAAAGCAAAGAAAATTGAGCGCAAGCTGACGTTTGCCGTTTGCCGTAGAACGTGGTGCTTAATCTCTCTATTGTTAGATAACAAACATTCAGGACAAAATGGGAAATGAAACTCAACGGAGCCTAGTGACAAGATAGGTTTACCTTTTATCAAATATTCAGCCTACTACTTTCCGAAGTTAGAAAACTCTAAGAGATGAAAAAGATTATAGAGAAATTAACTAATCTTCAAAATTGCACACGCGCCCTTCATGAACTGTATATGTCAGTTTTAGTTTGGTGCATGTTTTGTAGAAAACGAAGTCAGTTTTTCATGCGTCTATCCTATCTTTTGATTTTCATCGCGGATAAAAACTCCTTTACTGTTGCAATTCACTGTGGAGAAACGACAGAATATACGTTGATAACAATTAACACGTCTTTCTCTTCAGCTGTTGTGTGGAAGTCACTGCTCAAAATATAAATTCTGCTTACTGTTTGGGAGGCGCGGTGGACTAATTTTTAGTGCACTGGACTAACCAGGTTCGACCGGGATCTTTGCGTCGTGCTCTTACTCTCGCATCACAGTGCCTCTGTCTACCCAGGGGTAAATGGGTACCGAAGTGGGGGTTACCTGCGATGGACTACTAATGGAAAGCGCAGTTAAGAGCACCTGTCTTCAAGCATAGGTGGCTTACCAGCTTAAACGTAAAACAACTCTTCTCATCAGTAAATAGGGACCTTAAGCAACACGACGACGACGACGACGAGAACGTCACAAAACAATAGGTTTAATTAGTAGTACAATGGCTCTACACGGGCGTTTTCAAACTTTGTACATTTCTTAGCCGTCGTCTGCAAAACAACAACGTGAAATGACCAAATTCAAAGTATTATGGAGAACGTGAACACACACGTCGGTGAATTGTCCTTTCTCTATCTGGACTTGAACTCTGTCGCTACGAATTCAGCTCCGGGACAGTTCGGCCACATTGGACAAATTAAATCGGTGAGGGTAAAAGGCGGAATGAGTTTGCGGAATGGCATGTGGCATGACTTACGGAATGGCATAATTATGCGAAATAAATTACTTAAAGAAATACATTAACTACAAATAACCGCTTTACGTAATGCTGCGGGCTCAAACCATGCGATATTGTTCAAGATGGCGGCTGTTTGGTTCACTACTTTTGTGTTCGTGGTAGCCATATTTTTCGGTCAAAACAAAGAAAAATTATCCTTTTAAGTGATATTCTGTATTGTGGAGGTAAATTATTTTAGTTCTCAGGTTGTATTTTATTTTGAGGAAGAAGTGTTCTGTGTCGATTCTGTGCAAGAAATGAAAGTTCACGAATTATAAAATTATTTGAGTAAGCATAAATCCATGACAGATCCAGATCGATGGGTTATATTTTGCCAGTTATATGGGTGCTATCATTTCTTGGAAAACAGCAGCTCTCAGAAGATATCAATAAAATTGGATTTGATGATAGACTGTGTGACGTGACACTTCACAAAAATAACCCAACTTCGAGCACTAAAATTCGCCAAGAAGATAAGTCGCGCTTAGAGGCACCTTCTATCTAGTGGATTCATGCACATTCGAAGAGCAACTTGCCGACATTTTCGGCAAATTCCACCACGTAGTTTCATATATAAACGCCATTCCCTGTGTGTAAACTTTGCAGCAATAAAAAAATAAAACACACATAAGTGATGGATTTCTTCCAAAAAATACAACCTGATAACTAAAATAATTTACCTCCAGAATACAGAATATCACTTGAAGGATAATTTTTCTTTGTGTTGACCGAAAAATATGGCTACGACGAACACAAAAGTGGCGTTGTAAATGGGTTAACCTTCTTGTCACCGAACAGCCGCCATCTTGAAAACGTGACAAGCCCGTAACATTACGTAAAGCGGTTATTTTCAGTTAATGTATTTCTTTAAGTCATTTATTCCGCATAATTATGCCATTCCGCAAGTCATGCCACATGCCATTCCGCAAACTCATTCCTCCTTTTACCCTCACCGAAATTAAACGTGTTGGAATAATCGCGAAATAGTTTTAGGGACGTGAATTCACTTTTGAAGTGACGTTTTCCATGGCGTCGTCGTCGTGGTTGCTTAAGGTCCCTATTGTCATGACTTGACGTCTTGACACATTGTAAGGAGAAATTAGATGTAAATCAAACTATTTCAGAATGTTGCTTCTGCAGACCTAAATTAGCAGTCTTTTGGTACTTGATGATATATTTTCCAATGCTCTGAGGAGCCAAGTTTTTGCCATACATTTGTGCGTGTCGGTTGAGGAGCTAGAAAAAACAACCACCTGATTAAATAATTTTTTGTTTACACAGAAATCATCTGCAGCAGCTTCCCTCATCTCGCCTCACATCATGCTAGTTGTTTTGTCAGCGGTGTTCTCCGTGATTATGATCCTTAATCTGATTCCAAACGTGTTAGTGGTCTTTGTGATGATTCGTTGCAAATCATCGCAGACTTCAATCAACTTCCTTTTCCTCAACTTAGCGCTGGCTGACATTCTAGTGGCAACATCCCTGATCCCTCAGTATGTACTCCGACCTGCATATACCCACCCTGACGGATGGGCTGGAACCTTGCTTTGCAAGCTCTTCACAGGGGGTTCACCATGTGGGTGGGTGGCTGCGCCTCTACAGTCATGCACGTTGTCATCGCCATTGAACGCTTCTACGCCACGCGACCAGGGAACCTACAGGTTCGAAATCTATCCAGCAGAAAGCTCAAGAGTGTTATTGCAGGCTGTTGGGTTTTCGCTGTTTTCACAGAGGTTCCTACTTTGTACGTAATGACATATGACAAAACTCGAGAAACCTGCTTTGAAAATTGGAAAGGCTATGGCAAGGCTTATTCTGCGTTTACGTTCCTGGTCGACTTTGTTATTCCTCTGATCTTAATGGCGGTTCTCTACACCAGAACAGTAATGGCTCTGTGGGGTACTTCAGCATGTTGTCCTTCCACAGCGCTTAGAGCTATCAGATCACGCAAGCGTGTCACGAAAATCGCCATCACAATCACGGTGCTGCACGCATTGTGTTGGCTTCCTGACGTCACGGTGTACCTCCTGACCTATCACGTGCCTGGCTTAGTGCAGTACGGTGGGGTGGTGTACCACGCATGCGTGATACCCGTGGGACTGGGTACATGCTTGAATCCGATTGTGTATCATCTGCAGTGTAGAAGGTTCAGAAGTCAGCTGCGAATAATGATGGGTTGCCGCAGTCCGCCTAAAAACAATACAACGATGAATCCGTGACGCTAGGAACGTGTTTCTCAAGTCAAGCAACAACTTAAACGTAAAAAACCTTTTTGACTGATAGTTTCTTGAGAAATGCTATCGCATTCAATCGAGACCCAAATCGAAAGTCTGATGTCTGTAATCTAGTTAAAAGGTTGCGTCCTGTGAGTGAATTCATATTGATTTCACTATTTATAGCAGTTTCATTGTATCCGTGACGCCAGGAACAGATGGTCATGCAACAACTTAAACGCCAAGAAATCTTTTTGACCAAGACAATTTCTTGAGAAACGGTGTCGCAGAGTGACATTAAACATTAATTGTAATTAATTTATATTCAAATTTTCGTAGAACCAGCAGACTAGAAATAACCTTTACAAAAGTGAATACATTTTTAAGTTTACAAGACATGTTTCGGATGAAACTTCATCCATCATCAGTTGTAAATTGGAATTAAGACGAAATCCATTAGAAAATCGAGTAATATTTATGGCCAGTGGACAAAAATCCTGTACTACGACGCCATAAGCTTTCACGCTTAAACTAGACATTCATGAGCCATATCTTAACGGTATTTACCAAATAATATAACTCCACAATCCTTAAATTGCTTTCCGCCTTGAGTTTCCTCCCGCGAATGGGTAAGGTCATAAGTGGTGGCAGCCATGTTTCCCAGAAACATGGCTGCCACTTCTTATGACTCAACTCATTCACGGGAGGAAACTCAAGGCGGAAAGCAATTTAAGGATTGTGGAGTTATATTATTTGGTAAATACCGTTAAGATATGGCTCATGAATGTCTAGTTTAAGCGTGAAAACGTATGGCGTCGTAGTACAAGATTTTTGTCCACTGGCCATAAATATTACTCGATTTTCTAATGGATTTCGTCTTAAGCTAATGGGTGTACTATTAATTGTACATATAGGAAGAATTTCAATAATGTAGAATATATATTAACTGTTTTTTTGCAGTTTCTTTGTAAACTTAGTACTATCATAGTACTAAGTGTATTTGATCATCTTGTTAATAGCAATATTATTGATCTTTATCTATAAATAAACTTAAAAAAAGGTTTTGTACATATATTAAGTCTACAATCCGGTTTCGTTTTTCTATACATTTTATTTGCAAAGTTTCCGAACTTTCCATTCCATCCAGCCCATCTACAGTCCACATATTTGATTAGCAAAAATATTTAAAAAAATAGTTTTCCCATTGAAATGAAAATGTGTTTGATTTGCATCGGTTTCGCACCTCGTTTGGAGCAGAGGACCTACTTGCCAGCTCCCACTCGCTTCATACCTCAGTTGCTTGAATATTTGCACCGTCATCTCAAAGGTGGTGTGTTCGAATCCCGTTGAAGCCTGAAATTTATTTTCCTGTGCCCACTGTGCAACTGTATCGTGCGGCCAGCCCTTATTTTCTTCGCTCGTGTTCACTCTGTGACCCGGGGGGACTCGAAGAGGTATCCTGTTTTGTGCACTTTAACTTACGATAAATACATATAACCGAATTTCTTGTGTGTTTGTCCTGCATATTTATCCAAATAAAAGACTAGCTTAATGCAAACTGAAGTAAAATCTAAACATATGCGATGAAAAATACCAAAGAGGTAGCAGTTCAAATATACAACGGCCATGTAAACATGGCGGCATTAATACACGCAATACCGTGACGAAAACATTTCCCGAAATATCGCAAAACAAATTGTAGTAAAACACTTACCACTGATTTGTGTCCTTGAATGATGGAACTTCGTCGCTAATTAAGTGGAATCGTCCAAAAAACTTCGCTTTTCTTGCAATCTTACAATTATTATGACCCTTTAGAAATTAAAACGACACCGGTTCACAACACGCGTTACAAAAAATGTGAGTGGTGAATATAACAGTCGTCTTTTTCGATGTTCAATTGGTATTTCTCTGCCAAAAACTCTTTCTATTCAATACAGCTATAGCTGCATTCATGTTTTCCTTGTTTTCTTTAACTTTCCTCCGCATACACGACACAGACGCTTTAAAAATTATTGCGTTGATCGTGGAGGTCTTCGGTCGCTTCAGTCATGGCGTGCGCGGTATCTGATTCAGAAAAAGCTCGTATTATTTTTTCCCCGTAGTCGCTCAGACAAAATTGTAGTAAAACTGCGATACAATAATTGAGGGTACAAATGCTTGGGGACTAGTGGTATACTGCTGGTTTGGTTGGGAAAACTTCAGAAACAAACTAAATTGAGATTGAAGTTCCTTTATTTCAACACACACGCTCCCGTCATTACTACATCGTCTCACATCCATCGTCTAGATAAAGCTCGCATTATTTTTTTTTTCCGTAGTCGCTCAAACAAAATTAATTGTACAAGCGCAAGCACAAGCAGAAGCCGTGAGAAGGGTCAAAATATTTTGATATTTGTGCTTGCGCTTATGCTTCGTCGCACGTGAAAACGGAACACACAAGCACAAGGAAAAAACAGTGATTTTTATATTATTATTTTGAAGGAATTTTTGAAGAAAACAAAGGTTAATTCAGAAAATCATCTTTCGAAAGTTATTTGTGAGTTATTGTGGTTTTTTGCTCGCCCGTTCTCCAAATTTTGCTGCTTAAAAAGCTTAAAAATGTCGCTGCCGTGAAAATTGTTCGTTTCACTTTCAAGCAAAAAATCAAATTGTTCGAGGTTTCAATCATTGAGTAAAACCAATCGATTCATGTTTTCCATCAGTCAAATGCACAAAAACCTGTTTTTAACAATGATCAAATATTCGCTGGTGAATATTTCGTTCTTGTGCTTGCGTTCGTTTTCACTTGCGCAAAACTCTTGTGCTTGCGCTTGTGTTTGCGTCGCTGGTGAAAACCAGCCTTAATGGCTCACGAAGTTTTGGATTCTGATCTAACCATATTTTAATTTGTTTTAATATTATTTTAAAAGCTTCAAAGCAAAAGTCTATTTGTATGTAGAATCGAGGCAGCTACTTCATATATCAGGCAAATATTAGCATGATCTCAGGTTATGCCGACCTGTCTTTTTTCACAGAATTTTCTTTTGTTCCTTTTTTGCTTTTCTTCTCATTTAACATGCGAACTTTTGAAAGGACAAAAACAACTGAATTTTTTACACACAAATCAGTGACACGATGGCGTCCTTTCACGATTCTTGATTTGCTGACTGAAAAGCGTGCAAACAAAATCCGTGACAAACTTGTGACGTATTTGTCAGCGATTGGGTTCAGTTTCTAATCCATATTCATGAAAAATTGTAGAATTTCAGCAAACCACGCTGTTCGTGGATGTGTGAAGATGTGTCGTCCTGCTAAAGATTAATGTATATACTCTTGAAGGAAGAAGATGTTTGATGTGCAAAGCTAGAAATGATGTCTTTACGCTATCACAAACAAAGGTGAGGATTGCTTTTGGAAAATAGTATCCGCTTAATTTTCTCCAGAAAGCTAAAATGGTATCAAAATGTTAGCGAAGCGAGTTAACACGTGCGGTGCTTCTTGTTCGATTTGAGCGTCGCTTCAGCTCGAACTCGACAGAAAGTAGTATATCTCTTGTTTCGTCTGCAATATACCAAGTAAGGATGGCCGGGGCGGTCTTGACGAAAGGGCTTGAGTGCTGTGTGAAATTTTAAAAGAAATTACAGATTTCCATTTAGTCGTCAAACGCTGCAATAAAGATTCTTGTGTGTCAAACTGTACTGCAAGCAGAAGTATCATCCATGATCCACGTATTTCTAAATGCATAGAGCCATTTGTGAGTGGCGATAACATTTCCTAAAGGCTTTGCTAAATTTTCCCTTCCCTCTCTGAATTTTTGTTATAGTGCCAAGCGTTGTTTATGAGTTTCCTTATTCCTAAGCTTGAGCATCTTCTGATCACACATATCATTTCTTTCTTCAGGAAACATGCTATCGTCAGAAGGCAAGAAGAGTAAAGAATCTGGCCAAGAAGACAAACTGGAATCACTGAATCAAGAGGAAATCTGACTACAAAGATAAGAACTTTGATAATGTTAATTTAAACAACTGTAGCAAAAATGGTGGCTGACTAAATTATGTCTTATAAAATCAGTTGTAAAAGGATAGTCACTCTTGATTTTATCCAGAGGGGATTTATTGATTGTCTTGCTGTATCGAGTCATCGGAGACTTGGAAATTGATACAAACAACGTTGAAAAAAATCGTTATTTATTGTTGTCTTGCTGCTTCGAGTCTTCTGGGACTTGGAAATTGATTCAAAGAACTTTAAAATTACCATGTAGTTTAATATCAGCCACATTTTTGAAACAGATTCTTTTGCATACTTGAACAATCCGTATAATTTCTGCCGGCAGTAAATCTCGGAAAAAATTCTTTGATACGGTCTTGACGTAATTTGCAATTGGCAGTTGAACCTTGCCTGGTACAAAAGCAAAGACAAAGTTTTGATTCCGTGGCGCGGATCGCTCAAGGTGTTAACCAGTTTATGTATGCAAAAACACTCTGTACTATGGTTATAACTTAGTTGATATCGTAGGGAGGTGATATTTTTAAGGTGGCACTGCAAGACGAACGGGAGCTCGGAAAAAGACAAACTGACTAAGTGGACAAAAATTCAAACCTTGATGTTTGCCAAAATAATTTGAGCCGTTTTGGTCAAAGAGGAATTTTTACTTTTGGGGGTCAAACAATACCGCTTTGGTTTCGCTACGTTTACGACACATGTACACTTCGCCTTTCACGAACACCTTAACGAACAAGACAGCACCGACAACAACAAACTAACGACAGATTATTAGACCACTGACCTACTTCGAATTCACACAAAGCTACGACAATTGATGGAGATGTTTACAAGATCAATTTTCCGACTGCTAGGCCACTTGCATCTGTGAGACTGGTAGAAACCTGAACACGAGACTGACTGAACACAAACTAGCGACAAGAAATGGTAATGTCAACAATCACATTGTTGAACACCATCGACTGACAAACGACAGAATTGACTGGGACTCTGCGGAATGCATTACCTACAGTAACTATTAATCAACGACTGACTCTAGGAAGCTGGTACACAAACTTAGATCGAACAACTACCTGCACCTTACAAATAACTAACTTACGACTTAACAAAACTGAGACGAACGAACTTGGTACAAATATAATAGACCTATCACTGTTTACGAACTTAACACGATTCTTAACAACCAATAACATCATGGAGATGACCACACTAGACGAACTAATGAACCAATTTCTATGAAATGGAAGCCAAAACTGATAAAGAAAATATATTTATATTGATGTTTACAATACACTTGACAGTGCCACCTTAAAGATTCACTCGTTTTGAGAATTGCTATAAAACCCTGGTGTCTGGTTTGGAGGTTATTGAGAAGCATGTCCGATACAGTCAGAATTTACATTTCGATTGCGTTAAATAAACCAGTTATACAGACAACAAAATTACACAGTTACAGTCAAAACAGATCTTAAGTTTGATTTAATTCTTCGTTTTCAAATTCCACTATTTAGATGAAGCGTACAAAATTCAAAACGAATCTCGTGTCATTTGTTGGTTCGACTAAAACATAATTATAAAAGCAAACAATTATTAACGGCGCAAATATCGTAAATATTAATGGTATCATATCGTTTTTCTTGAACACTTTTTAATAACTCTTTCTTGGACGTTTTTGTTCAGTGAAAAGAACGAAATATCAACGAATTCATTCATTAAAATTTGGCATTATTTTGCAAAAGTATCTTGTTTATCCTTGCAATTAAACTAAATTATAATTTTCATATACAAAACTAGCTCAAACTACCTTTTCTCGAGAGAATTTCGAGGAGATTTAGTTTTTTTCATTAAAAGTTTGCATATTTTGCAAAATTGTCTTGTTTATCCTTGCAAATTTTCATATAAAAGCCAGTCCGATCTGTGTAAACTACCTTTTTGTTAGTTTAATTGTACAAGCTTTATCTACCAAAAGACAAATTCAGGTGAGTATTGATGTAAACATTCATTCAATTTTAGACGACGATATATACTTTGTTTTTCGAGGAGATTTCATTTTCCAGTATTAAAGTACAAATTTGTAGAAAAATAATCAGGAAAGTGAGAACAAATCAGTAACAATTTTATTCATTAAAATCTGGGCATCATTTGGCAAAATTGTCTTGTTTATCTTTGCAAATTAACTTCTGGTATGAGCTAGCAATATTAGATTGTTCACATAAAAAAACCCCAGCTCGATCTGTGCAAAATACCTTTTGATTGTACAAGTTTTAGCTCCAAAAGACAAATTCACGAGACGATTCGTGTAAATATTCATTTCTATTTTCAACGATGAAACATGTTTTCATCTTTCGATGAGATTTCGTTTTCCAGTAAGCGCAAATTTGTAGAATAATAGTGAGGAAATTGAGAACAAATCAGCAACGATCAGTATTCATTAAAAGTTGGCATTATTTTGCAAAATTGTCTTGGTTTTCCTTGCAAATTAACTTCTGGTTCTATGCAAATTGGAATAGTTTTGAAAAAAACAGTTCTTTTTGTTCACAGTATCTTTTGGGATTTGTGGAAATTTTGTTTTCGTATTCGCATTATGCAAATTGCACGTGATTTCTCGAAGGTGGCAAACAGAACTACTTATTCTTGAGAAAATATTCTGAGTTTTAGATCATTTCGGCGCTTTCATAAAAACTAAACGGATTGATCTGTTGTTTTAAACCTTTTCTTTTTTAATTCCTTGAAATATTTTGGTTTGCAAGAAACACATAGCTACACTGTAACAAAAATACAGATTTTTTGACACGATATTATTAAAATTAGCCAGTGCGTGTTTACCATATGGCTGGCTAAAAACCGCGAAATTCAAATTCGTTCAAAGTTAATTTGAATTTGAAGTATCTTATTTACAAATTATATTTCCTAAAAGTTTTATTTCAAGTATTAAGCTTATATACTGCGGACGAACGAGGAAATTCGAGAAATTGCATTTTTTTTGAAATTTGTAAAAGAACACAATATAACAAAAGCTTTTGGCCATGTGCAAAACTACATTCTCAAACTCATTAATAATTCATCAAGTTAAAACAAAGGAAATCATAACCGTGTCGGAGGTTTGGAAACCCGGTCTTAATTAGCATAGATTTTTACGATTTTATTTCTCCGTTTACTCCTTAGTTTTTGTTTCGATTGAGAAGATATATCAAACACTCGAGACAGTGTTTCATCGGCTATCCAAACACCTCGAATTTCGTCAAAAATACTCCGCTGCGCGTCGTATTTTCAACTCCATTCTCGGTGTTTGGATATCCTGATGAAACACTGTCTCTCGTGTTTGATATATTACATGAAAATTTGATAGTGTCGCTTTCATAGTGCGTTGTCGTGTTTAAAACAAAATGCAATTTTATTTTCGTATCGTTGTCTTTATACTGGTTTATATAGCTTCGTTCATTCTCGGTGTATTTTCAACTGAAAAACTTGATGTCAAGGGTGGGAATCGTAACAACGCTTATTTTCATTCTCGACCCAGACCTTCGCTGCTTTCTTGACTACGCAAGCGCGCGAAGCTCTTCTCTCCCTCGGTCATGCGCAAAGAGAAGGGCTCTGGGGTCGAGATTGCGCTTATTTTGCGGTTTCTTCGACCAGACATTGGGTTTTATTGTGAACTCTTTACTGTTTATTTACTTCAATTAAGGTATTTTTGTGCCGCCATGCACTCGGTGTAACACAGGACAAAGCGCTAATAGAAAATAAAGAAATATATTGTGTTGATTTTCAAATTGCTGAATATCGTAAACATGAATTCTTCTAGAATGTTATCGCTAGAATTAATAAAGGACAAGGAGCAATTAAATTGTATATTTGTCAGCTCTTGCAGCTAAAACTAAATTTAAAGAGTTTGCTCCAACAATCTTTTCATTCTTGTTGACAACAAGTTGCTTAGGCGCATTTCAAATATCGGATAGATTATTTTGTCCTGTGTTACATACGAAACGTAGCGGTTGAAAACTATCTTATCGCATGTATACTCTATCTCGTGCAAGAAATTTGAAAGTCAAAAACGTTTCGGAGAGGATGTATTCGATTCAAAATTTTATTTAGAAAAAAGTGAGTTTAAAATATATTTCTCGGATTTTTTTTAAAGCGGTTAGAAAGAAATTTTCTGTTATTTTTCAATTTTTTTGCACGAGGTAGTGTTTAAATTTTGCTTGGCTGAAAATTGTAAGGGAAGCCATTTTGAATGTTTTGACGAGAATGTTGCCAGGGGAAACGCTGTGCAAAAGAAATTAATTTTCCCGCCAAAAGACTTAGTATATGTAGGGAAGATTTTTCTGGACACCTTTTTATTGATTTAATTGAAATGTATTAACTAATTAAAGTATATTTGAGGTAAATAAAACTTATTGTTACACAAAACACGTGTTTGTAGTTAATTTATTGACTGATATTTTTATTAAAGATAATAAAAAAGATCACACAAAATGTTTACTTTATTGACTCATATTGTAATACAAATAACATATTAAAGAGACA
This sequence comes from Desmophyllum pertusum, assembly GCA_029204205.1. Taxonomy (NCBI): domain Eukaryota; kingdom Metazoa; phylum Cnidaria; class Anthozoa; order Scleractinia; family Caryophylliidae; genus Desmophyllum; species Desmophyllum pertusum. The sequence goes on along the minus strand of MU827778.1, from coordinate 6,280,453 downwards.
AGACAATATGTTTGAAATAAAACTACAAGTGTATATAAACAAATAATTAGATTTTTTTTTTTAAATTGGCGCATGCGTATTTTGGGCGCCCGTATTTTTTCTAAGTCTTTTGGCGGGAAAATTAAAAATTTTCAAACAGACGTTAACAAGAAGTAAATAATTAAAAAAAAATGGCGCATGCGTATTTTAAGCGCCCGTATTTTTCTAAGTCTTTTGGCGGGAAAATTAAATTGTTTTAAACAGATGTTAATATGGAAACAACTATAACGAAAAAAATTAAAATAATACGACCGAGGCAAATTTGTTTTGTACTCAATTTCATCTGAATTTCTGATTTCACAAATCAATGGTAAGGTATGGCTTGGTTTTCCAAAAAAGAAACTTAGCTGCGATCTTTTAGAAGCAATCTTGAAGTAAAATTTCGTTAAGTTGGTTTTCTACCTCTGATTAAACTTCTGTTAGTCTTTCACTTGATAGTCTTTCTTGGTTGATTCTGACTTGAAGGCTTACTGGCACTCAGCAACCAACCTGCATAAAAATAATAAAAACGAGAAATCAATACTGAAAAGCAATCAATCTAAAAACTCTTTACAATGCAACATAACTGCTTTGGCTGACTTGATGTGCTATTTACTCCGCCAAGGATAAATAAATAATTATGGTCGATCGGATAAACACCAATGTTTGGCTCGCTATTTCAGTCAGTTTGTATTAATATTTATTGCAGTATCATGACGGTCCCAGGAGCTGATACTTTTCTGGAAGCGTTGTGTGACGACCCAAATAATGTCCACGAAGGGACAAAAAGCCCAGCGTGACTAAACGCTGATTTCAATATGATCGCTGGCGGTCGCGATATCTAATTTGAGTAAATTTGAAAAACAGACCTTCATTGAATATTACTGGACACTTGGTCTACTTGTGTTCGCTTTCAAGAGAATGATTCCTGATGCGCATACGGCAAGTTGAAATTGATAATTAAATGATCAAAATCCCGCAATCCCAGTGTTTGCCAGCAATCATATGGAAATAAGCCATAACTGAATACATCAAAACTAATAAATAAAGAATTAATTATTTCTGCGAGCTCCTTTTTGCACCGAAGAAAGGCACAATTATTCAGAGGAAAAATGTTTCAATCGTTCAGATTTGACTGAAAATACAATATTCAAAATTATAACACCTGAACTTGGTTTCCAAGAATTAAAAACTGTCCGTCTTCCTTTATGAGTACTTATTTTTCCTCATTGAGGTATGTCTCCGATCTCAATAAAATGCGTATTATCGGTTAAACAACCGTCGACATAAATAAATTTTAGGCCCGCTTTTCTGAAAATATGATTAAGGTAATCCAGGATCAACGTCATTTTATATCTATGTATTTTTCCCTTCATTTTTGATCTCAAACTGTAACTTAAAATCAGCACTTCTCTAAATAGGAGGAATAAAAACGTTGGTCAGCTTTTAATCCTGGATTAGCGTTAATCAGCTTTCGAACAACCAGAACCAAGAGAATACATATTCTCTTGCCAGAACCTGACATGCAGCTTAGTACGTTTAAACTAATCAACTAACCTCATCAGACGTCATGATCAGTCCTGATGTTCTCCTTTGTAGCGTTGATTTCCAGATTTCCAGATTCAACTTTCCCATTCTATGCTTGAGATTTTCCTGAAGAGAGATAAGCATTTTGTGAATACAAGCCCGTCAGCGTGCCTGTCCTAATATTTTTAATCAATACAAAACAGTGCCCCGAAGTTACTATAGAGCTAATAAACTTCACAGTCTTCAGTCTCCTCACAAATATAGACTATATTGGCTTAATTAAACACGGAGCAATCCTATAAAGCGAGGCTGAGGTGCAACCTCGATTCCAGGCTCTCTCTCTTTTTCCTCCCTTGTCGTTGAGTAGAGAGACCCTGGTTGCGGCTGGTCACGTGACCATGCGGTTACAACAATACCGCAGGGAGGGTGGGTCTTTGAGGCCGTTTTGTCAAGGTGAACAATAATTACTAACAAGGGGATCGAAGGGGCAAATCGAGCTTGGTTCAAAATGGAACAGCCTTGCTTTCTGCTGGTTTATACGGCGAGATTATGTTAAAAGTGAAACAGGCTATTTGTATGGAACGTTTGTTTTTATTCTGTACAACTTCGAATTCATGACATGAACATGTATACGTGACGGATATTTTCGAGCCACAAAAGCAGCGGCGCGAATATCATATTACAAGAATGGAAAATTCGCTTTCGAACACAAATTCTAAGTAGAAAATCAGAATATAAGTAGACAGGTTCATGATCGTAAAGCTAAACGAGGTTGTAAACCAGACACCTTGGTCTCAAACCAAGTTTGAAAACAACAATAAGCTTGGCGAGCTCGTTCACTGACCCTGTGAACTCCGGTAAATTAAAACACAACGGCATTTATTTACAAATTCATTTGGAGCGAAATCAGGAGCGGAATAGTCCAAATTTTAGGATAAAAGAGTAGCTTACTATTTTCTCTAACTGATTCTGTCGTTAGTTTGACCGTATTAGTTTTCTTGTGTCAAAAAATCTACAACAACAACCGCTCGAAGAAATTAACTTTACCAACTGTATGTTAATAAAATAATCAGAGGAGTTCAATAACTCTATAATTAATTCTGTGAGTGGTAACTGATTGAAATTTGAGAATTTGTTATCTATTTTATTATAAAAGCCATCTCTAATTGATGAATAGTTGGGACAATGAAACAAAAAATGAATTTCGTCTCCGATATTATTGAGATCACAAAGAGTGCAAAGTCTATCACACCTTGAGATGTTTTCATATCTACCGGTTTCAATCTTAAGTTGGTGGTTGCTTATTCTTAGTTTCACTAAAGCTTTTCTATCAGGGTTTTTTTCTAGTCAAGTCTAAATAGATTGAGGGTGTATAATTGCTTTTGAAAATGCTGTAAAATTTTAGTTTTTGGGAATTTAAAAAGACCAATTTGGCAGGGAGTATCTTTAGAGTCATTTCCCATTCCGGTGAAAGCGAATGCAACTAAGCCATGCGTCGAATAATATTAAAGCTCAGTCCGATTTTTGCACTCCTAATGACGCAGCACTGATTTGAGCGATCTCTAGCGATGGCCAGCTGTCATATCCAAACCACTTTAAACAAGTAACAATAGGCCTTGTTTACGATTGTAGGCGCCTTGATGGTTTTCAAACACGTGATTTATTAGGAGCAAACAACTCAAAATCGGGAGATTTCAATCATTTTCTTTGTATACTAATGAATTTTTTTTTCACAGGCATTATAAGCTTGCAGCATGACAGTGCATTTGTATTAGAGTTCTGTTGACATGCACATATACTTTTATATATGAAATCCATCATGGCGGCTATCGTGAATAAGGCCTGTTCTTCTCCTGTTTTGAGATTTCCTTCCATTGCAAATATATCATACCATAAGCTGTATAGCCTTCGGATGCTCTACAGCTTTGAGTGTTATACAAATCAACTTACCTCTCATACCGCCCCTCAAGTTGTTTTCCTCTCAGTTCATTCCATTATCTCATCAGCTTGACATTTGCCTGGAGAGAGAGAAATACTACGTGAATACATGCTGAGTAACATGCCTGCCAGTGGCGATGTATATAAATTATATAAAAGGTTTTGGAACCGCTTAGAGTGTTGGTTTAAACCTAAAATGACCACCGTTAGAGTTACGCTGGTACCTTTAGGGTGGTATCCAAGAAAACAATATGACAGAAGATGAATTGGTACCACGCAAACAAAACAACATTCTGGTACCTTTTCATCCTCGGAGACCCAGGGCAGTTAGTGGGGGCGAGCGAAAAAAATCGGCAAAGAAAAGTAGGAGCGAACGAAAATAGCTATTTTCTATTTCTATTTTCTATTCTATTTTTCGCTCTTACTTTTCTTTGCCGATTTTTTTTCGCTCGCCCCCACTAACTGCCCCTGGGTCTCCGAGGATGGTACCTTTTATAATTAGGGGCTCCTTTCAGAATTTCCAAGGATCACCCCGTCACCTTTGTATTGGAATCCCCCGGGGTGTAAATGCGGATCGGAGGCTGCTAAATAAACGATGTTCTGTTTGTCTTCAATCTCGATACTGCTGCCAATATGATCTTCATATACATGTAAATATATTAGCCTCGCCGTCTGTCAGGGAGACAGAACGTTACAATAATTATTTCATTAGTTTGAACTGGTCACTCCGATCATGACTTGGGTAACTTTGCATCCATTTGTTTGTTTGCTTTTAACAATGACGTCAATATAGAAGTAGATCCTATATTAGACAGTGGATACTAAATATCGTTTGCGCCTCACAAATCACGTGGTTTAATTAAATTATGATAATTATAAAAACCAACATGGCGACTACTGTGCAATGATGTGTAATATAGATTTCTGTAGTTCTGTAGAAAGTAAAATACCTTTTCTTAGATATTTTTAGGAGTAAATTTCGAGGGCAATTACTAACAAGGAATAAAACAATGTACATGGTGATTACCTCTCAAGAAGAGCCGTAACGGAAATAAACTTCTTCGACGTTGGATGTCCATTCATTCAAGGTAACATTCTTGTAAGGAATAACCGGCCAACCCTCTCTTGTTCCAGGCCTAGTACGTCAGTTCTACCAGCATGGCGAGTACGATTTTCGAGGTAACAACGTTAAGTTGGCAGTATTTCTTTGCCCCAGAGTAACTACAAAACGATGTTCAAGTTTACCATCGTTCGCCTGCTCTTTCCACGTGCAAAATTACTCCATAAAAAGACGAATAAATAAATATTAATGTAAAATTAATTTGTAATTCAAATTATTTCCTCCAACTCCGATATGCGTGTCCCGATCCGGTTTCTTTGAAATGCAAATTTCACAGGCATTGTGTTTCAACTTCCACTGGGAATAATGCGCCTTTTTTCACTGGCGATGGCATTTTTTTAATTAAATGGAAAACTAAAAATTAGAGATTGTTGGATAGGTCAAATAAAATAACTTGGCAGTTGGCAAAATTTAAAAGCCAAGTAATGTTCAATATTGGGGTAAAATATTGACCAAAACAGAGCAAAAAACAGCAATGTTTTTTTTTCCAGGAACTTTGAAATTTGTTAAAATAAAAATCAAGGCCCCTAAATGTTGTGTCACGGCAAGGAACGCTATAAGCAAACGAATAAACCAGAGAGTCCCAGATCAATGTATCGGCGGCTTCCAACGCTAATAATGACCATGCAAGATAAAGTTGTAAAAAATAACCTATTTATTTTCATTACAATATATTTTCGCTTTTGTATATGTACTTATATTTATTATTATCCTAGTGTAACATTGAACCTTATGACGATTCCAAACGCAAGAGACAGATATTGTGCATGTGTAAACAACACACACCCTAACCTGCGATCTACACTCCCTTTGCGAACCCTTTGCGTACATCCCATGTTCTGTTTATTTTCCTCGGTGGACTGGGTCCGACATTGTGACGTCATGCCAGCTCATCCGTCAGTCGGGGAACAAGCGCTATTTCTGGCAAATCTTCGTTAAGCTACTCGAAAACTCTTCGACTTTTATTATCGAATGAGAAAATAGCGCTCGCAAAAACTACAAACTGAAAGTTGTCACGCACTCCAAAACTTGTCACGCCAGCATGACGCAATGAAAAGACGTCATGTTGCCTAGTAACTCTGGTGACAAAAACCGCGGGCTCAGCTAATGTTTGCCCTTAACTAGTACTTGTTCCCTCGACGGAAATCTTCTTTTTAAAAAGCTTCTGTTTACGCGAGAACGAAGACGAAGTTGTTTCCAGTTAATTAAAGCATCTTGCATACATGCTCCTTCAGTCTCAAGTGTGTGTTTACATGCGTGGGTATTCTTTTTATCTCTGCTGCTTTGGGAATTCAATCTACAAGCTTGGAGGTGAAATGAACAAGTCTGACGCAAACATGCATAAGGGATATTTAACAATTGGATTATTAGCCTGTGTACAGCCTGACGGATGTGACACAGGCTATTAGATTATTCGCTCTCAATTTCTAGATGTAATAGTTGATGATTCCGCATTTAGTAAAACTCATAACAATTGCCTAGTATTAACTCTAAATCCTCCTCCGAAACTTCGGAGAAACGAGAAGAAACCGCAATTTAGTAGACGACCTCCTGCCACTGCACAGTAATGGCTGGTAGTGTACGAGTATCTCAGCCAATCAGATTGTCTCATTTGCATTAGTATACTAGTAGATTTTTACTAATAGGGGATATTGTCTTGATACACCACCATCTTCTCAAAACTAATATTAAGAGAAGCGCATGGCAAACAGTGAGGAGAAATAATAAATTTCGCGGTTGCTCGTTGAAATACCGTAAAAGCTCTATTAAGTCCCGGGGGGGGGGGCTTATTTAATTTCATGCCTCAAGAAGGGGGGCTTATTAGAGAGGGGGCTTAATAGAGAGGGGGGGCTTATTTTCAAATCATAAATTTTCAAGAAAATTCACGTTAATTTTTCAAACTTTACTATTGCACCACACTAACTAAAACAAAACAAGAAATGGGTTATGTATGACCGTCTTACAAAGGAAACGTCATTTATACCCTAACTCGACGATAGTTCTGGAAATTAAAGACCACATTTCAATACAAAGTGACTGAAACGCCAGAAAATATTGCTGAAAAGTCATTTACATCAGCCTGACGGAAGGAGGGGGGGGGGGGGGGGGGGGGGGGGGGGGGGGCTTATTACAAAATCTGACTTCCAAAGGGGGGGCTTATTAGATGGGGGGGGGGGGGGGCTAAATAGAGCTTTTACGGTAATAATAATAATAAAAACAACAACTTTACGCTGTATCACAGGCACGGAATACTCAAACTCAATACGCACAACTCATTGATATTTACAGATTTTAACAAAAGACCGACCTCTTACAAATAAGGCGTCGCGTCACGAATCCCCGATGGGAACAACGAACATCCCCGTCATATCTATACGAGACTCCCCCTCTTACACTCAAACGGAGATGGAGGAGACGCAGTCTTCTTTATTAGAGCGGTTTTCAATCGAGTATCGAAAGTAATCGCTGAATTGCTTGGTTTTGCTTTACTACGCTCTTTGATTGGTTTAAGAAACTCGCGCCACCTACTCAACCAATCAGATGCAAAAACCAATCACGATTTGGTCGCCCGCGTTTTCCGCGCGCTTGGCGCTGGTTACGTGTATTTTTATTGGTTAACTGTGTTGTTTACGTTTGTTGTGATTGGCCATTGTAATTGCTTTGATTTATGACACTCAGTTGAAAACCGCCCTACCGTCTATTTCAACGTAATCACCTTGACATAAAACTACCGTTAATCTCATCTCAGTCACTATGTTTTGACTCGAGTTACACGAGCTTAAAATGAAACACAAGGAAGTAGGCAGTTTCATATGCTCCGCTGAACGTTTACGCTCTTGTCTGCAGGCTCATTTTCTGTGCCATGCTAGCAAAGTCCTTGCGTCCAGAGGCTCCTTTCTGTTTCACATACTCCAGAGTGCGCAGCTGTTGAGTTCAATGATAGTCATTTAATAAAGCAACAGACAATGCATGTCTATGGTTATCGGCTCGTTAAGCCATAAGGGAGGTGGGACTGAGAACACGACAAGAGTTTGGAAAGAAATGATGGAATATTTTAAACTTGGAAGAAATATGAAAGAGATGTTTTATCAGTCAGTGACACAAGCTACTGGAAAAAAATTTCCGTGTTCTTCAAACAGGAGTCGAACCTATGACCTTCGACGTTCTACCACTGAGCTACAGGAGACTCGTGGGAGCATATAACTAGGTTCAAATGTAACAAACTTCCCGCATACTGCTAGGACTAGATTTGCCGATGAGTGAGAATGTGTGGAAAGATACGATGGTACAATTTAAGCTTGAGAAAGTTGGGGAGAATTCGAAAGTACGTCTAAATCCTTGTCTGCGGCTCGGACTTGCATAAACTCTCGAATTCTCCCACTTTGAACTGTCACTGCTACTTTTTATCATCGCGTACGTGAAAATAAAGCGTTGTATTGTATTTAAGCAATGCATGTGTACTCACCGTGTATTTAGTAGTACCAAAGCCGTGTTTTTGAGCGAGATTCCACAGATTAAGCGCCAGGCTAGCTAACTGAGGTTGTGACAGGTCTGCGTGACACAACAGCCTTGAAATACACAACAAACAATGTTCAGCTCAACGTTTTCAATACAAGGCTTTATATTCTGTTGAACAGTACTTAAAATTCACAAAAGTCAATGAATAACTTCCCCATGGAACGAGAAAGCTAGTCTCACCTTCGCAGCCGTTATTTGGCTCGTCACGCAACGCTCAGGTGTTGCGTGACGAGCCAAATAAAGACAGCGAATTAATTTTGAAGTTTCGACATCTTTATGTTGGTTTTCTCATGGCTCATCCAATCAAATACCAAGTAAGTCACGTGCCAATAAAATGCACGTGCGTTTGTTGATTCTTTGATTGGCCGAGACGTTTGGAAAACCAACAGAAATATGTCAAAAGTTTTAAAATCAAAAATTTGGCTGCCAACCTGTTAAAGAATCCAATGGCTATGGCGGCCTGCTTCTTTAGCGCCTAATGACGGAATACCAAAAATAACATTATTAAAGTCAAAATAAATCTTGTTCACCCTTTCACCAGACCCAATTTATGTGTTTCTAACTCTTGAGTCTGTGTTTAAAACCCTAGTGTGTGACCATTCAAATGAAAGCTATTGAGCAGAAACTTTCATGTGGTACTGTTTATTATGCTGTACTTGTGTGTGACCATTTAAATGGAAGCTATTGAATTTATGCTGTACAACGTGGTTCTAGTATGTGACCATTCAAATGAAAGCTATCGAGCAGTACTTATTCCATTCCAAACTTTGGCACTTACTTCGTCGGACGTTAAGGATTTCAAGTGCTCAAACACTGCTTTCCATCAGAGTAGAAACGATTCGATTGATCTCCGTCAGGAATTTCTTGTCACAGCCATAGAGCCTGTCATTTGAGTCCACTGTAAAATATAAGTGTTATTATAGTTATTCCTTTTCTAGATGCTGCAACTACAGAAATCACTAATTCGTTCGTTCGTTCCTTCATTGTGTTTTTTTTTGGCACAGTGAAAATCCCGTGTCACACAAGGCGATACTTCTTGTAAGTTGCCGAAGAAATTGCGCGTGTAATACACCCCTTACGCAAACATTTCTCTGAACACATTACGAATTCCTAAGTTGAGTGGGAATTTGAATAATCTAGCAGACTGAACTAAATACATACCTTTCTCGACATGATAAATGAAATATTCCTGCGGAGATAAGAGAGGAAAGAAAATAAATAATAAAGCAGATAGAACTAGGGGCCCCTTAGGTCATGTTGTGTTACGATAATCGATTTGATTTGACTCTATTCGATTCGATTCAAATTTCAATTTGCTAACATCACAGGCCAAAATAGTCGAGTTATAACGCACGCATTGCGTTACACATCATAATGGTGTAAAGTTAAAGTGATCCGGAATAACGCGCTAAAGGTCACAGTCATATTTATACATGTATTTTTAATACAACAGTTATTTTGCCTTCCGACATTCGTCTTTGCTTTCCGAATATTTAATTTTCGATGCGATTCCTGTTATAAACTCAATACGCTGATAAACTTCAGGAAATATTTCATTCGTACAGCCTAGGGAAATGCCTCTGTATTGAACAGAATTTGAAGCTTGATAGGCACGGCTAATGATTCTCTGCTTTATTTATAGCTGAGAAAACAAGCACTCGTGATTGTGGTTTTGGCTCATACATTTCATTCAAGTTACTCGCTTTTTCAATATATTTGCTGTTTTAGTCGTAGAGATTGCCTTTTCCCTAAAATTAAATGTCCTGATTTGGGGCAACTTGTAGGAAATCAGGTCAATAAATAGAGCTAACATCATAGGCCAAAATAGTCGAGTTATAACGCACGTATTGAAAGTGATCGAATAACGCGCAAAAGGTCACAGTCATATTTATTTATTTTTTTTGCCTTCTGACATTCGTCTTTGCTTTCCGAATACACTCTTTTTTTTTTATATAACAACGTCTAATTTTTGAGCTGAGGCTGAACCAAGACCGAATGTTCTTATTTGTTGGTGATTTCAGCCTGAAAACGTTCTTAACATGTTCTTCATGGTATAGAATTTCACAAAAAGGTTCGAACGTGACCATGAAAATGTATTTACATTTTATGTGATAGATATTCATGTTGTTACTATAAAAACTGTGCATTCAAGTATTTTGAGCTGATTTTAACTGCTTATTCACTGAGGATATTTGAAATGTTACATTTTGTCCAGATTTTGTTAATTTTTTGAAAGGATACTGGAATATTGTATTGAGAGCTCGATGCAAGAAACAAGTGGTTCAAGTGAATAAAAATGTTCTTAGCTAAGTCTCAACCTGGTTATGTTCTTAGCATGTTCTTAAAATTTTTGTCAATCTCAGCCTCAACGTTCTTATAAAAAATGTTCTTATATAAAAAAGAGTGTATTCTAATATGGCCTTCAGAAGACCTAGAGCGTCACGCAGTTTGTGTGACACGTCAGAAGCCAGCAGTCGCAAGCATCCTTTTCAGCGGTAGCATTTCCTCTTTCGTTTTCGAGACGAGTGTCGAGACGAGTGACTTCTCGATAGCCGCATCGAAACGTTGTATGACCCTTGTATCGATTAAACTAACTGCAAAGAGACCAAAGAGTAATGATGGCTGTTGCTGAAGAGAATTGGCAGACGAAACGATCAACTATCGCAGAGAGAATCACGTTTATTTTCAACAACGAGTTATTGAGCGACGTGAAATTTGTTGTTCCAGTGTCGACTGGCGAAAGTGAAAGTAAGAAAGTGATCCCAGCTCACAAGTTTGTGCTTGCAATCAGCAGTCCTGTGTTCTTTTGCTATGTTCTATGGTCAAATGGCGGAGACTAAAGACTCTATTGAACTGCCTGACTGTGAGTACGAGAGTCTGTTGGAGTTGTTTCGTTATTTGTACAGCGATCAAGTGAATTTGAGCGGAAGTAATGTGATGCAAGTGTTGTACTTGGCGAACAAATACATGGTGCCTTCACTCGCTGGAAAATGCACAGAATATCTGCGAGAGAATTTGAAAGGATCCAACGTGTTTTGTATTCTGCCGCATGCTCTGAAATTTGAAGATAAAGATTTGGAAGATCGATGCTGGAAAGTGATTGAGCTGCAGACAGAAGAAGCCGTGACGTCAGATGATTTTGTTACAGTTGAGCGATCTCTTGTTGAGTCTGTTGTGAAGAGAGAAGCGTTGAACGTGAAGGAAGTGGAACTGTTTCAAAGCTGTTGATCGCTGGGCAACAAAAGAAAGTGAAAGGCAAGGGATAACTCCTGATGGAGAAGTGAAGAGACGAATTCTGGGAGAAGAGATTGTGAAAGCGATAAGGTTTCCATTTATGTCACAGAAGGACTTTGCCTCTGTTGTTATCGATACTTACATTCTTACTTTCAAAGAGGTTGGCGACATGGTGAAACATTACAATGATGTATTAACATCTCCTTTACCATTCACACAAAACCCAAGGATTGAGTGCGATATTATTCATCGATGTCACAGATATAAGAAAATTCTTCCGCCAGGTAGTAATATTTATTCGGCGTACTTCTCCTCGGGAAACGACGGTATTTGTTTCACTGTCAGTAAGCCTATCAAGCTACATGGAGTTCAGCATTTTGGCTCTGAAGATGGCGAGTACGCGGTTTCCATAGAAGTTAAAGATACAACAGATGGCTCTTCTATGATAAAAACAATCAGAAACATATTTCTCCCTAAAACGCGAGCCTGATAATTATTATGGCTTCGATGTAATGTTTGATCGTTCAGTTTGTTTAGAGCAAGGTAAGATGTACGAGATTGTTTCGCTTATCAAGGGTCCTGTGTCATCGTTCGGACATGAAGGACAGACACCTGTTGAGTGTGAAGGGGTACGATTCACTTTCACTTCTTCGAGCGCTAGCTCCAAGAGAACAAACGAAACACGAGGCCAGTTTCCTACTTTTGTTTTTAGCAAAAAAATCCTGTTGTAGTTCTTGGAAAGGTTTAAATTAATTTTTTTTTCTTACATTCTTAAAATGTTTACCGCTATATTACAGTCAAAACTGGTGTAAAAGTGACAAAAGCTTCACCCGAAGAAAGCATAAAAAGTCTAGAAGGAACTTATTTCTGTAAATACTATAGAGACAAATTTACTTTACAGATAAACATGCTGCTGTGTAGGTCATGATGAAATAAGAACTAAGAATTTCATAAACCAGGATCATACGTTTACGTATTAGGAGGATACTAATTGTTTTAGTAAAAATCATAACAATTGTCTAGTATTTACTCCAAATCCTCCTCCAAAACTTCGGAGAAACGAGAAGAAACCGCAATTTTGTAGACGACCTCCAGCCACTGCTGGCTGATAGTGTACGAGTAGCTCAGCCAATCAGATTGTCTCATTTGCATTAGTATACTAGTAGATTTTTACTAATTATTATTATGGTTTTGACATATTGTTTATAATCGTCCAGTTTGCTTATAGAGTACAAGTTAGTGTCGTATATCAAGGGTCCTGTGTCATGGTACAGTGAAGGAGGGCAAACGTCGGTCAAGTCTCATGGAGTACGATTCACCTTCAATTACACGGGTAGCACGGGAATAGCCGAACCACTGGTAAAAACAAACAAACAGGCCAGCCAGTTCTTAGAATGTTGCCCGGTCTATAAATATACATTGTATAATCTATGGTGAGTTGCATATTCATCAGTTCTGCTGGATTACTACGTATCAACCAACTGCGTTCCCAGGGTATCTCTTCAAAGTCCTGGAACAACATGTTACTGTCACTGAGGGTGTAAAGATGACTGGGACAGGAGCTAGTCTAGTATTTTTCGCATACTGAAAAACATTTACCAGATAATCGAGGGACATTTTGTATTTCAATCGCAGTTTAGTTTTGAATACAAAAGGCTTTATATGGAAGTGTAAACACCTTCCATATAAGGTATGCCATGTATGATTCATTGACAGAAATCTTTTTGCAAACTGTTCAGAGGAGTTTTTGACTTAAATCTTTAAACGGTTGCGTAACAGTGAAATCGATGGTAAGGTGTTCTTAAGGTGGCTCGATGTAGTTTTTTTAGCGCTAGGGTGAGAGTTTTGAAACAAAAAATTCGATCAGAAGGCAATCTATGATTTTTGTCATACTACACCATGATGATGACAAATGATGATAGATTTATTTTACACTGGTTTCCAAGCAACAGAGGTTACCATAGCAACGATTTCGTCATCCTATTGGTTTTAAACAAGGCTGATTTTCTCGAAATCTAGTCGAAAACATTGCATTCATTTTTTCATATTTTAAAGTATGCTAGTTTGACCACCTGTAGACGAAATTTCAAGAAATTCTGTAAGGCCGTTTTTGATTAAAACTGCACTGAACTTTTTGCGGTCGTGTTTGTGTATGTCCCAGAATTTACTTCAAAATCTTTCATTAAATTAAAGCTATATATACCTCCCCTCTGTTGAAGGATTTTTAATGATATTAAAGACTTTGTAAGGTAAATGGATCACCTCGGATGGTTACGATTTCAAAATATTCAATTTTGAAGAACTGCGCTTAGTCACCTCAGAACACGATCGAAGCGCGTAATTTACATTTAGCGGGATATTGCTAAAATGCTCTTACAGATTTTTTTTTTAAATTGTTAGGTGTTAGTGTGATGGTTGCACTTGGTATTCCAATCGAAAATTCCATTAAAAAAATCGTTGCAAAGCGTTAGAAAATAACACCGAATTATGGGTAAGTTTCGCTCGCTACTGTCTTTCTCCGAACAGGGATTTTGTTTATCTTGTTTCTGGTCAGTTTCTCTCTTGATGCACGTGCAATGAATATTAATTTTATTCCAAATGCATGCCGCGTGTGGCCTGTTTTCATGCAGATCGTAGTAATATATATTTTTTACAAACATGTATATATTTATATATGATACACGTGTACCATATACAGCCATGGCGCGGAAAACGAAATTTTGTTAACGAAAAAATTCGTAAAATGAGAGAAGCTAGAGAAGCTAAAGGCAGTTGTGATACAAAATTTCGTTTTCCGCACCATGGCTGTATATGGTACACGTGTATCATATATAAATATATACATGTTTGTAAAAAATATATATTACTACGATCTGCATGAAAACAGGCCACACGCGGCATGCATTTGGAATAAAATTAATATTCATTGCACGTGCATCAAGAGAGAAACTGACCAGAAACAAGATAAACAAAATCCCTGTTCGGAGAAAGACAGTAGCGAGCGAAACTTACCCATAATTCGGTGTTATTTTCTAACGCTTTGCAACGATTTTTTAATGGAATTTTCGATTGGAATACCAAGTGCAACCATCACACTAACACCTAACAATTTAAAAAAAAAATCTGTAAGAGCATTTTAGCAATATCCCGCTAATGTAAATTACGCGCTTCGATCGTGTTCTGAGGTGACTAAGCGCAGTTCTTCAAAATTGAATATTTTGAAATCGTAACCATCCGAGGTGATCCATTTACCTTACAAAGTCTTTAATATCATTAAAAATCCTTCAACAGAGGGGAGGTATATATAGCTTTAATTTAATGAAAGATTTTGAAGTAAATTCTGGGACATACACAAACACGACCGCAAAAAGTTCAGTGCAGTTTTAATCAAAAACGGCCTTACAGAATTTCTTGAAATTTCGTCTACAGGTGGTCAAACTAGCATACTTTAAAATATGAAAAAATGAATGCAATGTTTTCGACTAGATTTCGAGAAAATCAGCCTTGTTTAAAACCAATAGGATGACGAAATCGTTGCTATGGTAACCTCTGTTGCTTGGAAACCAGTGTAAAATAAATCTATCATCATTTGTCATCATCATGGTGTAGTATGACAAAAAATCATAGATTGCCTTCTGATCGAATTTTTGTTTTCAAAACTCTCACCCTAGCGCTAAAAAAACTACATCGAGCCACCTTAAGTTACATCAACCCTATTTCATTAATTCATTTATATGACAGTTTCCGTTTGTTATGTAAATTGTATGTTACACGTATATGAGCCACACATATTCTAGAATACATTATATTATAAACAGTCAACTTCAACTATAGTGGCAGACATTAGCCTAAAATGTAATACATATTCTGTACGTATTCAGGAGAAATTATTCAGTTCTCTTTTTGATGAAAAAATAAAATGTCCTTAACTAAATCTCAGTTTTGAGTGTTCTTACTATGTTCTTAAAATTTGGGTGATGTAGCAGCTGTCGTAAAGTTCAACACTATTGGTAGAAATGAACAATAGGACATTGAATAAAAAACAATGTCAATAGCCCTAACAACAATAGAGCTGCTACACACAGAGGGCCAATGAAATTAGAAGCTTCCGACAGCTGCTACACTTCAGTAAAATTTTGGTTAATCCCAGCCTCAATGTTCTTATAAAAAAGGTTCTTATAAAACAAACAGAGTGTATTTAATTTTCGATGCGATTCCTGTTATAAACTCAATACGCTGATAAACTTCAGGAAATATTTCAGCTCGTACAGCCTAGGGAAATGCCTCCATATTGAACAGAATTTGAAGCTTGAAAGGCACGGCTAATGCATTCTCTGCGCTTTGTTTATAGGTAGAAAATAAGCACTCGTGACTGTGGTTTTGGCGCATAAATGTAATTTAAGTTACTCGCTTTTTCAATACATTTTCCTGTTTTTAGTCATAGAGATTGTCCTTTTCCCTAAAATGTCCTGATTTTGAGCAAATCTCGTCAGTGACTTGTAGGAAATCAGGTCAATAATTAGAACTTCTGGTGATTATATTCCGAATTTGGGCGCTACACGCATGCGTCTTTTGCACAAGTACCACAAGGGCAACCGCGACACAAAAGAAAAAAATATATACCTTGCGCTGTTGCAGAAGTATTTGAAGCAATGTAAGAAGCAAAATCTCGTAATTTAAGTTTCCATACGTTTCTTTAAAATTTCCAAAAGTCAACATCTTAGGAGAAAGTTATCCAGTGATCGAGTGAGCCCATGACAAAAGCTCCACATAAACTAACGTGTTGCGTTTGTGTAACACAACACAAGTGTTGTTGCACCAAAGCGCCTTAGCGGGCGAGTCTTTACAATAGTACACCATTTCTTCGAAATTCTGCACTAAAAATGTGAATAGTTTGGCGATAACTAATAGATGTTATTGAACTAGTTCGGTCCGTATTGGGGAAATATTGGTCGAGTTCTTTTTTTGCAAGTTTATGGACCGAGCCGAAGGCAATAAAGTTTTTATTATAATGGCTTTTTTGAAAACTTTGCTGATAAATTAATACAACAATTCGCGGCTAATGCGGGCGTGCCAAAGTTAAGCATATTCTTGCATTTTTCAGGCCACTTTGCGAAAAGTTTAACCAAAGTTGTCCGCCAGACGTAAAAGGAATTCGGCGAAATGAGTTCGTGAGCGGTCCATCTTAGCGGTCCGTATTGTAAAATTCGGACCGCTCAGGGAACCAATCAGAATGCTCCTTGGAGCAATTTGCCATATAATAAATAGATGTTATTGAACTAGCGTGAGGTCCGTATTGGGAAAATATTGGTCGAGTTCTTTTTTTGCAAGTTTATGGACCGAGCCGAAGGCGAGGTCCATAAACTTGCAAAAAAAGAACGAGACCAATATTTCCCAATACGGACCGAACAAGCTAGTTCAATAAAGTTTTTATTATAATGACTTTTTTAAAAAATTTGCTGAGAAATTAGTGCAACCATTCTCGGCTAACGCGCGCGCGTGAAAGCTAAGCATATTCTTGCATTTTTCAGGCCACTTTGCGAAAAATTTAACCAAAATTGTCCGCCAGACATGAGATAAAATGTTTCTACTTAATAGAAAACAGTTTTCTTTTGTTCAATGTTTTCATAAAAGGAATTTGGCGAAATGAGTTCGTAAGCGGTCCATCTTTGCGGTCCGTATTGCAAAATTCGGACCGCTCAGGGAACCAATCAGAATGCTCCTTTTCATCGTGGAACCAGTTTGCCATATAATAATTATTATTATTTTAACTGTTCAGACTTGTTGAAACCAACCATGACTACATTCCTTGCCAGAATTCTGTTTTAAGTCGCGTCTGAGATGACGAGGTCCTTTAATCTTAAATTAACCTGCTGCTTTAATTTATTATGGGGAGAAGTTAGAACTTGATCAAGGAAGAGTCATTTAGCGAATTCATATTAGAAGACGGGAAACTCGTCTGAGACGAAATTCCGTCTGACAGAATTCCGTCTAATATAAATTTAAGGACGGTAAAATTAGACGGGTAAATGACTTACAGCCGTCGGAGACTAGGACGAGTATGAGGCCAGGTTACATTTCTATCCCAGAAGCCATTGCTGAATTTCCAGTTCCAGTGTGTAGCAAACAGGAAACCCGTCCTGATTTTCTCGTCTAATGTGAATTTAAGACGGTTTTCCGTCTAAGACGAGTTTTCCGTCTGATTTTCCCGTCGTTTCAGACGGGAAAATGGACAGATAAATTTAAGACGGGAAACTCGTCCTTCACCGGATTCATATCAGACGAGTTTCCCGTCTAAGACGGTTTTCCGTCTCTAATATGAATTCGGCTAATTATACGAAGACCGGTTAGAAGAATACAAAACAAACCTGACTCATGGCGGAGAGAAGACCAATGGCGTTCAGATAAACACTCATTTTCGCGCCACCGTTTAATTCCCAAGTGTACTCCTGCACAACATTCAACAGGCCTCGCACAAGATACAGCGCTCCTTGCTCTGGTGAGTCCTGCAACAAACACACCAAGCACGTTACCTAAGACTGCGCTTACACGGACGCGGTCTCAAATTTACACGGTTTACGGTTTCAAAGCGTTTATACGTAAAACAATTTATCCTTTTTCGGTGCTTTTATGTTTTGGCCATGACATATTTTGTTAGCTGGGATACAGCTGTTTCGAGAAAGGTTGTCGGAAAAAAGCGCACGCGACAATCCCGAAAGGTAATCTGGGATATGATCAGCAAGGTACGTTCCTGACACTGTAGCTGTCGAACCTACTTTTTTCGCTTTCTTTTAGCACTCGCAAACATACGTCCCATGGCGTCTCGTGCCATTTTTCTCAGATTTACCTGATATGCTGAAGTCAAGGAACCGTGAACTTAAAACTACCCACAATACCTTTCGGGATTGTCGCGTGCGCTTTTTTTTCCGACAACCTTTCTCGAAACAGCTGTATACCTTGTAGTGCCGCCGGTTTTATTCAACGTAGCGAAACGAACTGAAATAGAGAAGTTATACGGCAAAATAAAGTCGTGACAGTAAAAGCAAGCACTGCACTTCTATGCACGTCCACCATTTTTGATGAGTGGAGATTCTTTCCGCCAAGATTCGCCGGCTTTTTTCGTGCCAAAAAAACCAATCGATTTCAAAACAACACGGTTATTTTGAAAACGCTCCACTTTTGGACAGCGTTTTCAAAACGATAACGGCTTTCCATCGTCGCCATGTAAACGGGAGGCGTAATAAACCGTATCGAAAAACGATGCGGTTACAAATGAAACTGTGTTTGTGTAAACAAAGTTAATAGAGGGAAATGGTTATGAAGCCCGGCAAACTTCTTTTTTATATGTTTTTTGTTCGCTATTTTTGGGGGTTGACCGTGCACAAAACCTGACAAAATACAATAGGTTCAAGCAACTAACCAATAGAAACGTTGCGATTACGTTAATTCATGCATAGTGTATGAGCGCAAAACAAAAAATGTGCACGGTCATGGACCTTCCAACATAAACCTTGGCCTCTTTGTTTGCTCCTTTGAAGTTTGCGGGGCTTCATAACCATTTCCCTCTATTAACTATGATGTAAACGGGGACTTAGTGTTCCGCGCAATAGCAGTTACAGAAAACAACAACAAACAACAACAACAACAACAACAACAAAAGTACGTACTGGAACAACCAATAAAGTGGCGAAGAAATTGTTCAAGTAGGCGAGAAGGTACGGCTCCGAGGGCTTCACTTTGTGGTCGATTTCTAAACATAAGAAAAGAAGAATAAGTGAAAATAAAAGTTGTAGAGCAAGTTCCCTTAGACGTGTATTTACCATTGATTTTTGTTTGAAGACGAAAGCAGAGACACACAAACACCTTTCTTTTGTTGACGTTAGGGATAGTTTTATATACAGTCTACGGTATTATGGACAGTTGACAGTGGCGGATCCAGGGGGTCCGGACCACCCCCCCCCCCCCCCCCCCCTATCAGACCTTAGGGTTTTTTTTTGCTTTCTCCATTATCCATAGCAAAACCATCTCCAGGATCCACCAAAATGCACTTTTCAGAGCCTGAAATCTCAATTTTTTCCAAAACACCCTCCACGCCTTTACTACTGACGTCTACTTCCAAAAATTCTCCTTCAATCTACTTCACATTTTCTGGAAAATCCTGGGACCCCCCCCTATCAACATATCCTGGATCCGCCCCTGGTTGATTTGCTGAAGGTGGGTAAGGTAGAGTTGATCACTAAATGTATACAAAGCATATTCAAACATGCCGTAAAGTACGAGAAAGAATCACACAGAGCTGACAGTCGTAAAAAAAAAAACTCATTCACGAAAGCACTAAAACAAATCAAGAATAACAACCTCCCCGCTCGGCCGCCCCTGTCTACAATGATCCATCACAAGAAGAGAAGGCAAACGGTAGATGGTTATTATTTCAATTAGTTAACAAATAGATTCTATTTGGCCGTGCGTCTGTACTCTAATAGAGACAAGAACAACTAAAGTGGTCCACGAGACGCAGTGGGTCACGCGTGTTTTCCCGCCATTTGTGACGTCATTCGTCCGTCTGTACTCTATAAAATAGAGGACGGTTTTAAACCAATCACAGCGCGAGTTTTACACAGCAAATTATATACTTACCAATCGTACGAGGCACTTCAGCAATAAGACTTATGGCTGCCTTGAAAAATGCATCCGCTAAACCGAGAAAACATCAAATATTATTCTCAAACTCATTTTAAATAATTCATCAAGTTAAAACAAAGGAAATCATAACCGTGTCGGAGGTTTGGATACCCGCTCTTAGCATACATGTAGATTGTTACGATTTTATTTCTCCGTTTACTCCTTAGTTTTTGTTTCGATTGAGAAGATATATCAAACACTCGAGACAGCGTTTCATCGGCTATCCAAACACCTCGAATTTCGTCAAAAATACTCCACTGCGCGTCGTATTTTCAACCCTCTTCTCGGTGTTTGGCTATCCCGATGATGAAACACTGTCTCTCCTGTTTGATATATTACCAATCTCGTTCCCAGAGTCCTCGTTACCCTTGTCCAGCGGTGGAGCGGCCAACAAGGAGCTCTGGGGGGAAGCAATCCGCCATGACAGGATTCTTGGACTTCCGGCTCTACTGCGTACTGCGCATGTGTTCGACCCCATGTTTCAACTAACAGACGCCAAGATTCTTGGACTTCCGGTCTTACTGCGCAAGTCAGGCGAATCACTCTATCCCAGAGATCCTTGTTGGCCGCTCCACTGCTGGACAAGGGTAACGAGGACTCTGGGAACGAGATCGATATATTACTTGAACGTCCTTAGTACAAATACAGCTAAGGGCGCTGTCCTGTTCGACACATGAAGAGAAAGACATTGAACGCATGTGTGTCAAGCGGTTTCAACATCGCTTCAAGATTATTGGGTAGATAAATTGCGCGAGGCTTGAGAATGAGTACCAGGCTCCTGTCGTCAATTCTGTAGCCATATTTGTATATAAATAGCATTAGCATAAGCCACATGTGCAAGACAAAATTCACAGGCTCGCGAGAACAATACTGGTAGATGATTCATGTGTAATGGGTTCTGAGAACAACAGAAATAATGCTGATTAGATGTTAGTCTAACTCTATTCAACTGCTTTCAGCATTGTTGAAAATAATATATCAAACACGAGAGACAGTGTTTCATCCGATTTCCAAACACCGAGGAGGGGGGTTGAAAATACCGTGTAGCGGAGTATTTTGGACGGAATTCGAGGTGTTTGGATAGCCAATATAAATGAAACACTGTCTCGAGTGTTTCAAAAACAAAAACGAACGAATAATTAATTAAGACCAGGGCCGGGTTGTTTTAAGCTAATCCAGGATTAGCGCGAATTTTGATTTCAGTTTTGTAACTTTTCAGTGAGGTTTTCTGTTTATATTTTTTGTCTTTCTGTTCTGACTTTGACTGATCTCAAACTTTACTAAATATTAGCAGAGAAAACACTTTTACACAAGATTAATTCAAAGCTTGATTAACTTTTAATCCTGGATTAGCGTTAATCGGCTTTCGAACAACCGGGCCCTGGAATACAAGCCGTCACGGATTTCCTTTGTTTTAACTTAATGAATTATTAATGAGTTTAAGAAGCCATGTCAAACGTTTTGAATTTCGCGTCAACATTCGCAATTACAAAGCCTTCAGACTTATGCTCAATCTCGTTCCCAGAGTCCTCGTTACCTTTGTCCAGTGACGGAACAGTGCAACAAGGACCTCTGGGGGAAGCGATCCGCCATGACAGGATTCACTTCTGCGCAACAAATGGAAACCAAGATACTTGGACTTCCGGTGTTACGGCGCAAGTCAGGCGGATCACTCTATCCCAGAGGTCCTTGTTGCCCGTTTCCGCCGTTCCGCCGTTCTGCCGTTCCGCCGCTGGACAAGGGTAACGAGGACTCTAGGAACGATATTGACTTATGCTGACGTAAGTCACACAACTATTCAATGCGCATGCCTAAAAAAATTCAAGCACATGACATAAAGCAGCATTCCGCTGACCTTGACTGAGGGCTTGGTTTGCAATGGCGACCTGCCCTGACAGGAGATAAAGCTTGAGGCGGGTGAAAGCATCATCTATGGAGGGGATGGTGATGAAACAGTACGCAACACAAGCCTGTGGAGGAGAGGGAGAGAAAACATGCAGAAAAATGGTGTTCAAATAATTTAAAACAATGGCATTTAGATTAATTTGCACGTACAAAAACACTCTGAGTACATTTATTAATGACGGTATTTCTGTGATGTGATTTCTTGGCTGAGGGCTTCCAGGTATTCTACTCTGTTTTGAAGGTGACAATGTTTTGCAGTTTGGTTCAAAATAAAAATTATGGTTTCTCCTTACATAATTGCAATCGAACCTGGGAATCCACAAGTTTGACAACCCAAGGTGGTCCCTTACTTGAAAAATAATTTTTCTGCTTGATAGAAGTTTGGGATCGTTCACACGTGGTCGCTTAAGGGAGGTTCTCGCTCAGGGAGCCGGGGTCGACTATACGTACTCGGTTTTAGGTTTCTAGAAAAACCAAGGTAATTAACCTCATTTGCTGTCATATGCTACTGACTATACCGCATCTTGACTGTTGGTTATTTCTCTTACCCTGATGAAGGACGCAGTCTTCCGAGTATGGCTTCCTTTCACCACATCACGGGTCCGCATAGCTAATAAATTTACACTCTGTTGACAGCAAAACAGCAGTGTGTCACGTTACTGACTACATTCAACGGCCAACTGATGTAAAAGCTCAATAAGACCTCCCCTGTATTAATCCCCCACAACCCCCTCTATTGAGCCCTTCTCTTTAACAACCACGTTTTCAATAAGGCCCTCTAATCTATTATTAAAGTGCCTATAACCCTTGCTCTGACTATATTTTCCCCGAAAGTATGCCTTATGGAACATTATTTTGCCCAAAAAACTTCCAAGTTTTGAATTGCCATTTTTTACAGCTATTCAAAGTTAGCGAAAAATCATCATGTGTGCTTCCTGTGTCATAATAATCGAGCGATAAAAGAGTCTGGGGACGAGTGTTATAACAATAATAATAAAATTATAATAATAATAGAACACATTTATGACGTAGCCTCCGGAACACGCTTCTGACGGTCTTCACAACTTCATTGCTTTTCTACTCTCTAAATCATCAAAAAATGCCAGATCGATGCACGGTATACGGGTGTTCAAACACAAATAGCATAGAAAAGGGAATATCTCTTCAACAAGTGATCGTCTTCCGTAGGCTACGTCACAGAACAGCTCGGCCCAGGCTCACCGCGCGCGCAGATTTTCAGCGCTGAGGCGCGGGTTTAAATGCTTCTAAAATAATGAAGGAAAAAGCGAATTGGATTTTTTCTTTTGAATATAATATCTTCAACCTTCCCAGTTTAAGAAAAATATATAGCTAGCGAAGGGTTATAGGCACTTTAAGCCCCAACCCCATTTCTCAAAATGGTAAGCCAAGACAGCTTATCGGAAGCTTATGAACCATAAATAAAGGCAGCTAAAGGTTTAGAGAGTTATTCCACCACACAATCTATTTTTGTTGAGATGCGTTACTGAACTGAAATAAATTTAAAAATGTCTCCCACACAACAGGTCGTGTTGTCCCTCTCCCCACAACAGGTCATGAAAAGATAAACCCGGGGGCTAATAGAGCTTTTACGGTACTCAGTTACCCTTGTGACGAGGACAGAGCTCGCTCATTCGCTTTTCTTTTTAGCATTGCTGTATTTTAGGATGATGTCAGGTATTGCAATGGCGAGATTCATGCTAAGATGTTTTAGCAATGCATATTTTAAAGAAACATGTAGAAAATTAAATTACAATTTCCCTAAATATATGTGACAAGGGTCGCTTGTTCTTCCTTGTGGTAAAACAAGCTACGTACGTATATGCGTAGTACGCTTTCATATTTCAAGGAGCTACGTCACGGATGGTGCATCTTGGCTAATTTTTTCAAGTTCGCCATTCGCAATCCGTATTAATCTTCTCCATCCTCAACCATCATTGTTCCTGTTTGGTTTCTTATCAGCTCTTTGGTGTTTTTCTACCTTACTAAACTATTATTTTAAGGCTTTCTTCAATTTGAAGGTGATTTTGCACTTCGCAAAAATGACTTAAAATATTGTGACATGGCTCCTTTAAAATTAGAAGTAAACCACTATCTTAGATGGTCAGCCAACATATTCTCATAGCTCAAATCATACAGTCTAAACAGATCGTTATTTATCTAGTGTTACCTGCACTAGCATTACAAGAACGGTTTCCAGATTGGAGAAAGACGAACGAGCGTCCACAAAAGAATCTAGCTGCCTTTCAAAATCACGGCCAAAGTCGATCTGCAATGGTGGAGATAGCGTTACAATCGTTTTCAAAATGAACGGTTGATGAACAGTAAAACATAACCCTTTCAATTGTAAAAAGTAAGTATTTATTTTCTTATCAAAGGCTAAGTAGTAAAAGTACTGTCTCTGATTGGTTGTTGCTCGGTTGTGAATTTTCGCGCGCAAGTAACAACCAATCAGAGACATTACACGGATCTTTGTAGAGATACGTCATCAGTATGGAATTTTTCGTGTCCAATCTCAGACGTTTCTCTCGAGCGAGCGCGCGAAGAGAGTAAGGCTCACAAACAAACAAACAAACAAACAAACAAACATAGCAATGAAGCAATTCCCACCTTACGTAAAAATCCCGTAATTAGCTGACCAATCACCCTCTTCTCGTCAATTACAGTCAATGCACTGTTGAGATGAGTAACAAATATTTTAGTTTTACTTTATCAAACAAGAGTGCAGTTTCTAGTGTCAACAAGAATATAATTTTCCGTGTAATTTTTCCCTCGATGAATAAAAATAAACGAAAATGCCCTCCGTCTTAACCAGTCACAAATCAGTAATTTTGGTCCCGATGTTATAAACACAGTTAACTATAATCCATGGATCGCTAGTACTTACTTTACAGAGTCATGCATGGTTTTGCAAACAAACAGCAAAGCATTTACCACAACCGGGTCATTTGTCGGCTCCTGTTGATATCTGTATGAGAAAAAAAAAAGTTTAGGTCTGTTACCCTTTGTATATGTTGCTATGCTACGATATATGTAAGTCAATTTTTACGATGTACAAAATCAACCTCAAATCGAAGGGAACCTCCAAATAATAGTTTACTATTAAAGGTAGAAAAACACCAAAGAGGTAAAAATAAACCAAACAGGAACAAGGATGGTTAAGACCGAGGAAGATTGAAACGGATTACGATCGAAGAGCCTACATGACGTAGAGAATGCCGTGAAGACACATACTTTACACTACACGACGTGGAGTATGCACAAAATAAACTTACTTTACAAAGGCCTCCATGACAAGTTTGCACACATCCACTTTGATGGTCTCTTTCTGGAACATGTCCAAGAAAGGAAGGAACTTGTCCTGGAGAGAAAATAATAAGTCATCAATCCTCTCACTCCATACCTCGGCATCAAAACTCTTTCCGCACATTTTGGTGTTATATCACACTTTTCCAGGTCAGTTCCCTCATTCTTTAAAAGACTGGCCTGTTTGATATGTTTGACAGCATAAAACAACTAATCGGTTCTGAAGAAGTAATCTTTTTTTAACATCTTTATGTTGGGTTCTAATTTGCTCGGCCAATCAAAAGCCAAGTTAGTCTGACAGGCGGAGACGTTAAATTAGCCACGTGCCGATAAGTTGTACGTGCGGTTGTTTGCTCTTTGATTGGCTAAGAAGTTTAGAAAACCAACAAAAAGATGTCAAAAAGTTGTATGTGCTGCCATTGGCTCTTTGATTGGCTGAGAAGTTTGGACAACAAATTGTAAAACGTCAAAAAGTAAAAATTAAAGAAAACTTTAGCGAGTGGCAGGACATCAAATAAATTAATGTACAATTTGAAAACAAGTCTTTGACTGCACCATGCTCTGCATATAACTTGAATATTCACAATGAACTGCATCCAAATTTCATTGGATATTGGGAAAACAAGCGCCATTTTGGCAAATCCTCGTTGAAGCACTCGAAGGGTTTCCAATTCTTATTGACCAATCAGAAAATAGCATGAGCACTCCGAACGTTGTGACGTCAGCATGTCGCTTAGCAACGTACCTGCTACCGTGCGCTCAGTCAATTATCGGAGAAAGGATTTCGCAGGAAAATGATACTTGTTCCCTTGAAATGAGAGCAAACAATATGTTGATATATACTGTACTTACCATTGATACGAGAATCGAGAAGTCGTGCATGTGGTCCAGCACTTTACACATGATCGATTGAAGCTGTGAAAAACAAAATTAGTTTAAGATAAAACCTTAGTGTGTGACCATTCAAATGAAAGCTATTGAGCAATACGTTCATGTGCTGCTGTTTATTATGTTGTACAAGGGTGATTCCAACTTTCGAGTCTGTGGATGAAATCCTAGTGTGTGTGACCATTCAAATGAAAGCTATTGAGCAGTACTTTCATGAGGTACTGTTTTTCTCTATTACGCTGTACAAGGTGGTTCTAATTTTTAAGTCTGTAAATGAAACCTTAGTGTGTGACCCTTGTGTGTGACCATTCAAATGAAAGCTACTGAGCAGTACTTTCATGTGGTGTGTTTGCCTCTGAATATAAATTGAGATTTTTTTCAAATTTGAACTTCCTCACACTTGGTTGGCAGTGAAAGGGTTAAAATACGCCAATAGGCCTTTTTAATCATAACAAAATGTATATACATTAACATAATACCTGAGGATAGTATTTCTCAAATACTCTTTCCGGTGTCATGTGTTTGATGACGTCACTAATAAGAGTGTTCACTTCACGTTTCTTTGAAAAGAAAACACAATTAGACATAAAAAGTTTCAGAAACAGGTTTGCAGAGTGTTATAACTGGTTAAGGACCTACCTACTTAAATTTCTTACAGAAAAGATAAAGAGAGTCTAAGAATTCATAGTTACTAAGGATTGAAGAGTTTATAAGCCCAGAATTCAGGGCAAGGTAAAAGATAAAAAAAAACCGTCATAAATTAACAGCGAGATGTGAATAACCCAGCCTCGTACGCAGGCGTTTCCTTCCCGCTTACTCGATTTGGCGTGAAAGTTCAAGACGTCGCAAACCTGTTCCCAGGTCCTTACGTGTACTTCGCGCTCGCTCAAGAGAGAAAGAGAACACATGGGGATTAGGCTGTGGATAATCAATAGTTGAATCACAACTGCAGCACTTACCGTGAAGTGCTTACAAACATACTCTATCCAGGCTTCTGCACAGCTGATGTAGTCCTGGGGCGATTTTAAAAGAAACATAAAGTGTTTTAGCTCACAATGAAGAATTTCCTGGGCCTAAGAGATATTTTCAAAACAGATATGTTTATCACTCTGAGGAATAAGCAACTTTTTGGGTCGGAATCCATCTCATTGAGCCCGCAGTTTTCGTACCAGAAGTTGCTAAGCAACAAATGACGTATCCTCATGACGAAATGCTGACGTTACAACCTTCGGAGTACTTTCAAGTGTTCGCGGTATTCTTCTGATTGGGCAATAAGAATCGGAAACTCTTCGGGTTCTTCAACGAAGATTTGCCAAAAATAACATTTAGTTCCCTGGACTGGGCAGAAGTAAATGGGAGCAGTGTTGACTTTACACCTAGATGGCGCATCTTGAAAACTTAAGCCTAAAATGTTTTGGTTCGCCCCTCGTAATCCGTCTCAATCTTAACCATCCTTATTGGTTTTTGGTTTATTATTACTTCATTGGTGTTTCTTTGCCTCAGTAAACTGTTATTTTGAGTTTAATTTTGTCTACAACTTACCGTTGGGTCTTTCATTTTCATCACCACTTTCCAGACCTTAGAAAATAAAATTACAGAACTGTAACTAAATAATTGCTGCCGGAGCGAGCTTGCCTGAAGCAAGTGAGGCAGCTCTCTAATCGACAACAAAAATACAATAAAGGGAGCCTTGACCTACTTTTCTTGCAAACGCAAAGGATTGTGGTCGGTGGTAAGATAAAAAACGCAAAGCATTGTGGTTATGCGCAAAGTGAAGAAGACTAGATTTGCAGAACCCACGATGCTATGTCTTCCCATTTGCATTCTCTCCTGCTAGATGTGGACTAGTTTACCGAAAGGGATTGTACTAAATTTTGCACTAGTCATGAAATATCTCACGCAAGGCCAGGAGTAGAAAGTGAAGAAAGACTGTGAAACAGTCTGGCCCCGGAATATATTACCAATATATAAACAATAGTTTAGTTATACAACCCACAGCAAAAATTTACGTACCAGTGGTACACGTTCTCTCATTACCCCTCGTGTTAATACCGCTACATATGGTCTGCACTCTCTACCTTACTATGGAAGTAAACTATGGAACTCCCTCCACAATACTATCAGGTCACTGCTTTTAAATCGGCAGTTCGGAATTTGGAATTTGATACTGACTGCTGCACCTTTTGTTAATAATGTAATTATACATATTGTGATTCTATAGACTAATTTTATTATTCCATATATATTTTATTTATTTATTTCTTATTTTATTCTCAAAGATATTAGAAATCTTGCTACCTTAAATACGAGATGAAATAAAGGTTATTGTATTGCTGTTGTATAAACCAAATCACGGCATGGAATTGCTTCGAGTATGTGGATCTGTGAAATGCATTATTTCTTGGAGTGGAGCCGTGATTGCTGCGGACATGTAGGAAAAATTTAAGAACTGGGCCTTGTTGTTCAAAGGGTGGATAATGCTATCGACCGGATAAATCACTATCCAGTGGATAGCATAGTTTGTTTTGTTAACACTTATCCACTGGATAGTGATTTATCCGGTGGATAGCGTTGTCCACACTTTGAACGACCAGGGCATGGTTTAATAAAAGGTTTGAATGAAACTAATGATGGTTTTAGCTAAGGTTGTTAAAACTATGATTTACTTTATTGATTAGAAATATCAAAAGCAGTAAAACTAATTTTCGTACAAACAAATATTGTCCGAATAATTGAGCAGCTGAATTGAAGCATCAAGTTATCGAAGCTGGCCAGACCAGTCTAACTTCTTGTTTATTAATGCATATGCCTCCAAAAGCTATTTTTACATGTTAAAACATGTCTTAAGCCGTGAAGGGGGGTAATTGTCACGTGAGGGTGAGAGACTAAATCTATCACCCTTATGTAACAACTAACCCCTTCAAGGGGAGAGTGAGATTCCTTGCCAGCAATGCACTTTAACTTAAATAACATCTAAACCAGATGATAGAAAAGGTTGATTACCTCACTGAGGATTTGTAGTCTCTGAGCTTCAGGAGGATCACAAAGACTTAAGTTCAGTCCAAGAGATCTGTACAGATGATGCTGAAGAAAAACAATATAACACATGATCTGATTGGCTGCCTAGTTGATTTGTAACACGACTGTTATGTCATAATTCTCTCCATTATGTAATGACATCGGTCGTTCGGTCGGTCGGTCGGGTCGGTCGGTCGGTCGGTCGGTCGGGTCGGTCGGTCGGTCGGTCGGTCGGTCGGTCAGCAAGTTACTTGTAATGTTAATCACCTTTTATCTTTTGTAACAGTTACCTTTGGAAATCCTGCCTCCTCGCAGTTTCTGATCAGTTCGGTGAACTGCAAGGCCCTGAGGAAAAACAACGTGGGTATTAAAACAAGCACTGCGCAACACACATTTCACTTTCTTTGGCTGAACGAAATGGCTCAGCCACTTTCTAGCTCAATTCTGGAATTTGTTAGTATGGCAAGATTTTGGTGGACTATTAGTGGCCAGATCAACAGGATTCCACTGGATTTCAGTGTGCTTCTCTTAAAGACTTAGAAGTATTGCTTTGGAGTACAAAATGTCTGTATAGTCGGTAGCCTGCATGCAGATGTCTCCCATTTCCTTCATGCTTCGGAAAAGTGACTGGAAGAAAATAGGAGACGTCTGCATCTGGTACAACTTTATTTTAAAATGCTGACCATGGACAACATACAGCTGGTTTCTATGTGGGGCATTTTATACAAGTGTTAAACAAATACACTTACTTCAGGCTGAATACACTAATATAGGTTGATTTATAGACAGTTGAAATTACATGACATTAAAATTATGGACAATACAAAAAGAGCGCCAGCACAGCCGTGCATCAGATAGATTTGCCATCTCCCTGCAAAATTCACCGAGTCTCAGCAAGCTTAGCCTCTTTTTTCAGATTGTTCCAGAGCATAGCACCACTATATTGAAAACTTTGTTCGAGGAAAGTTGGCTTCGGCTTTGGAAGTACTAAATATGTATTGGTGTTCCTAAGGTCGTACCTTTTCTCACAATCACTGACTTTAAGGAACATATTTTCAGGGAAGGCGCACATTTATGTGCATGCAGGCTGCTTGTACACTTGCTTGCTCACTCACCTTTCTGCGATATATTCTGGCTTGAATGCTGTGATAATTGAGTTCAACAACAATGCACTGAGAGACAAAACACACACACACACACATGTCATAAAACTGCACCTGAAGATAAAACTCCATTCTGTTCTGTAAAGGATTGTGGCTTTTTTTACTGACCTGTTACATTCTTGCTTGCAGCGATTCAAGATATCTGTGAGCGTAGACTATGAGAGCAAAAAAAGCACTATTACTGTAGATGTAAGTGGTGGAGAGTTCTAGTCCAAATATCAAGGGACTAATTGTGTTGGGACTAAATGATGAGGAGTAGAAATGAATCTCACCTCTGGGCTCTTCTGTGCAATACACTGTAGGATCCAGTCCAAGCCAGGAGGATACAACTGAAGGTACTGAGGCATCTCTGGATTAATGACAAATATTACACGCATGTTCATTTCAATACAGGTAGTATAAGCTCGCGACGTTAGACTGCAAGCAGTCCCTCTTTCGGATAATTTAGCGAGTGTGCGAGTGGAAATTGAGTGCGGAGCGTGACTGCACAGGCGAGCAGAAATGGGGCAGAGCGGAAGTGAACAGAGAAGGAATTTTCTGTTGTCTGTTGTTCAACAGAAAATTCTGAACGCATCGCAAACAGAAAAGCCGGCAGTCCCTATTTCTCTCTTCTTCTTCTCTCACTTCAGTTCTGCCCCATTTCTGCTTGATCGCTCGTGCTTTGCGCTCGCTCAACTATCTGAAAGAGGAACTGCTCTCAGTCTATTACAACTTCTTCACTAAGTATGTTGTGGCATATTCTTTTTTACTGGTGGTTGGTTTCATTAGGATGATTATTCTTATTGTTTGATCGTTAACCTACAATAGCAAGCAATGAAAGAGAATGAGATCTTCAACCTAAGCAATTGAAAAGAATGCCTGAAAAAAATTCACGCTACAACGCAATTCGAACCCATGACCTTTTTTTAACCTGTTTATTTATTTTGTCCAGTTACAAAACGAAATTTTGTTACAATCCTTTCATAGTCCATGACCTTTGTGATTCCGGTGAAAACTCTCTACCTACATGTACTGAGCTATGAAGCCACTGGGAGCTGGTCAGTTGCGATAGGAAGAGTTGCCTCATGTTGATAAATGGCATAATGTAGTTATTGGCTTTTTGATTGGACAAGAAATTTGTCAACAACTTTCGCTGGTGTAAATGATACTATGCATATACTGCAAAGTTCCGAAAGTAATGGCCCACTTCAAAGTAGTAACATGAAAAGCCTACTAAATCCGTGGGTCGTTATTTTCAGAACTTATGATATAAATCACAACAAAGAAGCTCAGAATCAACTGAAAAACCAACTAACTCACCAAGCCTCTGTTCAGCCAAAATATTCTGCACTGTATCACTCTGAAGCTGAAATGATAACAAGAGAGGACAGGCATGATTACACAGTAACTAGACTACAAGCAGTCCCTCTTCACCTTAGTTCAACAAGCCAGAAGCAAAATAAAGCAAGAGGAAAAAAATGGCCGCACAAAATCTGAGGGAGAGAGGCACGTCTCTCCCCCATATTTTGTGCGGCCATTTCCCCCTCTCACTATATAATTTTTGCTTCTTGCTTGATGAACTAAGGGAAAGAGGGAAGCATGTAGTCTACACAGTGACATGCATGGCGCTACAGATCATTGAATCATGTAATACTGGTAGTTATAAATCTATCTTCTGTTTTCTAGATTACATATTAATTACATTCATTTTGTTTTGTTGAACCCCGCTATCTCGAACTCGAAAAACAGTTCGAGATACATGTAGCGGGGAGTTCGGGATAGCCGATAGTAAATGAAAGGAAAACAAGGGCTAGGGAAATGGGTTTGAATTCGAGATAGCGGGGTGTTCGAGATAACCGAGTTCGAGATAGCAAGGTTTAACTGTACTAACAATAATGAATTGTTCATTAGTTACCTGTTTGTAGCTGATTATGAAGCTGAATAAGTTCTCGATCAAATGATCACGCACATCTGGTGCTACAAGGATGCCAACCTAAAATATTAACATAATTTTCTCCTGAATAAAATGTGTCATACAATCATGGTGTCACTCACATATAGCACTGACGGGAAAGTGAACTTGAGCCATGCCCAAATATACGGATTCTGGCCCTTTTAGGGTTTTTTCTGAAAATTTGTGGGAATAAAGTGTCAAATAATTAATATAAATGTACACTGTACTGACCACGCTCGTTCCTAGACCTAGTATGTCAGCAGACATACATGTACATGTACTACAGCTAGCCATTAGCCCACTACACCTCTAAATCCTGTTACATTGCATACTCACTCTACAGATATAAGTCCTTGAATACACAGCAACTAGAGGGTCACCCATGCCTCGGATCATCTTAGTGAGGCGAACAAGAGCTTGTGAAAACTCTCTGAAACAAAACACGAGAGTAGCCTGTTTAGTTACAGATCGAGTGGTAGAATTATGTGGAAAGAAAAATAATATTTATAAGCATACTGACCCAGTAGTAAGGAAATTATAGCATCTCAGTATTGCTGTCTCCACATAGCTCCATTAAGTCAAGGGAAATGAAACTTTTCAGATCTACATGTATACCATAACTTAGAGAACAATGTATAAACGATTATGAAGGTTATCCTCCATAAATAGACTATATAAAGTTGTGGAAAGCTTGTAGCTACATGTACAAAGCCGTTCAGGGCCAAACTGGCCCACACTGCCGGAACTTAATTATCCCGGTTTCCGTAGCATGAAGCCGACTAGGAGCATTGCTACTGGGTGGGATGTTAGTCCAATGCCAGGTTACCCCCCAGCATTTTGTTAGGTTTCCTTTTAAAACAGTTTGCCGGTACCCATTTATACTCCTGGGTGGAGATAGGTACTGTGAGAGTTAAGTGTCTTGCCCAAGAACATACTGTGCTAACCAATAGGCCACTGAGACTCTCCCTTGTAGTTAGGCAAGCTTGTGGGTAAATTATAAAGGAGAAAGCGACAGGCCTAGGTGAAAGGCCCTCTTCTACGACTTTATTCAAAGAAAAATGTAGAGGAAAATTAAAATATGGCTACACAATAGATCAAAGAAAACATTTTGAAGAACTAATCTCCTGACATGTATCATTCAGAGAGTGGATGAGAGGACTGTGATAGTTGTGTCTTAACCAAGAACAAGAACAATGGTCAGGCTCAACTACTAAATCTCTTACATATCAGGACAGTGCAAGTTTAAAAGATACAATCGAGGAATAAGCTCTCGCACTGAAGCAATCTTGTAAAACCAGTTTCTACATGTTTCTTTGGCTGAATCTGGCACCTGATCATGAGTGAATGTTTCTATCATTGAAACAAAACATATAATAATAATTATAATTAATCTATTGATTTTCCAGGAGATCAGGATCTAATTTCTCCTTATAATATCAATACATTGCCAAGCAGACAGGTGATGAGAATAAAGAACATCATCAACTACACACAGTAGGTGATGGTCTACGTAGACTTTCTCAGAGCTCTCGCTCATTTGCACTCAGCACTTGCACATGCTCCGCGCTTCCTCACTTACTTCCCCATGCACTTCCCTGTGAGCTTCGCGCTCGGTTGTTCACCTTCGGTTTTGCACGATGTTACATCTTGAAACATTTAGCCTAAGTTTTCAAGTTCGTGGTTCCTAATCCGTCTCAATCTTCTCCAATTTGGTTTATTTTAAAGTTATATATATTTATTGTTTATTTCAATTTGAAGGTAATTTTGTACATTGCAAAAATAACTTATAAATAAGTTAATACTTATAAATAATATATCGTGACATACAGTAACTCCTGTAAATGAGTATTGTTCAGGTAGTATATGTATATCAAACATGAGATACAATGTTTCCAAACACCAAGAAGAGAGTTGAAAATACGACGCACAGCATAGTATTTTTGACAAAATTCAAGGTGTTTAGAAATAAAATAAATAAATAAATAAATAAACAACTTTATTTAAGTGTCAGAGGATTTAGCACTGCTGTACTAATTGTGGACACTGCAAATGAAAAAACATCGTAAATAGAACATAAACTTGTTAAGAATCCCAACTGGTGGGAGGCTGTCCAGTTGGCTATTTACAAAGCGTGACCGAGGAGTTGAACTCGGGACTGCCGAGAGCAAATCCAGCTAGTGGCAGGGTGGAGGATTTGAACCAGGGATCTCCAGATTTCAAATCCAGCGCCCTAAACCACTCGGCCACGCCGCCTCCCACATGTGATGAAACACTGTTTCAAGTATTTGATATATCTTCTAAATCAAATCTAAAACTAAGGAGCAAACAAATTTCTTACCTGAAAGCATGATAGGTATGTTACTACCTGGAGTAAAGGTACTGGATTTGCGAAATATTCTTTCATACACAAGTTTTCCTGTGGACAAAATATTTACATGTAGACAATTCAAACAGTAGCCAACTGGGTTTGTAATTTATTCCAAGCTACAGTACTGTACATACAATAATTATACTGTACAGTACTGTAGTATGGACCATAGAAGCAGAAATTGAATAATAATGTAATATCATACAGTACACTGTACTGTACAATAACATTATCCAATTTCTGCCTCTATGGTCTAATCTACATGAAACGCACATGTACAATGCAAACCATAGTTCATCAAATGATCATGAATATACAAATTATATTAAATATTATTTTATTGTTCAACCTAACTTACCAAATGTATCCAGTATGTCTGTGACTAGTACAAACTTGCTGGGGTAGAACTGAATCACAGACACATCAGCAAGAAGCTTTGCACACTGCAAATATCAACCATAAAAAAGGTAAAGTAAAGGCACGATGGGAACAGATGATCCTCCATTTTGAACCTGCGCTCTGAATTGTATACTGTCAGTTCAGTTCAGTCCATTCTGATCTGATCCAGGTTTTGTCAATCTGATCCAATTCATATTTTGTGAAATCTGATCCATTTTCCAATCTAATAAGGTCTGATAGAGCGGTTTTCATTTGAGTGTCGTAAAACCAATTTAACCAAAACCAAAACCAAAACCAAAACCAATTAACCATGATTGGTTTTGGTTTAGCATCTGATTGGTTGAGTAGTTGGCATGAGTTTTTTAAACTAATCACAGAACGTAGTAAAGCAAAACCAATAATTATTTCGGATTACTTTCAATACTCAATTGAAAATCGCTCTAATGGCTAAGTGTATATTTTTAGTAAATGTCACCAAGTACAGTATTATAAAGTAATGTCTAAACTATGCAATCTTTGCATTTCTCGGACATGAGGTGTTGATCACGACATTTCAACTGCTTTACTGCTATAGTCTTCATAATGTGATGAGGTCGAATGTTTACGTGTCGCTATATGTAGCACATGTACCACATTGGTTAGTTGCTACTGGTGCATTTTGATCCTCATTATTATTCAGACTACAATACTGGTCAAAAGTTTGGGACACTTCACATTTTTGCCATCAAATGGTCTTTGTCTCCACCTCCCCCTTTCCCCCAACAAACAATGTTGAGTTTTTTTCTATTCAACCCATCCACCACATGTCAACATTGTTTGGAGTGGGGAAGGGAGGGGAGGGTAAAAATGCAATAAAGAATTAATCTTTGTCTCTGGGTGGTATTTTGTTAGGTGTCCCAAAAACTTTTGGCCAGTTTATAGATGTGGTTCCCAAATAGGTCAGTTGCATTATCAATCGGCTGTTGTGTTTCTATATACCGGTAACTACATGTATGTATGTATGTATGTATGTTTGTTTGTGAGGCCTTATACATGCGCTACATGTACTAGGCACGAAGGAGATACACATAGGTGATGTTTGTTTGTAAATGTTATTTTGCCTGTGTACATCACAGGTGTGGTTGTACCGACCTGGATAGCAATCTTAAGCGCCTTGACCCTCTGATCTGATTCCCAAGCTGTGATCAAAGCCTGACAATAAAAAGTGTCAGAAAGTGAGCAACGCATTAGAAAAGTGGAACTGGGCTATTGCATTAAATATGTTGAGGAACAGCAGAATTCTTCAGGGTTAGGCTGGCAGAAGGAAGGAATTCTACAGGGGTTAAGCTGGCAGAACAAAGGAATTCTTCAGGGGTTAGGCTAGGGGAAGGAGGGAATTTTTCTAGGACTTCTTGAGGGGTGAACTGATTTTTCAAGGAATTCTTGAGGGGTGAACTGCTTTTTCTAGGAATTCTTGAGGGGTGAACTGCTTGTTCTAGGAATTCTTGAGGGTTCTACCTAATAAAAGACAAGTCCTCAACAGGAGGGGGGGGGGGGGGGGGGGAGTACGGATATTTAATGCAATAGCCCATTAGAAAGGATCAAAATATTAATTTAAAGAACAAAGGGTATCTGTGTAACTAAAATTATTATTGACCTGTGTTAATACGCAGTGCTTAGTCACAGTCGGGAGAACAAGTACCACGTCTGTGTAGAGAATTGACTGAGCTTGCATTTTTAGCACTTGTTCCCGACTGTAGACTAAAGAAAACCCGCTACAGTTGAACTTCTCATAAGATAACGGTACTCCATGACGACCACATCTAAGTGTCCTCTTACTGGAGGTTACAAAAATATAGTGCTGGTGTTTGGCTAGGACCATGATTCAGTCTCTTACGTCATAAAGTGAGCTACATTTAACAATTATCCTGTGAAATCACACGGAATATCGCCTGAATACCACCTTGCGGAATATCAGGCGATATTCCACTAGACTGAGCAGGATAATTGCTTTATTATTCAACAAATTGATAACACAACTAAAAGATAGTCTGACTTCCACTTTTATTTCTAAAACTGACTTGACCATTTTACCATGCGCAAACAAAATTACATATATCGCAGGATATCTGTTGAGTAAGGCCGACAGAGATTGAGTGCATCATGACCATATTTGGACAGTGTTACAATATGTTGAATAATAAGTAGCAACCTTGTCCCCAGAGTCTTCTCGGTTCAAAATGGCAGCGCAAAGAAGACCCTGGCGTACAGCAGGTCACTTGACCACAAAATTAGCCAATCGCGAGCCTGCTGCCATTTTGAAACAATCAAAATCTCCAATATTTTTGGAGACACGTGACCTGCTGTTCGCCAGGGTCTTCTTCGCGCCCACCGCCATATTGAAAGCTGAGATGGCCCTGGGGATGAGGCTGAATAAGTAGCTATTTAGCTGCGGCTTTTACCTGATTCAACTCTTCAATTCTCTTGACATAATCCTGCTGACTAAGATTCAACATTTCTTTAACTGAACCCTGCAAAATATAATAAATGCTGAGTTATAAAGGTAACAGGGAGGTGCAGAAGCCTATTGGTTAGCGTGTTGGTCTATGGATCGAGTCGTCTGGGTTCAAGCCCTGCCGGGATCATTGTGTTGCATTCTTGAGTAAGGCAATTTACTCTCACATTGCCTCTCTCCACCCAGAAGTATACAATGTACACTGTAAATGGATACTGACAAATTGTCAGGGCAATCTGACAAAGATGCTGGGGGAAGGGGGAAGGGGGGGGGGGCGGTAACCTGTGATGGACTAGCATCCCATCCAGGGGTCCGAGTAGTGACACTCCTAGTTGCTTCATGCTACCGGAAACATGGAAGGTAACATTATAAAATTACAGTATTTTTAAACAAAACACGAAAACTGGAGTATTTCTTATAACAGAGTACTTTTCTTACACAGAACAATTTACTTCAGTAAAATAATTATACATTATTTACATCAACTACAATGTAAGCCAAGTTCGGCGTGTATCTAAGTTAACCATATCACAGCCAACGTCACTCAGCAACTATTTTCAGAAAATTTTCAAAGCCATTTTTGCTTTGAATAACTACCTACAGCATGCCTACCCAATTTCCAAGTATTGTAGTTTGATACTGATAATATTATTGTACAGTTCCAGAAAATATCCATACCCACCCCAAGGAATGTCATTGGAAATTCCGAGGGGAGGGGTTCTCAAAAGCCAAAATTTTTAAAGGAAAGTATGAAGCTAATAAAACTGGAAATTACAGGGGTGAGGGGTTCAAACCAAAAAACCTTCTGTATTTCTGGAACCACACATTATTGAAAACATTTAACATTAAGTACAATCACCTCTTCAAAGTCATCCAGTTGTTCCAGTCTATGTTTAACTTTATCTGTGACTGTTGTTTGCTGCTTGATTACAACTGGAAAAATATTTAATAGAAAAGCCGTTATCAAACAATCAGACAAGTGTAAATGTTGCACTATTCAGTGCAAATTGCCAACAAACTTTATTTCCTGTAGCTTTTTAATATAATAATAATTTTTGTACTTTGTAACTCAGATTACTGTACATGTCGCAAGTGGTTACGTACATGTATAGTTGTTGGACTCCAGATTTTGAGCAGTCCAGGTTCGAGCCTGGCTTTGGTAATAATAAGTGTAAAATTATAATGTATTCTTGGGTAAGACACCTTACTCCCGATAGTGCCTCTCTCCACCCAGGAGTGTAAATGGGTACCAGTCAAAAAGTTAGGGCAACCTGACAAAATATTGGGGTAACCTGTGATGGATTAGCATCCCACAATATAATAGAAACCAGAGTTATGTGCTGACTCTGGTGAACCTTTGAACAAACCTTTTCAAAATTAATTTTAGATAAATTTATTTATTTGTGTAGAATTACATTATGAGGCTTTCCACGGGGCTAATAATATCGTAAGTTGTTTTTCGCACTACCTTCTTCCAGGCTGTTTGGCCACATAGCATATTTTCATAAAAATTGACCTACAGTACTTACTCTTGTCTTTATCAGATGATGACAGGAAACTCTATAAGGAAAATAATAAAATAATATAATATTGTAAGCATGGGACTGCAAGGTTAAATATACCAGTACATCCCTGAGGGGAGGGACTCTCTCTATGTCACCACTGATGGGAATGCTGAGCATTGTACCTGTTAGGGGTTGCAAATTTTTTTTGGTACCACTTACGGTACTTGTAGGGTGTTCAACTGCAAATTTTCACAGTTACCGGTACTACATGGTACACC
This sequence comes from Desmophyllum pertusum, assembly GCA_029204205.1. NCBI lineage: Eukaryota > Metazoa > Cnidaria > Anthozoa > Scleractinia > Caryophylliidae > Desmophyllum > Desmophyllum pertusum. Next base: position 6,241,140 of record MU827778.1, on the reverse strand, counting down.
ATGTACATGTATGTTTTCAAAGTAAGCCACAAATAAACAGAAACTAGTTGCCACTTAGAAATTAAATTGACATTTAAAAAATATATTTTGTCTGGTACCTCTTGGGGGTAAAAATAAGCTTAAGCCACGTCCCCAAAAATGGGTTCTGATACCTTTTTTCAAAATTTTCAACGAGCATCCCATCACTTTTATATGGGAGTCCCCCCTCTTCCGGGCGGGATATATATACTGTATATATCATTAGACAGATGCAGTACTACTGCATCTATCTCTGAGGCTAGTTTAGCCTAGATAGATGTACATAATAGAAGGGCTCTGGGCAAAAAATGTCCCTTTGGTTTTTTGGAAACAAAAGGAACCGAATAACCAAAGGTAACAATACAATCAATGTATAATTATTACAAACCAAGGCAGCTACTCGATCTTTACAAATAAATACTCAGTATAAAACATAATTTATTGGGGCGGGTCTAAAGTACACGGTCACAGGATTAGCTTTAGGCTTCGTTCACATTGTACGGTGCAGGTTGGATCCGTGCAGGTACAGTTTGGATCTGTGCAAGTTTTACACTTGTTCACACTGTCCCGGTAATGTATTTTCATTTGTTCACTGTACCCGTCCACAATCGTTTTTAACATTTTACTCATGTGCAGTAAAACAGTCAAGACACATTGAAATCATGCGCAGAATGCCCAAATCTTTACAAATGGCATCATCGGTACGAAAACGGAACCGTTCAACCTGTTCACACTGTGCCGGTACAACTTTAGACAGTGACAGATCCAAAACTGTACCTGCTCCTGGAGCAGGTACAAAACTTGCATGGATAGGCGGTCCGAAACCTGTCCGGATAGCAGTTACAGTGTGAACGGAAAGCCTATCCGTGCAAATTTTTTACCAGATCCAAAGTGGATCCGGTACAATGTGAACGTAGCCTTAGAGTTAGGTTAGGGCTAGCCTTACGGTGACCTGTGACCTGTGACCTGTACTTTAGACCTGCCATAATTAAAATAATGTAATATAGCTTACTGTAGTAATGGAGAGTTTCTCGGATGTTGTATATTTAGCAAGGATTCCAGATCGTTTGCTGGACCAAGGTTCAAAAAAGTCATCTTCACTTTCGCTTTTGCTGGATTCTCCCATAGATGATAGCGAAGATGCCTGTGAGAAAGATATATGAAGAAAATGGTTGAAAATGTTGGAAGCTGTGTTCTATGCAGACCTAGCTGCCAATGCAACCCCTAAGAACGAAAATTCTGGAGATTCGCAGAGCAATCATGGCTGCATTAGGATAAACTGGTTTTGTTTTGCTGGGCTAGTGCATTTCTTGATTGGTGAACTTTGGGAAAAACAGTTTTCATTGTTTTGGTTGAAGTAATTGTTGAATATGGTTCAACTTTTTTAAACCAAAAACAGTTGGTCAATAGAAAACATTCAAGTTTCTTCCCCAATAGAACATAGTCTCAAATCATACATATTTTCTGCAAGTTGTCAGTTTAATAACCAGAATCATGAATCAATATTGGACATTTCTTTGAATTTGTTACCTTTTTATTAGTATTTATGGCTGCATTCATTATATTAGACCTGTCTCCAAAATGGCCACTGCAAATTCATATTAAGCTGAGCGGAAAATCAATAACAGCACCTGAAAGATCACCTCTTGTTTGGTAATCGTACCAAGTTTTGTTAGGTTAGGTTCTACCTGAGCCGAGAAAACGGAAGTTGAAAACTGGAAAATTTAGAGACGTTTGTATGACTGGGGGTATACGTCCCCCTGTTTGACATGGGGGTGGGGGGATTGTGCACTATTATACAAACCCGCTCTTTCTTGATGCTAGTGTAGAAGCAGGTACAGTCTGCTTTGTAGTGGCTTCCTGAGCAGCGAACATTGACAATGGATCCAGCCCATCAAAGCTATCTGATTTGGTTTGAATCATACTCAGGGGATCTACCGCAGATGAATCTTTTGATGAACTATCAGACGGGGTACTGGATTTTTTGCGGGTGTTGTCTATATTCTGAAATAAATTTTTCAAATGACAAATCAGTCAGCAATATTGATCTGTCTCAATGCACCTGTGCATAATCAAATCAATTATGCTAACTTATTATAACACTACTACATTAATTTTGTAAGTCAGTCTGCAGAGCATATCACATGTACACGCAAGTTTGGTTCATAAATAATTTATTGTTTGTCTCTATGCCACACGTCAAGGGTAGCCCACATACATTTGTAAGTTACTCAAGATTGAGACAAGAGTAGAGAAAAACAGTCTTTTATCATGATGGAGCATGCATGTACTGTAGCTTCAAGAGGGTTGTACTACATGCGATGCATGCCAGTTATGCCTCTGCATGTGCAAGATCTCGTCAAGTTCTGTCACACTCTGTAGACTAGCTACTAAGGATGACTTACTGTATTACTGCACTTTGCTTAGTGTTAGAGGTACAGATATTCCAGTAACCGAATCTTGAGCATGCAAACTGCAGACTTTATCACGTTATCACCGTTTCTTCTACTTACAATAACAGAACCCATTTTAAGTGGGTGATCATGAACAGCCTCACAAGGAAGCTTGCTCGTTTCCTTTCCATAGTTCCTAGCACGAGCGACCCTGCAGAGCGGAGTACAAGTTTGTTGTTAGTTTAGGATAGGGATTAATAGCAGTTATTACAGGCGGTCAGCGGTTTGACATGCAAATGAGGCGAAAGGGTCAATCTGGCATTGTATTGGACCATTAGACTCATTTGTAGGCTCGATTGCCAGCCGCCGTTCGGGAAAATGAGCCAGAACGAAGACCGGACTCGAGAGAACGGCGGAAATTGAGCCTAACTCGTTTGCAAACTTTTTAAAAACAAAAGAATATTTGACAGCGGGCTCAACTGTAATAACAGCTATTGGGGGAGCTTATAGGGGTGGGGGCCGTTTTCTTTCTTGATTCAAGATGCATTATAAGCGGAAGAGGTGCAGGCAACTTGAAAGTGCAAGCTTGTGAAACACTGCTAGCAGTCCGCCAGGAAATATGGCAAATACACACAGTAGATCTGACAGCAATTGGTTCATACTTCAGGTTAAACTATTATATAAACAGCTGTGATCAGTACTTTACTAGCTATCGACTGTTTAAATTACCATTAGCCGTAAAAAATAATGGTATATTATCATTGCAATTGATAGAAGAACATATAAAAGAGATTACAACAGGAAAACGGGTGAAAACGATGCTGAAAATCAGTACAAAATCAAAGGAGTACCCGTGATATCACTTACCATTCGTACGCCATCTTGTTTTTTTGGACACCGCTCGTTCCCAAGCCTCCTTAGAAATTAAGATCGTCACGCAATCTTTGACGACTTGATAAAAGTTCAGCTCAAGCAAACAATACAAAACGAGTCCAATGGGGTGCTTACCATTTAGCCAAAAATCCGGAAATTTCGGTTGAAAGTCAAATGGATCAGTCATTTTCCGGAAAATCCGTTCGGAAATTGTGGACTACCTCCAGAGGTAGTCCTATTTTTCCGTTTCGGAACGGAGCGTCGGAAATTACCGTACCATTTGAAAGTTTATTCCGTTTCCAGGCTCCCCTCGCGCGGTTTTAGTTGTATTCAATATGGCGTCAACGAACTTTTACGAGTGTGGCGTTTGTTTTTTCAACTCAGATGGACCACAGAAACGCCAGCACTTGTTGATCAGGAGAAAGAGAATGCCTGATTCTTGCATTCCTGTAGGAGTCCTTCCTATGTTTATAATTTCCCTGCACAAGATCGAAAATGACTTTGAAGCTCACTCGTGCGGAAACTCACTCGTGCGATAAACTCACTCGGGTATGTGATCTCATATCTTTGAATTCTGTTTAAATTTCTTGGCATAAAAGTGGTTACGGCACCAATGGCCATGGCATCTTCTTCTTAGTCAATAGATTTTAGATTTTCAGCTAAGTCCGCCATATTGACTGAAAGACCGAATTAGAATATTGTAAATGGTAAGCGCCACCTGTTTCGGTTGGTCGTTGAGTTTGGAAAATTTCTTACCATTATGCAACGGTCACCCCAACCGGTTTTTTCTTACAAATGGTAAGCACCCGTGACGTGACGTGTTCTCGCCTCCGTGAAAAACAACAAGACACAAGACCGTAAGCCTCCGAAAATAAGCGTCTAACCCGCCCCCGAAAATAACCACCCCCCTTCACCCACCCACAAGAAAAATCTCAAAATCTCAGACGCGATACATTATTTTACAGATTATAAAGAGCTTTGCTTGTAGAGCTTGTATTGTATTTATTTTATTTTATAGTCCAGAGACTTTTTATTAGGGGGAAAGGCTAAAATTATCTTTACAGGATATAACATTATCAGATGGCAAACTAGCTTGCAGTCTGTTTCTCTCTCGAAATAATCTGGAAATCGAAATATTCTGGAGCGCGGAGCGCCCCAACCCCTTCTCGTCCATATCGCCATTTTGAGCTTTTTACGCGTATGCAGGGATAAACGTTCGACGGTCCTAAGAGAAAAAGCGGACAACAATCAGTCTAATGGCAAACTGGTCCATGATGAAAAGGAGCATTCTGATTGGTTCCTTGAGCGGGCTCACGAATCAATTTCGCAGAATTCCTTTTTATATGAAACATTGAACATTAAGTAGAATAACATTTTCCCTCATGTCTGGCAGACAATTTCAATTCGGTTTAATTTTTACCAAAGTGGCGTAAACTTTGGCGTAAACTTTGACGCGCGTGTTCCGAGAATGGTTGCATTAATTTATCAGCAAAGTTATAAAAAAAAACATTATAATGCAAAAAAAGAACGTAGCCTGTTCCAGGCTCTCGGATAGTGGGGACGAAACGAAAAAGCGAACGGCCGCGCGAAGGCAGTCTGGGAGAGAGTTTAGGCAGCCTACTTCGCGCGGCCGTTCGCTTTTTCGCTTCGTCCCCACTATCCGAGAGCCTGGAACAGGCTACGTTCTCTTTTGCAAGTTTATGTACCTCGTCTTCGGCTCGGTCCATAAACTTGCAAAAAATGAATTCGACTATGAGCAGATTTGTCAGGAGCATATCACCCTGTAGCCTGCGTCGCAGACGGACTTGACCATCTCCCTTATTGGGCCTATGACACTGCGGAGTTACATCTTGAGCTATTTTTAGAGTTACTTTGCCGCGAAAATCACCCGTTGCGAGCACGAGGACGAGGTACAGTTGTCATTCAAGTTTCATGATTAAAAATAAAACCAGAAATGGACGAGTGGATCGTGGAATAAGAACAAGAACGGCGGAATGTCGTTACTACGAATTATCTCTATTGTCCGCAGACGTACACGGAAATCTTTTCGCGGGAGAACGATTCTAAAAATAGCCCAATGTGTAACTTCGCTGTTGTCATTAATCAGCACAGATAGAGGCTCCGGGGTGATATGCTCCTGATTTGTCTAATACCTTCGCGCACAAACCAGGAACCATAATCAGGGTCCTTCCAGTATGCCCCTGGCTCAAACACAATTCTCAGTTGTGCTCCCAGTTTTCCGGAATCAACAAACAATCATCCAAAGTGATGATTTTTATTTCATTCTTTATTCACTGATTATAACATTGCCAGTCATGTGATCAATATTCATTCCAGCATTTCGTTTAAGTTGGAAGTGTCGTCACTTTCGTCTTCTGCCCATCTCCAGAGCCTTTTATTTACGTCACCTGCGAAATAAGTTGACAAATTTTAAGCATATAGTGAAGCTAAACAAGAGCCGATTGTGACTTAACATACCGAAAATGGGGATTTGTTCCAAAAAGTGGATAGCCTGATCTCTGATAGAGATTTTTCGAGCTGAAAAATTCCACACTGATGACGTATGTACGTAGCTGACGAGGCTTTACAGAGATCCGTATAGAGTCGCTGATTGGTTGTTGCTCTGTGTAGAAGTTTCGCGCGCAAGTAACAACCAATCAGAGACGCTGCACAGATACGTCATCAATATGGAATTTTTCGACTCGAATCTTAGACGTCTCTTGAACATGAGCGGAGAATGAAAAGCGTTTGAAAATGATACCGAGGAAATAAACGGGTTACATATAGATGAGTTTTATAAAACGAATGAAAACGTTGCCACTGACTAAAAAAGTAACAACCTCGATCCTCAAATTAATAAAAACGTCGGACGTTTCGGTCGCGTACTGCTTGCCACCTTTGTAAGCAAAAATAAAATGGCGTCGTGCGATGCATGCTCTGAGTATGGAACCGAAAAGTCCTCCGAAGTTTTTATTAATGTTTTTAGCCAGTGGCAACTTTTTCTAATCGTTTTGTAAAGCTTATCACAATGATGCCTAGCTGTAGCTACTACAAATGGATGGAGTGCATTGTTACTAGCAGTTAATTTGACCGGCTTTCTAGTTTAAAAACATGATGGAATGAACGCGGTTGACTAGTTTACTAGGAATAGTTACCGTTAATATATCGTGTGTTTCCTGCGGAATTCCATCGTGAGGTAGTTTTCTTCTTTAAAATTGATCCTCGTTTGCCCGGTAGAACACGCATAAAGTAAGCTTGTGTAGAAATGACAAACGTGACCAAAAACATAAATGCAATCAATTGAGGCTTCATAGTTGCCCTGGCAAAAAATAAAAATGTGTTTTGTATACGTTAAGCAAAGCATACACAAGTAATTAAACTCGCCTCGGATTAAACTCGCCTCGCCTCAACCCTTCTCCATACTGCTATTTTCAGAAGAAAAGGGGGACTGCAAAGGAAGCTAAAATAATACAGTCGGGGGACATGACAAGCCCGGGGTACTCCCCTATATAAACTATATATAGGTCTGGGCCGTTTTGGTCTGAAAACGGGTATATAGATTTTGAACATTTGGTCTCAAATTGGGTACGTTTCGCCTGCTTGTCTGAAATAAGGTATAGATTTTTTGCCAATTTGGATTGAACAGGGGAACATTTTCAAGGATCAGGTCTGAAATTGGATATGGAAAATCTCATATTTTGGTCTGAATTTTTAAAGAAGCGGGTGGCACATTTCAAGGAGTACCCCCGGGGGTAGAATAGAATGGAATCTTTATTGATTTATTGATTTATTTATTTATTTATTGATTGATTGATTGATTGATTGATTGATTGACAAGTTAATGGCGAAACCCCGTCTCCGAGACGGTACTAAGCCTGTGGTTTTCGTCCCTGGCGTTGCTAAGCAACATGACGTATCCTATGCTGGTGAGATGGGGGAATAGGAGGAGCTAAGTTCCTTTTCTAGTGCGCCTCGGCCGTTTAAGAACTATAAAATAGCACGCATATGCAAACACGAGAGACAGTTTGGGAGAATTCGAACGTTTATGTAAGTCCGAGCCGCAAGCGAGAGTTTACATTAATACTTTTGGATTCTGACATATCATTCCCAACAGTGGGTGGGGAAAGGATAATATTTGAGCGCATGTCTGTAAAAAAAATACCCTTCAAGCAATTTTTAATTGTGTAGTTCCACAAGCGAGCCTAAGTTTATTGCTTTAACTGAAGCACCTAACGTATTGAGAAATTGATAGATGACACTTATTATTGTTAGTGTTTTCGTGAGTCGCCAATCGGACACATTTTTTCTTGCCCGTGAAATGTGACCTGCTAAATAACCGTGAGATTTATCATTATAATAATTATCCGTGAAACGAGAATTGAGTAAATTATTTAATTGCCGTGAACTGTGATTTGTGACCGTCACCCAAAATTACACGAAATCATGACTGATCCGGCATGAACTGGATAAACGTGAAATGAACGTTTTATTTTCCGTAAAACTGACGTGATGGCATGTGGACGCCTCTTTCAGTTACTACCATCAAGATTTAGCTCGACTGACATGAATCAGTTCTAATACCGTAAAATTCCGATAACTGTAAGCCCCTCCAAAAATCAGTAAGCCCTCTAAATCACAAACGCAAATATCCTTTCCCGAAGATAAGCCCATGGACTGTTAAGATAGCTAATTTAAGCTGTTTTAGGCTGTTTTCGTAGTATTTTAAGCTGTTTTTATTGTGAAGCCCAATCCATTTAGAAACGCAAAATTCCCATCAATAATAGTACATCATATAATTTTACGGTACGGATTGATGGTGACCAGATTATAGATAATTCACGAAAATAAAGCGCATTTAGGGAAAGCGTCGATTATATTTATAGGTCAGTTCCTCCTACAATTGAAGATGCTGAAGTGGGTTTAGGGAATGAAGAGTTCAAGGGCTAAGGGTTTTCGTTAAGAATAGTAAACGCAGACTGATTCAAGTTACACTTAAATGTTCTCCAAGTTACCAAAGTACGTTTCAGAGCTTGATAGGAAAACAGCAGTGTAAAAATTCAAATACAAAGTTTGTTACGTACCTTTTTTTGGCTCTGCTCGTGAAAAATCCGCAGTCTTCTAAAACTGAATGAATAAATCTGCCCCCATGCGCGTCTATCTGTAGCGGCCTCTGTAGGTTGGCACAGCAGCTGCTTCAGTTAAAAGCAAACTCAATTGTTTTTCCTTTCCTAGATCCTGTCTCTTCTGCTACAAGAGGAAAAGTTGTTTACACAAAACAGGAGTTTTAATGCTTTCGTCAACAATGAAATTAGTAGTGCCGGATGGCATATGACTTAACCATTTCCGAACATTTGAAATGCTAGATTCATTTCCTTAAGGCTCCATCTCATTGTTTGCGAATTGACAAATACTTAATGAATTCTCACTGGAAATTGAATTTGTCGTTAATTGTAATTGTTTCGTCGTTTGTTAGAACAAAGAAAGTCCACTTTAAACTTTTTAAGGGTGACATGGCTTGGAACTGAAAATTATTAAATTGCGCAGAATAAGCCTGAAAGAATTGTTTGTCCTTTTTGTAGTAGATTAAACACTTTTTGTTCAGAAATATCATTTGTTCCGTTAGAGTCAACTCATCCCTTTGCCAACAAATTTAATTGATGTGTTAAATTTTTCGTTAAGCGTTTAGCGTCCTAACATATTGTGCTAAACCTTACCTATAGTAAAATCTCTTGGAAAGAATTGATGATGTTAAATAAAGGTCGTTTTACATAAGAGCACTTATTCCCACTTATAGTAACAGTAAGGATATAAATCATATTTAACCCGGAAAAATATGCGGTGTCACGTCGAGTTAAACTGTCTTAAATAGTGGTTCTAATGGTGTGGGTTATCACGGCTACTCCGCTGAAGATCCTACACACATTTGAAATACTGACGAACTATTCTAACTTGATAAATAAATAAAAATGTTACTTTGGTTGAAAATGTTTGTTTCGTATAAAAAACATATACAATAAAAAATCCCGACGTTTCGGCTAAACCTCTAGCCTTCTTCAGTAATGGAAGTGATGGAAGTAACTTGTTTTATTGTACTTTCTCGTTTCTTGCAAGAACTTACACTAACTCTGGGAACTGAACAACCTATTTAATTATAAATGATTAGTATTAGTTCTATTTCCAAGAACTGTTTTTCACTTTTTGGCCTCGTACCTTGCAGGCGGTTTATTTGAACTGACCCAGCGTTTATGGCCCGGCAGGAAACGACAGCATGGGCGGCTTCAGTTAGCTTTATCTCATATATCCATTAACCTATTCTTTTCCCGGAATATTGAAATTTGTTCTTTTTTTGTTTGCCTGTAAGATGACTTATTTGCATGTGTATTTATTTTGTATCAAATCGGTAAATTACGAATCGAAAAAAAGTGAGTGTGGAGAATGCCTTGCATTGTATAGATACAACAGCAGTTGATGAATAATTGGAAATGTACCATTTCTTTATGATACCACGGCAGCATGAACGGGCAGGCACAAAACCGACAGCAAATGAGCAATACAATGATCCGGAAGGCGCATTAATTGATGAGGGCAAATATTATTGTTACAGCCGATCACTGATGGCTGGCCTTAAGGCGGGACTCAGGGGACTTAACCTAAATTTCAATGAAATTTTAAGAGGTTTAAAGAAGGGATAGCCGTGAGAAAGAAAATGATTTTTGGAACACCAACAGACAGTTGTTATCAACTGTCTGTTGGTGTCCATCTACTATTTTTTAACTTCAAATTCTAATTTTAAAACTACATCAAATCTTCAATATTTCTTATTTTCCTAAATTTTACAACTCCTTTGAGAAAAACTATTTCCTTCCAAAAATACCCAAAAATCACCCCAAAATTTACAAAACACCCCATAACATAGATTCATGGGATGAGCATAGAGTTTTTGGATTGCTTGTGAACGCGATACGGAAAAATGGCATTAAGTCCCGCCTTAGGCATTCTTTATCTACTAAAAACTGAACTAAAAGGAGAAATCGGTTATGGCATAGTTTTGTCATGGTTGAAAACTGGGCACAATCGCTAGTACTGCACGCTGAACCGTAGTTTCTGAGCGGTGTTGTGGGAAAATATAAAGTGCCAAATGTAACACAAGCTCTGATTGGTTTAAACAGCGTGCGTGCGCGTGCTTTATGAGAGTACAAAGCACGGAGCACACAAATGCTCACGACATCCGCTGAGTTTGTTTTGAAAATAAAGGCCGATTTTGTGAGGAAAATCATTAATTTTTATCATAAACAGTTTATACCGGCGAATTGCTAAGGCAACTTGACAAAAATGCTGCGATGGACTGTAGCATCCCCGCCCGGGCATCCCCGGCACTGATCACTAAGGCCCAGACACAACACAATGACCCCGGTCAGGGCTCGAAACCGGGTCACTGTACTCTATCCGGAGTCTGAATTTCAACCCCCCCCCCCCCCCCCCCATCCTCCTACGACAGCTACGCAGGTTATCCGGAACCTGCTAACATTAGACCACCGTGCTTCCACGGTGCATAATGACCGCAGATCATCAATGAAAGTGTGTGCGGATGACGTCACCGAATGATTATAGCTAGGCAAGGGAACACTTCAAATTGGCTAGCTTTTCGACTTTAAATTATAACGTAAAGTAAACCTCGAGGTATATTACCGAAGGCAAGCACCATTTTCGCTGTCTCCTTCGAGAAGACAAACACCGAGGAAAGCGCCGACAAAGTGAAAGGTCACGTGATCGCACTCGCTATCCTCGTCCCCGCCAATGGCCCTGGGGACGAGGTTGGGCTAAATGGGTGAATTTTTTTATATTCGATATTTTATCAAACTTGTAGTGTTGACAAGAAGAGGGCTAGTCCAGTCTGGCCCCTCTCTGTCACGCAACGCTACGCTCCCCCAGAGGGTCCAGGGACAATTGTCTGCGCATGCTCAACGGTTAGTCAGCTTCTTAGCTAATCGCTACTGCGCATGTATTTTTATACTGACAAGATGACGGATGTTTCGATCTCTTCGAGCGCTTCGGTCAATGAAAAGTATAGAGAAATGTTTCCTGAATACGATCCTGTATTTGTAGATGCTGTAAGTTCGGCTGTTTCTTCTTGTGTAAAGATGTAGCAGGTACCATTAACGGACAAAACTACTCCAACTACAATCTATAAGGTTTATTTCGCTCGGTGGGAGAGCTACACTGAATCGTGCTTGCTTTTGTTACAAGAGAACTCACACACTAAAAATAACAGCATTCGTGACTTAAGTAATTGAAACATCATATCCGACGAAACAACTAAGCTACAATTAATCACGCGAGAACATTTATTATAAACATGCAATTATAAACGTGCTAACATATAAGCGATTAATAATACGTGAACGATAATATACCGACTGATCAAGATAACACTTCTCCTACACATTCCCTTCATGCCTGTGATAATTTGCGAGGTGTTAAATCGAAGGAAGAGCGGAGTATTTTAGTTTTAAAATCTCCACTGAAGGCACAGATGGCGACCAAATATATTTTCTCTTTCTCGACTCGGTTTGTCGAGTTTAAAAGTCACATGTGAGCTAAGATGCGCTGTGATTGGTTTATCGTGAGCATGCGCAGACAATTGTCCCTGGACCCTCTGGGGGAGCGTAGCGTTGCGTGACAGAGAGGGGCCAGAACTGGACTAGAAGAGGGCAGGCTTAAATTGCTTTCTTAATTCGCGGGACAAACCTCCGCGCTGTTCGGGTCGCGACTCGCGAGCCTCCCGCGAAACGTTGATACTAGTACTGATGTTCACACGCGTACGAGGAGGGAACAAATCGGTTGTACCCGCGATGAGACTTTTTTGTTTGGGTGCGGAGGAAAATTCGAACGTTCATGCCTGTTCGTACCGAATTGACATTCATAAACACAGATAATCAATTATTTTTATTTACATGCTTCCAGTAGCCGGATCCGCAAAAATATCCTGCTTATAATATGCTCCTGGCGTAACTAATGTCAAGTTTTAAAATATCCTTTGGACCCCCGCCAAATTTCTGAAATTTTTCAAGTGTATCTCGGGACAAAAGCATGAAAGGCCACCTGTTGACTGCTGCAATTTGCTTGGCTTACAGGACTATCAGCAAAATAATCATTTATTATACTCTTTGTAAACATCCAATCTCAAGTGACATTGAGGTGATAGCTTAATGTTATTCAAATGTGACGCTTGCGGGTCTGTTATTCTTTCAATTGGCAGTGCGGCAAATGACTGATTTTATTAGTCCTGGGACTGAAGTCTTTGAGCGTGAAACACTTCAACAGTACGGCCGCATTTAAATTTCGGAAGCTTCAGACGGGAAAATTGACGTCCAGTGACGGCAATCGACGGGCATTGAAGTTTCTTAAAATAGAACAAGTCACTGCTGACCTTGGATCACGCCATCCGTTTGACGCAAGCGAGGTTGCCAATGTTCGAGTAAACCTTACGTGCAAAAGAACAACGGCCTGTTTAGAATAGAAAGGAAATTGAACTCAAAGCAACCACAAGAATATTACACAATGCAAAGGTAAGTCGTAAACAGTATTGTGGTTCTGTAAACTGTACTGTTAAATTGAAATGCGATTCGTTGCAAGCGCTCGCCGTCGCTTTATCGAATGCTGAATGAATGTTGAATGCTGAATGAAACATGCACATTGTAACTAATTTCTGATGTGTGTATTTTCGTGCACTGAAAGGGTTTATAAGCAGTTTTAAATTTCTTCTCAAAACATGCAGGCTAGGCAGTGTACAAAACTGGGCTTTTTCAGTATGATGACGCAACAGAGATAAATTTTCCTAGCAAAGATTATTAACATGTTCCAACATGTTTTTCTGCAATATTTATAACTACCAGTACCAGCTTGTTTGTTGCATAAAGCAGCATAAAGGTGTCAGTTTGAAACGTACATGATTGTTAGGAAATTTTTCATGACACGAGAGAATCGAAAATCGTATTTATTTTATACGATCTTCGTATAATCACGTTCTTTACGAAGAAGCGTTTGATGTTGTTTTCACTTCGCCTTGCCGTACTCCGTTAATCTGTGTACCGTGACACGATCGCAGAATTTTCCCACGCTACATTATACTAATCTTCTGACAGTTATAAAAAATTCCAAGCAGTCTTTGCTTGAAGACCACGAATTAGCATTTGTATGTCAATGTGTTGAATTTCTATATTATTTCCGGGCCATTTTCGGCAGAGAAATGTCGAGCATTGATGCTTTTGTTGTCAGAAATCAGAAACGCTAGAATGAACAACGTGCGACTTAGGACGACTTGGAGTATTTTTAGCCAAACACAACATAAATAGGACGGATTAGCGCGTTTTGTTTGGCGCTAGTTTGACGCTTTCTAATTACGTAAAAATGCCGGGAAATCCATCTCATTTCTCCCACGTATATTGAGCATGTTTAATCCGCACATGGAATAAATTTCAGCCTGAAAAATGCCACCCTGAATTGTTTGATTATAGATATTGTCGAGTTCGGTCTAAGATGGCTCTTTGAAAACAAAGAGTCTTTTCATAATTACAGCACACCTCATTATACACATTATCAGAACGCTGCACAATAGACTTTTATTGCTAATAGAGTCGCTTTCTCTCTTTGTTGTAAAAATTAAACAATAATTGAAAGGAACGAGGGGAATAGTTTTAGTAAAAAACACGTGGTTTACCTTGACCTTGCGGTCGTGTTCTCGAAATCACTGGAATTTGAAGAGAATTTCAACAGCTAATCAGAACACTTGATTTTAGAAGGGTTTCACTTCAGAATCGACCGTGTCCGCAATATTTTGAAAGCCTAGAAAACAGTGAATGTTTGAGGGACCCCTCACAAGAGACGCTATCTATCACCCCCCAGGCATTAGTGGGACAATTGCACACGTTTGTTATCCCGGGGTCGGGCATTAGCTTTAACCCCCGGGGCATTCGACGACCTCGTGTAATCCTGGCTTCGTTTCCGATAATGGGTTCGTTAGCAAAGTCGAAACAATTTGTGACCAACTAACTAACTAGACTGCAAAACAGTCCGTATTTTAGCGCAAGAGTCGGGCTGAACGTGGCCCGAAAAGGATCTGGAACGAGCGTGAAAATTACGAGTGGGATTGGCGCGAGACGCTGAAAATACGAACTCGCGCGTGGATTATCGGCGCTTCGCGCCTCTCAATTCGCGCGTCGCGCACAATATCTCGAGAAAAAGAGAGACTGTTTTGCAGTCTACTAACTAACTAACCTCACCCCGGTCTGTCCCAGGCTCTCAGTTCGTGGGGGAAACTAACGCTGAAAAAAGTGGGCTACAGCTTCCCCGCGCGTTTTATTTTCGCGCTCGCTTTCTTTCGATCGCCCCCAACTGAATATAATGAGATGGTAGATGAGATCCACAGAAAGATTGGTTACGAGAGGAACACCAGCACTTCTTTGTCTACATTATGCCTTGGTTTGCCCTCAATTTAATTTCACAGTGCGACGCGCCTTACCGTAGCCACCCTCTCGTAATAATTTGTTTGACGGACAGGCCTCGTTGCAAAGTTGAACACGATCAAATGGAAACTTGTCACATCGTATTTATCAACAAAAGTTATAATATATATTACCGCGAGAGGACACTTGTAAAAAAGTTTGTTGGGTGGCTACGGTAAGGCGCGTCGCACAATAGATGAGCCCAGAGGCGACGAATTTGCCTTCTTTTTTACCGTACCCCGTTGGGCAAAGTGTAGCCTGCGCGCAGGCTCACGTTTGAGCCAAAGGTCCATGCGCGAGCGGCAAAGTGCTGCAGATTTTCATAACGAGTGTTGTCAATAGGCTATGCCTTAAATGGATAGCCCAAAATAAGATCAGCCTACTTTAGCACCCTAGTTGGCCTATAATAGCACTGATTAGCCCCGAGAATAGCGCTGATTAGGCCCGAGAATAGCGCCCCGGTTAGCCTACTACTATAGCCTCGAGAATTGTTAACTTTCTTTTGTGGGTTAGGGTAACGTCTGATCTGATTTTGGGCTATCCATTCTAGTCACGACCGTTGTCGATAGCCTGGACACTGACGATCGTCATACATCGTCGTCTTATTTTGGTTAATGAAAAGTGTTTTCCGTGCAAATTAGACAAATTTAAAGCGTAAATTGGCTACTTTTCAAATGAGAATTAAAGGCTTTTCATTTGATTAGTCGCATTTATGGTCAGTGGAAATTGTTTCAGGCTTATCAGTGGAAAGGTCTGAAAAATCAAGCCTGGAAAGTCAGGACATTTTTGTTTTTCTTCATGATCCTTCATGGGTGGTGCATTTTTGGATCATCAAAGATCAAATTCACTTCAATTCAGATCCAGACCCCTTCCACGCGTGTGGGAGACGCGGTGGCCTAATGGCGTTGGAGTCCGGGTTAGAGCGATGGCCGGGGTCACAGCTGTGTTCTTTTGCCTTTCTGTACTTCACAGTGCCTCCCTTCACCCAGGAGTATAAATGGGTACTGGTGAATTGTTACGCCCGGGCCAAACGAGGATGAGAGTTGATGGTGGCTCTCATAAGAGTTTTCGTCAAATCTCATCGACTATCATGAAGGGTGGGCCAAACGAGAGAAAACTCTCGACGACTTTCATGAAAAATTTGAACGGGTTCAAATTCGATGAAAGCGCATGAGAGTTCAGGCCAAACGAGAGCGAGAGTTTCAGCTCTCATCAACTCTCATCCTCGTTTGGCCCAGGCTTAAGGGTAACCTGTCCAAAATAATGGGAGGGGAGTAGCGATACTCCTAGCTGGTCGCTTCGTGCTATGGAAACCGGAGTTTTAAAAACGCCGGCCTGATAAGCCACCTTGTAGTCAGTCTTGAACCCCCTCCCCCTTTTCCTCTCCCCCTGACCCTCTCCGTAGATTACGCATTCACGAGGCTTTTTCCTGCTTTTATTTCAGTCAAAAGGTGGGCGCTTCAGACACAAGGCAAAATCAAAAGGCATTTCAAGAGGCTGTCAACAGGAGAGACCGAGAGGAGGTCCATCGATTGTTGAGCGTCGGTGTCAATATTAACGCCATAAACGAAGCCGGCGACACACCATTGCACCAGTGCATAAGGGATGGCAGAATAGATTCCGCCAAGCTATTGGTCGAATTCGGTGCTGACGTCAAACGAACGAACAGAGACGGCTGGTCTCCAGTCCACCTGGCGACGTTCCTCGGTCACAGAGAACTGATGATGTATCTGCTAGACAAATAGATGGATATACCGGAATCTGGGAACAAGTGGAATTATTTCCCTGATGGCATCTTTAAATTTGAATATATATATTATAAGAAACCAAGGTGTCGCACAATCTGATTCATCGCGCGTGAGAACAGCTTTGCAAAAGATGTCATGACATGATCATATGAAGATTGCGTGACGCCAAAAGGCGAAAGTGACGTTTGCCGGAGGGGTCATGGAATATAAATACTGATCATTGCAGTTCGCCAGTTGAATGCCAAAGACGCTGTAATAAATATATAATAATCTGATTATCACAAGTATATAATATCACTGAAATGTCAGTCGGTAAACTTGTTTTCTTTTTATCTGCGATATTTGCTTTGGCAATAGAGTACTATACTATAAAAGTTATGACGTCAAAAAATTAAATTGGCGAAATTATGAAATTTCAGATCAGCTATTCGGAAGACGCATGTCAAAAACGTCCGCTTGCCAAAAATTAGCTCTCCATTGCAATTTGTGGCCGAGATATGGGCACTTCAGGTTTTAATTTCTCATACAAACCCTTCTAATTTTGCATCTGTTCCTTCAGGGTTTAGAACAGGCGCAAAATTAAAGAGGTTTGTATGGGACGGTACCAAACGTTGAACCTCTATATCTTCTGTTCTATTCGTGCTAACAAGTTGAAATTTTGTGGCTGATCATACAGCAGAAATCTTCATCTAATGATCGGATTTTGAAGCGTGATAAAAATAATTAGAAAATTTGTGACGTCACACTTTACCACATTGCCTTTCGGTTCAGTACCGGGTATTCTCTCACAGATGCAGGAGGCTCTCTGTCGGACTATTTCCAACGAATTCAAAGTAAGTAACAATTACTGTTGATACAACGACCATCACAGAGACTGGCGCGACTGTTTACAAATGAACACTGCTTACGACCAGCAAATTCAAACACATGTCCAATACGAGAGAAACGATTTTGGTTACAAACTGGTACCCTGGGTACCACCCTGCGTACCAGAGGCTTTTCTTGTGCGATCCGGTCTCCACTGATTGTGAAACGCGCGTGAAGCTTCGCTACTCGGGACTACTAGGCATTTCGTCGGCGCTCGACCTCACCGCGCCGATCCCGACACGAGAAAATACCTCGGGTACGGCAGGGAAACAAACTGGACGATTTGTGCAAATGATCCGTGGCAAACTGAAGTGGATTGATAAATATCTTGAAGATATCCGAAAGATAGCTTAGCTTGTGGACTGTTCAGTACTAATACAGTCGAACCTCCCGTAAGCGAACACCCTCGGGACCAGAAAAAGTGTCCGCTTAAGAGAGGTGTCCGCTTATGGGAGGTTAAAAATGTAGTGTTTGTATGTAGCTGGGAACATGACCAAGTGTCCGCTTAAGGTAATTCCATCGAAATAGAAGTTACACTGGGAAGTTTCTGAAACGTTCCCTAGTTGAACATTGTGATGTAATGTTTCAAAATATAGAATAAAAAGAATAGGTCACCAGCCCCGCGAAAGAGATATAATCGACTAAAAATACCTCCTAATTCCTTACAAAATCAACCAAAAACACGTATTTTTTCACGTTTTCAGTGATTATTAATTTTTTTGCACTGAGAATTGGTCTATACTCCTTGTATAGAAAGAAGATGATTACTAGACTTAAATATGCGAAAAAAAATGATAGGTCACCACGCTCGTTTACGAGAAAACGATCATTTACCTCTCTGGCGAGCATAGCCATAATGAAAAAGCCGCCATGTTTTTAATGTGCGCGCGCTAATTACGCGCGAAATGATGCGCAGAAAGGATGCGCAGTGCAATACTAAGGAATGACCTTAAGAGGTGTCCGCCTATGGGAGGTGTCCGTTAGCGGATGTTTGACTGTACTAGATATTTAGTTTCTTGTCCACTAGTGTTGATCGTCTTGATCTCTTGTACTTTAGTTCTTTTCCCTCATGGACCATCAACCGGGAAGCGAAATTCACGCATGCACGCACGAGTAAGCTTCTACAATGTTGGAAGCGTGTCCAGTTTCTTCCTGCGGACTACTTCGCACTTTTGTTGAGAAACACATTGAGTCATTTGAGTCCTCTGAAGACTGATTACATGAATTCGATTGCAGATTGTCTAAAATAAGAAAATCCTCTATTCTGTTGAGGGACACATAAGCCTCGTATGTCGCTAACAAAGCAAAGGCTAAGCGATGGGTTATATCCAGTAGTAATATATTGATGAAAGAGAGTAACACGCCAATCTCGTTCCCAGAGTCCTTGTTACCCTTTCCAGCGGTGGAGCGGCCAACAAGGACCTCTGGGATAGAGTGATCCGCCTGACTTGCGCAGTAAGAGCGGAAGTTCAAGAATCTTGTCATCCCCCAGAGGTCCTTGTTGGCCGCGAGGACTCTGGGAACGAGATTGGTTATGCGCAGGAAAGCATCTAGGTATGGAACCTGCGCATTACAAATATTAAATATTATTATTAATATTATGATGCTGAGTACATGTCTGAAAACAATTAGATTTTTTGTTATAATTTTGTCTCAACAAGATGAACCGCTATGTACTTCAGAATTGTTCCGTTTTGTAATCAGTATAACCAGGAGCATATCACCCCGGAGCCTCTACACCTTCGGTTATTTTTAGAATCATTCTCCCGCGAAAAGATTTCCGTGTACATCCGCGGACAATAGTGATAATTCGTAGTAACGACATTCCGCCGTTCTAGTTTTATTCCACGTTCCTCTCGTCCATTCTTGGTTTTATTTTTAATCTGAAACATGAATGACAACCTCGTCCTCGTGCTCGCAACGGGTGATTTTCGCGGCAAAAGTAATTCTACAAATAGCTCAAGGTGTAACTACGCTGTATCATAGGGCCAATAAGGGAGATAGAGGCTCCAGGGTGATATGCTCCTGGTGTAACCAAGAGTGGTGAGGGGCCCGTACCCCATGTTAATTTTTTTGAAAGAGCACTGGGGTCGAGAACGGTCTTGGTACTCGTTCTCCCACGCATGTGTTTTGATGGCGCGGATCCCATTCTCGACCCCAGACCTTCGCTGCTTTCTAAGAGAAGAGCTCTGGGGTCGAGATTGGCGCGGAGGCGATACGTTGGTCTGACACATCAGCTGTGCGCAGGCGTAGTATTGCATTAGAGTGTTTTGATTGGTCGCAATTTTTCAGTACGTTCTGTTGTCATGGTAACAGTTCATACTCTTGCCACTGCATAAAGTGTGATGTGAGATTAACGCGAGTTAGTGATCTTGTTGAAACAGCGCAGGAACCTGACTCTCCATACCCCCCTTCCCCCGAAAGAGGTCAACGACAGTTGAAATTCTGGTGACTTCTAGCCCAAACTGCTGAAGCAACACTCTCCCCCACAGGGGAGACACAGAATCGCTAAAACCGCTTTAAATCAGCAAAACAACAACAACAACAACAACAACAACAACAACAACACATACAGCAAGCAAAACACCGTGGAAGCTAAGGCAATTTTATTGAGAACTTTAATACCGTACTCCTATCTCTTAGAATTTATTTATAAAATCCCAGTACAAACCATTACAGTTTTTAGCCATTACTGATATCATATTGACTCACAACGTTGGGGCGTTTGTGCTTTAGTCTGCAAATCCAGCCGAACCTCATTGTTCACTGTCGCTTAGTGGGTCAGTGCAAAGCGAATTATATAAGAGTCAGCTGCAGCCGCAGGCTACAGTTACCATGGTTACTTATGATTACTTTACAACTGCAAAGTTCGCTATCCCATCAATGCATGCCCCCATAATATACGAACCAAAAGGAAAAAGAAAAAGACGAAAATGTTTCGTCATTTTTTTGCCCGAGACAAAAAAAAAAATTGAACTTTAGTAGAGAGGGAATTGGTGGCCGCCATATTTGTATCCCTTTGAAGGACTAATCCTACAAAGCTATTCTTTACACATATTCTAGATGTACAAAGCATTAATCACTATGCAAAGTTTGGTATCGATTTAGTGCTTCGTTTTGAAAATAAAGCATTTTGAAATTTGTCATGACCCGGATGGACGTGTTCGCTGAACTGTCATAAAAACGGATATTTTTATATTATTTTCACAATTTTCAGACGTGATAATAATCGAGAAGTGATATCTAAAGAGCTATGAAGTGAAAGCTGATGATAATTGATAGTAAAATCTACTCTACTTCTTGTGCAATTTTATGGCGCCGCCATATTTGTATTCCGGCCTCTGAAGGACACCAACATGGCGGCTGCAAAACGCTACAATTTGGACACGGCGTTTCTTTGTCTGCTCTATAAGCTGTTGTTCATGGAAGCAAATAGTTTTTGTAACATTGATGAAAACCACCAATACCATGAGTAGGGAACCAATCAAATTGCTTGAAAATGCATTATCTTATGGTTAGTGCATTATAATAATTATATAAGTAATATATCAGTAATGTATCAGTAATTATTACTGACATTCCCTGCTTTACAACTGGGAAGATTGCTTTTACTATCGTACTGTTTATCCTTAGTACACATGTATTACGTATCACACATACCTTATTCTCACTAATTTTCGCGCGTACTTAATTTCGGGAAATCGACCGATCCGTATTTCGCGAGGCTTTATTTTCGCGATTTCAGAGAAAAAAGGGCTCATAGGCTTTAAAATTTTGCGAAAATATCGTCTTTATTTCCGCGTTTTTTTTTGCTATATCACGAAAATTAATACTCACGACAATAAGTGAGAATAAGGTACACATCACCACAAAAAAGCAACACTATATTTAACAAATAAAGAAGCCAAAACCATGTATTATACTGTCATAAAACACGACGGGAATTTGAGAACACGAGAGAAATTTAGAAAACACGAGCCACAGGCGAGTGTTTTCTATATTTCTCAAGTGTTCTCAAATTCCCGTCGTGTTTTATGACAGTATAATACATGGTTTTGGCTTTTTTATGTGCTTTAAAATATAGATTTACGCGCGCGAAACGATAAAACACGCTTTTCTATGTTTTATACTCTGTTATTAACTGGTCCACGACGAAAAGGAACATTCTGATTGGTTCCCTGAGCGGTCCGAATTTTGCAATACGGACCGCTAAGATGGACCGCTAACGAACTCATTTCGCCGAATTCCTTTTATGAAACATTGACCAAAGGAAAACTGTTTTCTATTATGTAGAGAAATTTGTCCTTATGTCTGTGGACAATTTTGGCCTTTTTTGGCTAAACTTTTCGCAAAGTGGTCTGAAAAATGCAAGAATATGCTTAGCTTTGGCGTGCGCGCGTTAGCCGAGAATGGTTGCATTAATTTATCAACAAATTTTTTAAAAAGCCATTATAATAAAAACTTTATTAAACTAGCTTGTTCGGTCCGTATTGGGAAATATTGGTCGAGTTCTTTTTTTGCAAGCTTATGGACCTCGCCTTCGGCTCGGTCCATAAACATGCAAAAAAGAACTCGACCAATATTTTCCCAATACGGACGTCACGCTAGTTCAATAACATCTATTTGTTATATGGCAAACTGGTCCACGACGAAAAGGAGCATTCTGATTGGTTCCCTGAGCGGTCCGAATTTTGCAGTACGGACCGCTAAGATGGACCGCTAACGAACTCATTTCGCCGAATTCCTTTTATGAAACATTGAACAAAGGAAAACTGTTTTCTATGTCTGGCGGACATTCGGTCCGGTCCATAAACTTGCAAAAAAAGACCTCGACCAATATTTTCCCAATACGGACCGAACAAGCTAGTTCAATAACATCTTTATAAAACTTGGTTTTTAACCAATCAGAGCGCGCGCAATTTTCAGTCTATATTTTAAACTGAAATACAAATGAAGCCTGGCTATATTTGGTTTTGGTCAGGGTGCTTCATTTATCGATATCTGAAACTTTAGCAATTCTGCTCAGTTCCTCTCTACTCAGTAGTGTATCAAAGGTTCCAAACTCAACTACCTTCCCCTCCTGAAAACTAGAATCTTGTCACAGTCTCTTATGATGTTCAGACGATGAGCTTTTGTGATGACTGTGGAGTCCCTCAGTTTCTCGCGCACCGTGTTCCAGATTGTTTGTTCTGTGTCTGGATCCACGTGTGCAGTGGGCTCATCCAAGATGATGATCTTGTTTTGATGTAACAGCACACGAGCCAAACAAATTAACTGCCGTTCTCCTACACTGACATTCGCACCATGTTCCAATAAGTCGTAGTCCAGGCATAAAGTAAAATAAAAGCAAGGATAGGGGGCTCAAGGTAAAATAAGTCACTCAAGAGAGGGGGGGGGCTTAACATTTTATTTCAAGTACATATTACATTGGTGAATCCATACCTATTGATAAGGTTGGGACCGAAAACTTTTCCACATGCTCTTTTCCTTCTGCTATGGCTCTATTGTACATTGCCACGGAGGTGATGTTATAAAACCCATCACGATGAAATGCTTCCCTCAAATAGACGCCCCCTGAAAGGTACTAGTTATTTTGTAATAATTACAAAAGCTAATAAATGAAAATAAGAAAGTCCAACAATACTACACGAACTGAAATAGGCACCTAATTAGGGAAGATGAATTCCTGTCCTCTCTGAGTGCCCTCCCTCAGTAGGTCTAATAATTTGCCCACAAACTATCCAAAATAATTATTCTGGTAAAGTGCGAAGGTGGATATTACAGAATCCATAGTTAATAGAGGGAAATGGTTATGAAGCCCGGCAAACTTCAAAGGAGCAAACAAAGAGGCCAAGATTTATGTTGGAAGGTCCATGACCGTGCACATCTTTTGTTTTGCGCTGATACACTATGCATGAATTAAGTAATCGAAACGTTTCTATTGGTTAGTTGCTTGAACACACGTAACCACCTATTGTATTTTGTCAGGTTTTGTGCCCGGTCAACCCCCAAAATAGCGAACAAAAACATATAACAAAGAACTTTGCTGGGCTTCATAACCATTTCCCTCTATTAACTATGCAGAGTCCGACAGCTTATTTTATTCCAGTGTGACAGCTTCTAATTGCAAAATGCGACAGCTATTACAAAGTGCCTCGGGTATTACAAAGTGCGACGAGATTATTACAAAGTGCGATAGTTATTAAAAAAGTGTGACGATTATTAAAAACTGCGACAGAACAGCAAGAGGCGGTGTAGGAGAAATCCTGAGACAAAAGTCGATAGAAACCAAGTGCTTGCAGTCTAACTGTGAAAGCATGACCTAGTATCTAATCTATCTTCCTCAGTCACACATAAAACAAAATGTGTGCTAGCTGTGTTGCCTTGGGTAATTATTTTTCTCCTTTGTAAAGCCTTTACGAAAGAAACGTTGCGATTCTTCCATAACGAATCCGAAAGCACCTTGAAATGGCTAAAATAGTGAACAACAAATCCAATGCGTGTACTTTCCGCGCTTTCAACTTCCAGTTCTTTAGAATTGAACAGGTAAAACATCGATAAAGCAGGTTATATTTACAAAAGCGAACACAACTTTAACATCTGTCATGCTTTTCACATTTCCGAATCATAAAACTACTATTGAAGTCAGTTGATAAGCAATATAAATCTCTTGTCAATATTGTTTTCTTAGTATTATATTCTCAGTTTTAATACACTCTCGTTTGTCCTCATACTGCTCAGATGGTGGACTGAATAGCGTGGACTCGGCACTACGACTAGTGCGATGCGCTACTGTACCAAGACATGTTCCGCAGTATGTCCATGACAGCGTGTCGAATGTGTCTCATCTTCCAGCAGTAAATTACAGGGTTCAAAGATGAATTAAGATATACAAGAGTAGACGAGAAAAGAAAAAATCTCTTCAAAACGATACTCGGGCCGTGGATTCTAATGGCGGCTATACAGATATAGAAAGGCAAATAACAAAGTAAAAACAAAATGTATACGTAGAATATACCGACTGCAGATTTAATGAGGCTAGTAACATTTGCCATTTCACTAGTCTGTTCTACTTGCTGCACTTGAAAGGCCTGAATCTGATTCTTGTGGCGTCGTACGGCTAAATAAATCCTGATGTACACCAATGTTGTAAGAACGAGACCAACAACTCCTAGAATGAATATAATAAGGGAGAAAATATTGAACGGAACCAACAATGCCATCAGAGATTCAAATGCACTAAGCAGCCATATTGAGATCACCACAGCAACAACACGCTTGTGAGTTACAAGCTCCTGGTATCTGAGATGAAGATGAATTGCCAAGAACCTGTCTACACTTACAGCCACAACACCCAGGAATGAAGCTGCAGAAAACAAACTCGCAATGATGTTAAAAGTCTTATACGTGCTACAGCTGGGATTGTTATGTTGTAACCCGTTGGCCAGAAGTGAGATGTAAAATGGTTGGACCAATAAACCAACACCAACATCAGAAACAGCAAGACTCACGAGCAATGTTCTTAACGTCTTTGGCAACGACGAAGTTTTTCTTATCGCGTGGATTGTCACAATGTTCAACATGATGGCGGTGTAGGATAGAAAACTGTTGAAGGCACAATTAGCGATGTAAGTCGAGCGAAGGTCTTCAAGTTCGGAGATTTTGGGGAAATACTGCAGCAAAAATTCACAATATGATTTCTTCATGATATGGATAGAAGTTTCTTTTAAAGGCACTGAGTGTCGAAGTAAGATAGTTTTCTTTCGTGGCGCCACGCCAGTGGATAACATTAAGTGCCTACTTGAAATGATTTCTTTACTTGCTAACACGATGATCCTCAACAAACGACGGCTGAATAATTTTGAAACGGCACTAATTTATACCACGATCATGAATTTGGTTTGAGTTCGTTATTGTCAGGTTTATTCAGCAGGCCATCTGTTTACTAAAAATAAAAGAAGTAGGTAGAAGTAATGTCTTCTTGTCTGTTTGCTGTCTCGAATTAATTTGGACATTTTAGCCGTAGTTAATGAGATATAGGAAAGACAACTACCGAATGAATGCCGGGTGAACAAATGCATATCAAAACTGTCATGGATATCCATTAAATATGGCTGAATTAAAACACACCAAGTGTGTTTAAAAAACACAGCGGAAAAAGTTATTTAAAGATGACTGGTTGAGACAGAGAGTGTTTTTGAAGTTTTCATTTCGAGGTCAAAATTGTCAAACTTACTCGCTCCTGATTGGCCGAGCGACAAGATTACTTGCTCCATGGAGCGACAATAAATTGAGACGAACTACCGAACCAACAACCACGAGTTTAATAATACAGAACAAGCGAGTAACAACAAGCTCGCGAGGATTGTGGTAACAATTGAAGCATGCATAAACACGAGAAACCGCGGAAGATCGCGGGCGCAACTTAGTAATAATATGGCAACTAAATAATTATGGCGTGACCACTTTTTCCTCTCACTAGCCTGAAAGGCTGGAACTTAGGTAGCAAATGTAACAGTAATAAATGACAAACGAAGGTGAAAAAAAAGTTCAAAGCAAGGTTCAAAGTACATAGTCTTTCAGATAATCAGGTCGTCGGGTGGGACGGCTGGACCGGCGAGGATTCTTCAAAGGTAGAGGTAGGAATTTCTTCACCATCTGAGTCTTCACCATCTGTATTGGGAACTGGAACATTTTCATCCAGGGCTACGGATTACGGAAGTACTCCTTGTAGAACAGGTACTAGTCACTGGATCCGGAGGGAATGTGAACTCAGCAGGAGTCAGGGGTGGGATCACAGGACGTGGATGCGGAGAAGAGGAAGGAATGGTAGATTCCTCATTAACGATATCTTGGTGGACGTCCGGACAGTAACGACGTGTAGGATGGGGCACGGGCTCCATTTGATCAGGAACGCGATAGCACTCTGACAGTTTGATGCGGTAGGACGTTGAACGAAGCTGGGTACCAGCAAACTTCCGCACATTGCACCAGGAGCCATCAACCGGAACCACATGATACCGATCACGGGCACGGGTCTTGGAGGCATCGGAGGTGATGTATACTAAATCACCAACTTGTACTGACGAGGACGCAGGAGGGCAGCTACCGGAGGCTTTGGATCTTTCACTGGCTGGGTGATTACTAAGACGCAGGAAGTGCTGTTGTCTTATCAACTGAAGATCAGACAAATAAATTTGTGAGTTGGTGAACTGGTCACGTTGAAACCACATTTTTACGAGCCGACAAACCTCTGTTACGGATGCGGGTGTTGAGGTTGGCAGTGGCGATAGCCAGAGAAACAGGAGAAATGGGACCAGCCTCTGGACAAATACGGAGAAGTTCGTCACCTAGTTCAGCAACAGGATTCTTGTTCAGGTTCTTGATTCTTCCAACCTCTATAGTAATACCGTGCTGGCGGAGAACTTCATCATTGGACAGTGAAGAGAAGACAGGGGCGGGGTCCACCCTTATGACGGAAGGGGGACAAGCTAAAGGGCGTAGTTCAAGGCAGAGGCGGAGTAGACCTGCACGGAGGGACTCACGGCGCTCGTTATTCAGTACGAAGGAAGAGGTGTAGGAGCCGGACGTCTCGCGGACGATTAGCATAAGTTGACGGTACCGCTTTATGACGTCAGCAGCGAATGAAAGGCCAATTCCTTCTGGGGGATCAGAGGTGGATTGCTCCACCAGACTGGAAGGCACTTATTTGAGTGAAGAGCACAGGTGGCAAGACTGGGTGCTTTGTCGAGATGCTTTGCTAGGGCTTTGTCGAGGTCTAATGCGAAGAAATAACGCTGCACAACCATGCAGTTTCATTTGGTGGCGAGAAGGATGATCCAGCTTTACATGTAGGGCGGACAGGAAGCCGTCAATTACAGGCCTTGGGATGACTATACACTCACGAGGAGAGGCAAAGGACTCATCACGTTCTACAATGAGTATACCGTCCCGGGAGATGGCAACTGTGTTTAGATAACGTTTGACATCCTTGATATTTGTCAACTTCTTGGAGGGACGGGTTCCTTGCTTGAGGTGAGAATGAACACGTCGTAGGTCTGGACAATCGAGCTGAGTTTGGAGCCAAGCGGAACGGCTTGTGAAGGGTAGAGATACAGAGCCACAGAGCACATCGTGGACGGTAATAGGGCGTACGGCCAGGTCCTCAGCTTCGGACACGAATGAGCATATTTGGCAACGGGGATCATCGCAGGCTGGTGCGTTGCGGCTAGCAAAATCAGAGGGCAGGTTAGCAGAGCCAGCTAGGTGGAGAAGCTAGAGAGATCTGGTAACGGCTAACGGTGGACAAGAATGTAGTCACACGAGGGCTGGAGGAGAACAGACTCCGGCAAAGTTTGTCGAGGGCTTGGACACACGGCT
Organism: Desmophyllum pertusum; assembly: GCA_029204205.1. Lineage (NCBI taxonomy): Eukaryota > Metazoa > Cnidaria > Anthozoa > Scleractinia > Caryophylliidae > Desmophyllum > Desmophyllum pertusum. Next base: position 6,213,357 of record MU827778.1, on the reverse strand, counting down.
TGCTATCGGTGAGTAAATGAGTCTTGGACTTGGACTGGATGATGTAAGGAGCAAAGTGTTTTATAGCAGTAGCAATGGACAGTGCTTCTATTTCACACGGCAACCAGGACACTTGATGTTTTTGAACCTGGCACTGATGAAACCGGCTAGATGGAGCTTCTGGTTGCGGAGAGCATAGAGGGTTGCACCAAGGCCACCCATTTTGACGGAACCATCAATCACGATCCAGAGGTGATCATCAGGTTTTGGGAGAACAATGGATTTGTTGGACGTAAGAGCCTTTTGGGAGGAGTGGAAGGACGCTAGGAGCTCATCAGACCAGACAACTGTATCCTGTGATTGACAACCAGCGACGAGCGCTTCGAGTGAGCAAGGAGGCGCGCATGACCATTCAGGACACGACCAAGCATCTTGTAAGGACCAATGAAGGAGCGGAGATCACGGACAGTCTTGGGAGGTTTACAGGATGACAGGGCAGCTATACGATAGGGAGATGCACGAATGGAGCCTTGGGACCATACCCAGCCAAGAATAGTAGTAGAAGCAGGACAAATGATGGTTTTCTCACCCAAAACACAGCACATTAATGCTTCTAGATCAGAGCTGTTTCGGAGCCAGGAATGCCCATGGCGCAACGAGTATAGACGCGGACTCCCTTGAAGGGGGACACTACGCTGCAGTACTTCATGGACTGTCTTGATAGGGGGATTTGGTAGAAAGCCTTTGACAAGTCAGATACTATGATGTATTGCCAGCAAGCGATCTTGAGAAGTGTGGAGTCAACATCTGGCATGAGTGAGGGTTGCGGTTTACTGTAACGACCCACATCTGTGAAAGCTGTAACAAAGCGGAAGCCACCATTCCACTTCTTTACTAGAAAGGAAATGTGAATTAATTAATGTAGATAGATCGGCAAACTAGTTCCTTTAGTGTATGTAACTTGTTTTGTGTTTAAATTAATTAAAAAAAAATGAAAGAAAGAAAGGAAGGATTTAAGTACTCCACAACCACCTTTAGGTTAGGGCAGCGGAAGACGCCTTGAGCCTCAAGCTCATCAAACTTGCTCTGGAGCAGGTCTAGTTGATCACGGGAATACTGTGGGACACGGCCTTTGCGCTGGGGTGGCTCGACTGGGCCCATGTTTACAATGCTTTGGATTGGACCAGCAGCACCATTGTACCCAGGGATGCGAGCGTCAAAGACGACTTGAAATTATTTCAGGAGAGACGCGAAGGAAGCTTTCTCGGAGGCGGATAATAAACCATCGGGATCAACACGGACAGTCTCTCTGGGAGAGTTCGGAGCCGGCGTGGGCTTGGAAGGAGAAGAGGAGGGCAACTTGATCGGTGTGGATTTGGGAGGAGGATCAGAAACGACATGACGTGCCTGGCAGAAATGGTCGTTATTTCGTACGAGTAGAGGTTCCTCAGTGTCGTTGAGAAGTCTCAGCTTACCGCCGACGGCTTGGATAATGTCTGGATGAGGCCAGGCATGAACAGATTTGAGGACGCCAGAGGAGACGGAGTCAGTCCGAGGTTCAATGGCAAGTGGGGAGTCCTTAAGCAAATCAGGAGGGGCTTCAACCTCTAGAAACTCTCCCAGCCAAACAGTGGTGTTCACACTAGAGGCACGTAGGAGATGGCAGGCCCTGACGGCTCGATGGGTCTGTGAGGTTTGAGAGAATCCATAGGAGACAGTGTCTGAACCAGCGATAATTAACGATTTCGTGTTTGGCCTCATTTTGTCGCTGCAACTTGATGCACAAATTCAAACAAGTTTGAATTTGTGCAACCTGTCGCAGCGACAATGATTTGTCATTAAAATGGACATGTCACACGAAGGGAATTCTCGCTGCGACTTGTCCCTGCGCCATGTACATGTCGCTGCCACCTGTCGCCTAGAGTGTCCTGGTATTTAGTGCGATGCGCGATTTCTGTACCAAGGCCAGTTCTGTAGTATGTCCATGACAGCGTGTCGAATGTGTCTCATCTTCCAGCAGTAAAGTACAGGGTTCAAAGATGAATTAAGATATACAAGAGTAGACGAGAAAATAACAAATCTCTTCCAAGCGATACTCGAGCCGTGGATTCTAATGGCAGCCAAACAGATATAGAAAGGCAAATAACAACCCAAAAATAAAATATATACGTAGAATATACCGACGGCAGATTTAATGAGGCTAGTCTGTTCTACTTGGTGCACTTGCAGGGCCTGAATCTGATTCTTGTGGCGTCGTACGGCTATATAAATCCTGATGTAAGCCATTGTTGTAAGAACGACACCCACAACTCCAAGAATGATAAAAATAAGGGAGACAACATTGAACGGAACCAACAATGTCATTAGAGATTCAAATGCACTAAGCATCCATATTGAGATCACCACAGAAACAACACGCTTGTGAGTCACAAGTTCCTGGTATCTGAGATGAAGATGAATTGCCAGGAACCTGTCTACACTTACAGCCACAACACCAAAGAACGAAGCTGCAGAAAAGAAACTCGCAATGATGTTAGATGCCTTATACGTGCTACAGCTGGGATTGTTATGTTGTAATCGTTGACAAGAAATGAGATGTAAAATGGTTGGACCAATAAAACAACACCAACATCAGAAACAGCAAGACTCACGAGCAATGTTTTCAAAGTCTTTGGCAATGACGAAGTTTTTCTTATTGCGTGGATAGCTACAATGTTCAACATGATGGCGGTGTAGGATAGGAAACTGTTGAAGGCACAATTAGCGATGTAAGTCGAACGAAGGTCTTCAAGTTCGGAGATTTTGGGGAAGTACTGCATCAATGCTTCACAAGATGATTTCATGATATCCATTCAAGTTTCTTTAAGGCACTGAGTGTTTGTCTTACAAGGTGTTTCACGAAGATAATTACCTTTCTTAGCGCTACAAAATCTGAATCCCTTACCTCATCACATAGGGGAAAAATTGATCAAGTGTATTTTGGTAATAGAGGGATTGATTGGGCGAGCGGCACAATTACTCGCTCCTAACTGAGCGCGATATAATTAATATTCCAGGAGTCGCATTTCCTGAGGAAACGAAGGCAGTGCATCCACTATTCCAATGCTCGGTCTCTGAAATTTTTCGTCTACATAAAACATAATTTAAACTGAATGATTCGTGAAGCTTTCAGTGAAATAAGACGAAACTAGTAATCTATTCGTGGGGCTTGACTGACTCTCTAATTACGTATCATAGTCAAAGCAAGAAGTAAACGTCGCTGCTCTCTGTGTGAGCTCGAGGCTAAAAAGCTATCTCTTAATTTGTAAATTTCAGCCGTGGTAAATGAGATATAAGAGACATAACTACCGAATGAATGTGTGTTACTCAAAAATAAGCGGAACAGGTGAATACCAAAAATGTCATCAGTGGATATTCATTAAATGTTGCCGAATTAAAACAAATAATTCACAAAATGATTTCTTCATGTTTTTAAAATCTTTGGCAACGACGAGGTTTTTGTTATCGCGTGGATTGTTCAACATGATGGCGGTGTAGGATAGGAAACTGTTGAAGACACAATTAGCGATGTAAGTCGAACGAAGGTCTCCAGGTTCGGAGATTTGGGGAAATACTGCAGCAATAATTCACAAAATGATTTCTTCATGATATCGATTCAAGTTTCTTTCATTTGTCTTACAAGGTGTTTCACGAAGGACAATCATTAAATATTCATAAAATATTGCCGAATTAAAACAAAGTGTCTTTTTAATAAAACATAGGGAGAAAACTTATTAAATGATGACTGGTTGAAACAGAGTGCATTTTTAAAATATTATTTTGATCGAGAGAAAACTTGTCAAAATTACTCGCTCCTGATTGGCCGAGCGGCAAAATTACTCGCTCCTGTTTGGCTGAGCGCGCTGCATTAGTTTCTGCACTTAGTTGACGTTTGTTGAAACAACAGGATTTTGAGCAGAAATTTCAAATACATACAACGCAAACTTACTGCTTTAGAGTTTGACCTTTCTGAGTTATTTGGTGAAAAAATAATGGAAACGGGGTGATAACTTGAAACGAAATTCCGAAAGCTGAATGTTAGTGAGTTTCACTCGTAAGATTATATTTCAGTTGAAAACTTAGAAAACGTGGATCAAGTAACTGCCTGGCGAGTTTGGTTTTACATTGATGGCGACCAAGATTCTTCGCTTTACTTCAGTTAAATACAGCTTGATGTAACCTAAAGTAGCATTGTATATGCCAAGCAGTTCGCAGCAGCCAGCTTTAATACATGCAAACAAGTGAATGAAATTTAATCGACTTGATATATGTGGCATAAATTTACTTGAAATATCTGTTACTTTTTATTTTTTAAATCATGAAACTAACATTACTGAACTCGGGTGCGCGGAGATATGAAATGGCGATATTCCGAAGAATTCCGACCATTTTCCGAAGATTCCCGAATGTTGTCTGAAGGTCATAAGGGCGTTTCCGAACATTTACCGAAGATTAAAGAAGATTGCCGAGGAATATCGGAAGATGTTTCGACTGAATATTGACAAACTTTGGCTCATTCAGCTAGCATTGAAACAGGGCGAACTTATCAGCAAACGTGACGTCAGATCTTAGTTGTAATACCCTCTTGTTCGACCAATTTGTTTGTCCTTCAGATGCAGGCCGAGTCCAGACTGCGCGTGGTCCTTGTTATATACAGAAGGCGTTTATCACCAACCACAATACTGAGTCACCGTGGTGGAATCATGGCATGTCCGGCTCTGAGATTCAGGTGTGATGCGCGATTTCTGTACCAAGACATGTTCCGTAATATGTTCATGACAGCTTGTCGAATGTGTCTCATCTTCCAGCAGTAAATTACTGGGTTCAAAGATGAATTAAGATATACAAGAGTAGACGAGAAAAGAAAAAATCTCTTCAAAACAATACTAGGGCCGTGGATTCTAATGGTGACTATACAGATATAGAAAGGCAAATAACAAAGCAAAAACAAAATATATACGTAGAATATACCGACTGCAGATTTAATGAGGCTAGTAAAATGTTCCATTTCACTAGTCTGTTCTACTTGGTGCACTTGAAGGGCCTGAATCTGATTCTTGTGGCGTCGTACGGCTAAATAAATCCTGATGTACACCAATGCTGTAAGAACGAGACCAACAACTCCAAGAATAAATATAATAAGGGAGACGATATTGAACGGAACCACCAATGCCATCAGAGATTCAAATGCACTAAGCAGCCATATTGAGGTCACCACAGCAACAACACGCTTGTGAGTTACAAGCTCCTGGTATCTGAGATGAAGATAAATAGCCAAGAACCTGTCTACACTTACAGCCACAACACCAAAGAACGAAGCTGCAGAAAAGAAACTCGCAATGATGTTAGATGCCTTATACGTGCTACAGCTGGGATTTTTATGTTGTAATCCGTTGACAAGAAATGAAATGTAAAATGGTTGGACCAATAAACCAACACCAACATCAGAAACAGCAAGACTCACGAGCAATGTTCTTAAAGTCTTTGGCAACGACGAAGTTTTTCTTATCGCGTGGATTGTTACAATGTTTAACATGATGGCGGTGTAGGATAGAAAACTGTTGAAGGCACAATTAGCGATGTAAGTCGAACGAAGGTCTTCAAGTTCGGAGATTTTGGGGAAATACTGCAGAAAAAATTCACAAGATGATTTCTTCATGATATTGATAGACGTTACTTTTTAAAGGCACTGAGTGTCGAACAAACTGTTTCACGATGACGCAATGATCCTCAACAAACGACGGCAGTAAATTTGAAACTGCTAATTTATACCACGATCATGAATTTTCTGATCAGAATTAAACGTAAACATCACTGGCTTGAGTTATTGACAGGTGTAATGGTCAAGCCATCATGGCATGTTTATATAAAGAGCCGTTTAGTATGTTAATGGAGTGTACACCTGCAAACTGCTGCAAGTTTCCTGTGCAGCGTAGCAAGCACGATGAACGGTCCATCGCCAAGTGTGGGTTGTAGTTTTGCCAGCAGTAATGCATTATTCGAGCAAATAAAAGAGCCGTTTAGCATGTTAATGAGTGTACACCTGCAAACTGCTGCAAGTTTCCTGTGCAGCGTAGCATGCACGATGAACGGTCCATCGCCAAGTGTGGGTTGTAGTTTTGCCAGCAGTAATGCATTATTCGAGCAAATAAGTTATATGAAGATGAACGCTTGATATTGACAATGTCACAAAACATGCGACCAAAACGTTGTGAATTAAAGGGACACTGTCCTCATTTTTGGCATGATTTTGGGAAGCTCAGAAACATATCTAGATCATAGGAAGCTGAACAATAATGGTTTGATTCTGTAGAATAGTACTCTACAAATGACAGCAACCCATTAGGAAGTGAGGATGACTAACGACAGCGAGGATGGAAATGGATTACAATATGGATTTTTGAAAAAGTGACAGGCTGTCAGTTTTTCAAACTTTCAAGTTTGGCTCGGAAATCTTTGAAATTTTGCAAAAATGTTGTTGTAGTATGGAATTTCTAAGAAAAAATGCATTTTATCATTTAGTTAGACTTAATTAAGTTCTTATTCCATAAATTTAGGGACCATTTCGTGCATTTATAACAGTTTTGAGCAAATACACGGGACAGTGTCTTTAACAGCTAAAGGAAACAAATCGCTAGTAGATCGCCAAGACACTTACGTTAACAGATCTAGAAATACATTAGTTTCTCACGGCAAGCAGCGGGTTAATTAACCATTGGACTGAAGCCCTGAGACAACTATCAAAGTCGAAAGAAACCGGGTACTTGCAGTCTAACTGTTTTAGCATGACCTAGTGGCTAATCTATCTTCCTCAGTCACACATAAAACAAAATGTCTGCTAGCTGTTGTGCCTTGAGTAATTTTTCTCCTCAGTTGGAAATCCTTTACGAAAGAAACGTTGCGATTCTTCCATAACGATAACCCGAAAGCACCTTGACATGGCTAAAATAGTGAACAACAAATCCAATGCGTGTACTTTCCGCGCTTTCAACTTCCAGTTCTTTAGAATTGAAAAAGACATTAACACTGCAGGTAAAACAGGTTATAATTACAAAAGCAAACACAACTTTAGCATCTGTCATGCATGCTTTTCACATTTCCGAATCATAAAACTACTATCGAAGTCAGTTAATAAGCTATATAAATCTCTTGTCAATATTGTTTCCTTAGTATTATATTATTATATTGTGAGTTTTGATACACTCTCGTTTGTTCTCGTGCAGCTCAGATTGTGGAATAGCATGGACCGAACTACGACTAGTGTGATGCGCTACTTCTGTATACCAAGACATGTCCCGTAGTGTGTCCATGAAAGCGTGTCGAATGTGTCTCATCTTCCAGTTGAGATATATGAGAGTCGATAAGGAAAGAAAAGTTATCTTCAAAGCGATACTCGGGCCATTGCTTTCAATGGCAACCAAATAAATAAAGAAAGGGTAAATAACAAACCCAAAACACGAGATATACGTAGAATATACCGACTGCAGATTTTAAGATGCAGGCAAAATTTGTCATTTCGCCATTCCGTTCTACTTGTAGCACTTGCAGGACCTGAAACTGATTCTTGTGACGTCGTACGGCTAAATACATCCTGCTGTAAACCATTGTCGTAAGAGCGAGACCCACCACTCCACAAATGGATAGAAATAGGGAGCAAATATCTGGCGGAACCCACAATATTGTTAAAGAAATAAATGCACTAAACATCCATATTGAGATCACCACAGCAACAACACGCTTGTGAGTTACAAGTTCCTGGTATCTAAGATGAAGATGAATTGCCAAGAATCTGTCTATACTTATGACCACATATACAACACCCGAGAACGAAACGAGGCAAAATAATAAGGAAACTATGTTCCAAAACATGATGGTGCTACAACCGGAATTATTCTGTTGTAACCATGCACTTCACCAGAATTGAGATGTAAAATGGTTGGACCAATAAACCAACACCACCATCAGAAACAGCAAGACTCACGAGCAATGTTTTAAAGTCTTTGGCATCGACGAAGTTTTTCTTATCGCGTGGATAGCTACAATGTTCAACATGATGCTGTTCAATTCGAAGTTTATGACAGTTTTCCAAAGATTTCCGAAGATTTCCCGAATGTTGTCTGAAGGTCATACGAGCGTTTCCGTACATTTACCGAAGATTGCCGAGGAATATGCGAAGATGTTTCGACTGGGTATCGACAAACTTTGGCTCATTCAGCATTGAAACATGGCAAACTTGTCAGCAAACACGTCATCGATATCTTCACGTACAATACAATACAATACAAAGCCTTTATTTCAACACGATAAGTATAAAAGCTACAAGCTTATGGGGTCGTGCATCTAAAAGTAATAATTACATACATTCGGAACCATATAGTATATACTATCTACATTATTTTAATAAGGAGGAAAAATAAATAAATAAATAAATAAATAAATAGAACAGAAACTGTATTTTTCAAAAGTAAATAAAATCAGTGTCCCTAAACTTAGTTGTGGAAACTGATGTTGTGTTAAAACTGAACTGATCAAATTCTTTAATGTTCTTTAGGACCTTGTCCAGATATTTGGAATTAACTTTTGATAACGAAGTATCACAAGCTATCATAGAGTTCCATAGCGTGGCTCCTCTGTAGGAGACAGAATTCTGTACAAACTTTGTATTAAATCGAGGTATCACAAGTGCATCTTGCAGTCTGAAATCGTGTACTCTTATGCGCCTGCTAACAATATTATTGCATAACAAAGTGGGTAGACGATCGTTAAAAGCCCTATGAATACACATAAATACAGTCATTTTATAAGTGTAAATGAGTGAAGGCCAGTTCGCACGAATCAGAGCATCTGCCGATGGGATGTCTTTCGCCATGTTGTAAATAATTTTTGCGGCCCTGCAATGCTGCTTGTTGATTGCGTTTAAATTCTCGTGGTTGGTGCAGCTCCCCCACAGCAGTATTCCGTAATTTACGGATGGCAAAATAACTTTAAAATAAAATTGTTCGAGGACAGTTTTAGGTAGGAATCTAGATCTCTTGAGTAGGTCGAGTTTAGTACCAAAGCTCTTCTTCAGCTCCTGAGTGTGAGGTATCCAGCTCAACCTGTCATCTACTGTCATCCCCAGTAGACGGGTCTTGCTTACCCACTTGACGTTAGAACTCCCGATGAACAAAGGTCTAATCGGACCCATGCAATTGGAGCGTGTTATCAACATAGCCTCGCATTTCTTCGGGTGCGGTGTTAGCTTGTTCTTCAGACACCATTCGTAAAGTTCCGAAAGCGCCTTATTCAGCTGGGCTGTAGCGTCGTCCGCGTCTTTACTAATGCAATATACAGTTGTGTCGTCCGCGTACATGTAGACTTGCCCTGATTTCACCGAAGATGGTAAATCATTGGTGAACAGGGTGAAGAGTGTCGGTCCCAGTACTGAGCCTTGAGGAATACCATATGAGACTGGGAGTGACTCCGATTTCGTTCCATTGACGACCGTAAATTGACTCCTGTCGTGGAGATAATTCCTAAGCCAGTTCAAAAGCTTGCCCGACACGCCAAATTCTCTTTGAAGTTTTGTGTCTAGGATAGTATGGTTTACGCTGTCGAATGCTTTGCGGAAGTCGATAAAAGCCACAGCTACAACCATACCTGTGTCCACCGCCTTTCTCCACACTTCTGTTAGGTGCAACAACAAAAGTTCAGTCGAAAACCCAGTCCGGTAGGCCCACTGTCTATCCGATACAAGTTTGTTCTCCTTAAAAGTATGGTTAACGAGCCTATCGTTGGCTTCAGACTCCAAAATCTTGCTGGGGATGCTTAGCAACGACACAGGCCTGTAGTTACCCCTATCAGTCTCCTCATCCTTCTTAAAGATAGGGGTAATCCTGGCTTGCTTCCAGGTTGAGTACACCGTTTCACATTCTATGCTGTGTTGGTAAAGCGCTATCAGCGCTGGTATAATAGCGTCGCCGGCCAGCCTCAGTAATTTCGGTTGAATGGTGTCTGGCCCTGAGGACTTCTTCGCTTTAAGTGTGCTGACTTTGTGCCGTACAGCGTTTTTTGATATGAGGAATTCGGATATCTGTGGTACTTCTATGGATTCTGTATCAATTACCGAGTGTTGAGTATTGACTGTAGGCGGTAATGAATTAGCGAGTTTTTCCCCGATGGTCGCGAAGTACGAGTTTAATAGTCCTGCCTTTTCCTTGTCATCTAAAGCTAATGACTTGTCGTCTCTTTTCAGAGGACCAATATTCTTTCGCACTTTCGGGTTGGTTGCTTTGTTTATTAAGTTCCAATACGCAGCAGAGTTCTTCACTTCGTTAAACATGTCAGAGAAATACGAAGCCTTTGCATTCCTCAATGCTCTTGTCACTTCGTTTCTGATTTTCTTATACTCCGACCATAGGTCTGGGCATTTAGTCGTTACAGCTGATTTAAATAACTTATACCTCCGGTTCATTTTAAATCTAATTTCGTTGGTTATCCAGGGAGGAGAGCAGCTTTTTACTTTAACTTCCTTCCAGGGAGCGTGATCATCGCAGATGTCATCTAACAGATTTTGCCATGCCCACAAGAGATCGTCTGGGTCTTCGAAAGTTGAAGCTATGTGGAATGGCGCTGTTTCAATATCGCGCCTGAAATTTTCTATGTTCATTCTCTTGTAATCTCTTATTTTGATGATCTTTGGTGGGGTCTTTTGTTCTTTAATCGAAGTGTAGCGTAAATTAAATCGTGGTCTGAGATACCCAAGGGAAATGTTCCAGTAGAGCTGACCAGATCCTTTCTTGTTGTTACAATCAGGTCAATTAAGGTGCTAGACGTGGCGGAGGTTCTTGTTGGTTCGGTAATTACATTCTGCATATTGAATACATTAAATATGGACTGCAGTTTGTTTGTGTTTAATTCTTGGACAAAGAAATCGCAATTGAAGTCCCCCAATAAAACGATGTTGGATGATTTCAGCCAGGCTTTTTCGAGGGGGGAGGCAATTAGATTGAAGAAATCACCTGCGTCCGGTGGTCTGTACAAAACTGAGAATAATACCGAAGTGCTGGGAAATTTCACCTGCAGCCATATTGCTTCCAGACCAGTCGAAAACAGATCTCTTCTATGAGTAGCCCTCAAGTGCTCTGCATAGTACATCATACAGCCACCACCCTTTCGCCCGATCCTGTCAAGTCTAACAAACTTCATTCCCTCAATTTCTAGTGCGTTATTTGGTACCGATTTATCCAAATGAGTCTCTGTGATAGCAAGAATTTCAAACTTGCACAGTAGTTGTAAACAGCGTAGTTCATCACGTGTGAAAGATACGCTCTTGTTTGTCCTTCAGATGCAGGCCGAGTCCAGACTGCGCGCGGTCCTTGTTATATACAGAAGGCGTTTATTACCAACTACAATACTGAGTCACCGTGGTGGAATCATGGCACATGTCCGACTCTGCGATTCAGGTGTGATGCGCGATTTCTGTACCAAGACATGTTCCGTAATATGTTCATGACAGCTTGTCGAATGTGTCTCATCTTCCAGCAGTAAATTACTGGGTTCAAAGATGAATTAAGATATACAAGAGTAGACGAGAAAAGAAAAAATCTCTTCAAAACAATACTAGGGCCGTGGATTCTAATGGGACTATACAGATATAGAAAGGCAAATAACAAAGCAAAAACAAAATATATACGTAGAATATACCGACTGCAGATTTAATGAGGCTAGTAAAATTTGCCATTTCACTAGTCTGTTCTACTTGCTGCACTTGAAGGGCCTGAATCTGATTCTTGTGGCGTCGTACGGCTAAATAAATCCTGATGTACACCAATGCTGTAAGAACGAGACCAACAACTCCAAGAATAAATATAATAAGGGAGACAACATTGAACGGAACCCACAATGCCATCAGAGATTCAAATACACTAAGCAGCCATATTGAGGTCACCACAGCAACAACACGCTTGTGAGTTACAAGCTCCTGGTATCTGAGATGAAGATGAATTGATAAGAACCTGTCTACACTTACAGCCACAACACCAAAGAACGAAGCTGCAGAAAAGAAACTCGCAATGATGTTAGATGCCTTATACGTGCTACAGCTGGGATTTTTATGTTGTAATCCGTTGACAAGAAATGAAATGTAAAATGGTTGGACCAATAAACCAACACCAACATCAGAAACAGCAAGACTCACGAGCAATGTTCTTAAAGTCTTTGGCAACGACGAAGTTTTTCTTATCGCGTGGATTGTTACAATGTTCAACATGATGGCGGTGTAGGATAGAAAAACTGTTGAAGGCACAGTTAGCGATGTAAGTCGAACGAAGGTCTTCAAGTTCGGAGATTTTGGGGAAGTACTGCAGCAAAAATACACAAGATGATTTCTTCATGATATGGATAGAAGTGTTTCTTTTTGAAGGCACTGAGTGTCGAAGTAAGATAGTTTTCTTTCGTGGCGCCACGCCAGTGGATAACATTAAGTGCCTACTTGAAATGATTTCTTTACTTACTAACACGATGATCCTCAACAAACGACGGCTGAATAAATTTGAAACTGCTAATTTATACGCCGATCATGAATTTGGTTTGAGTTCGTTATTGTCAGGTTTATTCAGCAGGCCATCCGGTTTACTGAAAATTAAAAGAAGTAGGTATAAGTAATGTCTTCTTGTCTGTTTGCTGTCTCGAATTAATTTGGACATTTTAGCCATAGTTAATGAGATATAGGAAAGACAAATACCGAATGAATGCCGGGTGAACAAATGCATGGCAAAACTGTCATGGATATCCATTAAATATTGCTGAATTAAAACACACCAAGTGTGTTTAAAAACACAGGGAAAAAGTTATTTAAAGATGACTGGTTGAGACAGTTGGTGTTTTTGAAGTTTTCTTTTCGAGATCAAAATTGTCAAACGTACTCTCTCCTGATTGGCCGAGCGACAAAATTACTTGCTCCATGCAGCGCCAATAAATTGAGACGAACTTCCGAACCAACAACCACGAGTTTAATAATACAGAACAAGCGAGTAACAACAAGCTCGAGAGGGATTGTGGTAACAATTGAAGCATGCATAAACACGAGAAACCGCGAAAGATCGCGGGCGCAACTTAGTAATAATATGGCAACTAAATAATTACGGCGTGACCACTTTTTCCTCTCACTAGCCTGAAAGGCTGGAACTTAGGCCCAGTTCAGACGCCGTACTTCACATGAGCCGAATCGAATACGATGAATTAAGTTCATGTGAGGTACGGCGTCTGAATCAATTCAGAATGGCTGAATGAATTCGGATCGGCTCAGCCGTTCTTCCCGCCTGGCCCAGCCGGGAATAATGGCTGTGGACCGGCTTTGATTCAGACGCCGAACTTCACATGAGCCGAAACAAATGCATGAATTATTATAATGTATTTTTCAGTATAACAGCAATTTTCCCCTATTAATTTAAGTTCGGCTGAATTAAGCTCGGCGTCTGAATCAATTCAGCCGGTCTAAATTAATTTGGGTCGGCCTAAATTCGAATTCGATTCGGCTCATATGAAGTACGGCGTCTGAACTGGGCCTAAGGTAGCAAATGTAACAGTAATAAATGACAAACGAAGGTGAAAAAAAAATACAAAGTTCAAAGCAAAGTTCAAAGTACATCAGTACAAAGTACAGTTCAAAGTTTTTCTTATCGCGTGGATTGTTACAATGTTCAACACGATGGCGGTGTAGGATAAAAAACTGTTGAAGGCACAATTAGCGATGTAAGTCGACCGAAGGTCTTCAAGTTCGGAGATTTGGGGAAATACTGCAGCAAAAATTCACAATATGATTTCTTCATGATATCGATTGAAGTTTCTTCATTTGTCTTACAAGGTGTTTCACGAAGGACATTCATTAAATATTCATTCAAAATATTGCCGAATTAAAACAGTGTCTTTTTAATAAAACATAGGGAGAAAACGTATTAAATGATGACTGGTTGAAACGGAGTGCATTTTTTAAATATTATTTTGATCGAGAGAAAACTTGTCAAAATTACTCGCTCCTGATTGGCCGAGCGGCAAAATGACTCGCTCCTGTTTGGCGGAGTGCGCTGCATTAGTTTCTGCACTTAGTTGACGTTTGTTGAAACAGGAGGATTTTGAGCAGAAATTTCAAATACATACAACGCTCACTTACTGCTTTAGAGTTTTAACTTTCTGAGTTATTTGATGAAAAGATAATGGAAACGGGGTGATAACTTGAAACGAAGTTCCGAAAGCCGAATCTCAGTAAGTTTCACTCGTAAGATTATTTGAGTTGAACACTAGAAAACGTGGATCAAGTGGCTGAATGGCTAGTTTGGTTTTACACGGATGGCGAGCAAGATTTTTCGCGTCACTTCAGTTAAATACAGCTTGATGCAACCTAAAGTAGCATTGTATATGCCAAGCAGTTCGCAGCAGCCAGCTCTAATACATGCAAACAAAGTGAATGAAATTTACTCGACCTGATATATATACATTTACTTGAAATATCTGTTGCTTTTTATTTTTTAAATCATGAAACTAACATTACGGAACTCGGGTGCGCGGAGATATGAAATTTCTCTTCGAGTGTTCAACTCGAAGTTTATGACGATTTTCCGAAGATTTCCGACCATTTCCCGAAGATTTCCGAAGATTCCGGAATGTTGTCTCAAGGTCATACGAAGGTTTCCGAACATTTACCGCAGATTACCTAAGATTGCCGAAGATTGCTGCGGAATATCCGAAGATGTTTCGACTGAATATCGTCCTTGTTATAGTTTATCACCAACCGTCTCACCAACCACAATACTGAGTCACGGTGGTGGAATCATGGCATGTCCGGCTCTGCGATTCAGGTGTGATGCGCGATTTCTGTACCAAGACATGTTCCGTAATATGTCCATGACAGCGTGTCGAATGTGTCTCATCTTCCAGCAGTAAAATTACTGGGTTCAAAGATGAATTAAGATATACAAGAGTAGACGAGAAAAGAAAAAATCTCTTCAAAACAATACTAGGGCCGTGGATTGCCATGGCAGCTAAACAGATATAAAAAGGCAAATAACAAAGCAAAAACAAAATGTATACGTAGAATATACCGACTGCAGATTTAATGAGGCTAGTAAAATGTGCCATTTCACAAGTCTGTTCTACTTGTTGTACTTGCAGGGCCTGAATCTGATTCTTGTGGCGTCGTACGGCTAAATAAATCCTCCTGTAAGCCAATGTTTGTAAGAACGAGACCAACAACTCCTAGAATAAATATAATAAGGGAGACGACATTGAACGGAACCCACAATGCCATCAGAGATTCAAATGCACTAAGCAGCCATATTGAGATCACCACAGCAACAACACGCTTGTGAGTTACAAGTTCCTGGTATCTGAGATGAAGATGAATTGCCAAGAACCTGTCTACACTTACAGCCACAACACCCAGGAACGAAGCTGCAGAAAACAAACTCGCAATGATGTTAAAAGTCTTATACGTGCTACAGCTGGGATTGTTATGTTGTAACCCGTTGACCAGAAGTGAGATGTAAAATGGTTGGACCAATAAAACCAACACCAACATCAGAAACAGCAAGACTCACGAGCAATATTTGTAAAGTCTTTGGCAACGACAACGCTGTTCTTATCGCGTGGATAATTTGTTACAATGTTCAACATGATGGCTGTGTAGGATAAAAAACTGTTGAAGGCACAATTAGCGATGTAAGTCGAACGAAGGTCTTCAAGTTCGGAGATTTTGGGGAAGTACTGCAGCAATAATACACAAATGATTTCTTCATGATATGGATATAAGTTTTGAAGGCATTGAGTGTCGAACAAGCCGGCTATTTCACGATTCTAAGATAATTTTCTTTCGTGGCGCCACGCCAGTGGATAACATTAAGTGCCTCAGTAGCACTTGAAATGATTTCTTTACTTACTAACAATTTGAAACTGCTAATTTATACGCCGATCATGAATTTGGTTTGAGTTCGTTATTGTCAGGTTTATTCAGCAGGCCATCTGTTTACTGAAAATAAAAGAAGTAGGTAGAAGTAATGTCTTCTTGTCTGTTTGCTGTCTCGAATTAATTTGGACATTTTAGCCATAGTTAATGAGATATAGGAAAGATAAATACCGAATGAATGCCGGGTGAACAAATGCATAGCAAAACTGTCATGGATATCCATTAAATATTGCTGAATTAAAACACACCAAGTGTGTTTAAAAACACAGGGAAAAAGTTATTTAAAGATGACTGGTTGAGACAGAGGGTGTTTTTGAAGTTTTCTTTTCGAGGTCTAAAATTGTCAAACGTACTCTCTCCTGATTGGCCGAGCGACAAAAGTACTTGCTCCATGCAGCGCCAATAAATTGAGACGAACTTCCGAACCAACAACCACGAGTTTAATAATACAGAACAAGCGAGTAACAACAAGCTCGAGAGGGATTGTGGTAACAATTGAAGCATGCATAAACACGAGAAACCGCGGAAGATCGCGGGCGCAACTTAGTAATAATATGGCAACTAAATAATTATGACGTGACCACTTTTTCCTCTCACTAGCCTGAAAGGCTGGAACTTTTAGGTAGCAAATGTAACAGTAATAAATGACAAACAAAGGTGAAAAAAAAAATACAAAGTTCAAAGCAAAGTTCAAAGTACATCAGTACAAAGTACAGTTCAAAGTTTTTCTTATCGCGTGGATTGTTACAATGTTCAACATGATGGCGGTGTAGGACAGAAAACTGTTGAAGGTACAATTAGCGATGTAAGTCGAACGAAGGTCTTCAAGTTCGGAGATTTTTGGAAAATACTGCAGAAAAAATCACAAGATGATTTCTTCATGATATCGATAGACGTTACTTTTTAAAGGAACTGAGTGTCGAACAAACTGTTTCACGATGACGCAATGATCCTCAACAAACGACGGCAGTAAATTTTAAACTGCTAATTTATACCACGATCATGAATTTTCTGATCAGAATTAAACGTAAACATCACTGGCTTGAGTTATTGACAGGTTTAATGGACAAGCCATGCCATGTGTCTATAAAGAGCAGTTTAGTACGTTAATGGAGTGTACACCTGCAAACTATTGCAAGTTTCCTGTGCAGCGTAGCAAGCGGGATGAACGGTCCATCGCCAAGTGTGGGTTGTAGTTTTGCCAGCAGTAATGCATTATTCGAGCAAATATTATATGAACATGAACGCTTGATATTGACAATGTCACAAAACATGCGACCAAAACGTTGTGAATTAACAGCTAAAGGAAACAAATCGCTAGTAGATTTATGAATCCAAGCCGCCAAGACACTTACATCAACAGATCTAGACACATTTATTTTTCTCACGGCAAGCAGCGGGTTAATTAACCTGATTGGACTGACGCCCTGATACAATTATCAAAGTCGATAGAAACCAGGTGCATGCAGTCTAACTGTTTCAGCATGACCTAGTGGCTATTCTATCTACCTTAGTCACAGATAAAAAAATGTGTGCTTGCTGTTGTGGTTTGGGTGAAACTGTATTTTTCTCCTTTGTAAAGCCTTTACGAAAGAAACTTTGCGATTTTCCCATAACGAACCCGAAAGCACCTTGACATGGCTAAAATAGTGAACAACAAATCCAACGCGTGTACTTTCCGCGCTTTCAACTTCCAGCTCTTTAGAATTGAAAACGACATTAACACTGCAGGTGAAACAGGTTATAGTTACAAAAGCGAACACAACTTTAACATTTGTCATGCTTTTCACATTTCCGAATCATAAAACTAGTATTGAAGTCAGTTAATAAGCTATATAAACTTCTTGTCAATATTGTTTCCTTAGTATTATATTCTCAGTTTTAATATACTCTCGTTTGTTCTCATACAACTCAGATTGTGGAATAGCATGGACGGCACTACGACTAGTGTGATACCGGCTGCTTATGTCACAAGACATGTCCCGCAGTGTGTCCATGAAAGCGTGCCGAATGTGTCTCATCTTCCAACAATAAATGATGGGGTTCAAAGATGACTTAAGATATATGAGAGTCGATAAGGAAAGAAAAGTTATCTTCAAAGCGATACTCGGGCTATTGATTTCAATGGCAACCAAATAAATAAGGTAAGGTATATTGCACTCGCACTAGCACCGCACATCTGCAGTGATGGGCTAGCCCCTTTGTAGATTAACAATTTAGATTTAGATTTAGAAGGTAAATAACAAACCAAAAACACGAGATATACGTAGAATATACCGACTGCAGATTTTAAGATGCTGGCAAAATTTGTCATTTCGCCATTCTGTTCAACTTGCTGCACTTGCAGGACCTCGGAATCTGATTCTTGTGACGTCGTACGGCTAAATACATCCTGCTGTAAACCATTGTCGTAAGAGCGAGACCCACAACTCCACAAATGGATAGAAATAGGGAGCAAATGTCTGGCGGAACCCACAATATTGTTAAAGAAATAAATGCACTATGCATCCATATTGAGATCACCACAGCAACAACACGCTTGTGAGTTACAAGTTCCTGATATCT
Source organism: Desmophyllum pertusum (assembly GCA_029204205.1). NCBI lineage: Eukaryota > Metazoa > Cnidaria > Anthozoa > Scleractinia > Caryophylliidae > Desmophyllum > Desmophyllum pertusum. The sequence goes on along the minus strand of MU827778.1, from coordinate 6,194,834 downwards.
GAGATGAAGATGAATTGCCAAGAATCTGTCTACACTTATGACCACAACACCCGAGAACGAAACGAGACAAAATAATAAAGAAACTATGTTCCAAAACATGATGGTGCTACAACCGGAATTATTCTGTTGTAACCACTTCACCAGAATTGAGATGTAAAATGGTTGAACCAATAAACCAACACCAACATCAGAAACAGCAAGACTCAGGAGCAATGTTTTCGAAGTCTTTGGCAATGACGAAGTTTTTCTTATCGCGTGGATAGCTACAATGTTCAACATGATGCTGACAGTTTTACCGAATGATTTTCAAAGATTTCCCGAATGTTGTCTGAAGGTCATACGAGCGTTTCCGAACATTTACCGAAGATTGCCGAGGAATATGCGAAGATCTTTCGACTGGCTATCGACAAACTTTGGCTCATTCAGCATTGAAACATGGCAAACTTGTCAGCAAACGTGACGTCATCGATATCTTCACGTGTGAAAGACACGCTCTTGTTTGTCCTTCAGATTCAGGGATGCAGGCCGAGTCCAGACTGCGCGCGGCCCTTGTTTTATACAGAAGGCGTTTATCACCAACCACAATACTGCATGAGTCACGGTGGTGGAATCATGGCATGTCCGGCTCTGCGATTCAGGTGTGATGCGCGATTTCTGTACCAAAACATGTTCCGTAGTATCTCCATGACAGCGTGTCGAATGTGTCTCATCTTCCAGCAGTAAATTACTGGGTTCAAAGATGAATTAAGATATACAAGAGTAGACGAGAAAAGAAAAAATCTCTTCAAAACAATACTTGGGCCCTGGATTGCCATGGCAGCTAAACAGATATAAAAAGGCAAATAACAAAGCAAAAACAAAATGTATACGTAGAATATACCGACTGCAGATTTAATGAGGCTAGTAACATGTGCCATTTCACAAGTCTGTTCTACTTGTTGTACTTGCAGGGCTGAATCTGATTCTTGTGATGTCGTATGGCTAAATAAATCCTTCGGTAAGCCATTGTTGTAAGAACAAGACCAACAACTCCAAGAATGAATATAATAAGGGAGACGATATTGAACGGAACCCACAATGCCATTAGAGATTCAAATACACTAAGAATCCATATTGAGACCACCACAGCAACAACACGCTTGTGAGTTACAAGTTCCTGATATCTGAGATGAAGATGAATTGCCAAGAACCTGTCTAACACTTACAGCCACAACACCAAAAAAACGAAGCTGCAGAAAACGTACTCGCAATGATGTTAGAAGCCTTATACATGCTACAGCTGGTATTGTTATGTTTGTAATCCGTTGACAAGAAATGAAATGTAAAATGGTTGGACTAATAAACCAACACCAACATCAGAAACAGCAAGACTCACGAGCAATGTTCTTAAAGTCTTTGGCAACGACGAAGTTTTTCTTATCGCGTGGATTGTTACAATTGTTCAACATGATGGCGGTGTAGGATAGAAAACTGTTGAAGGCACAATTAGCGATGTAAGTCGAACGAAGGTCTTCAAGTTCGGAGATTTTGGGGAAATACTGCAGCAAAAATTCACAATATGATTTCTTCATGATATGGATAGAAGTTTCTTTTTAAAGGCACTGAATGTCAAACAAACTGTTTTCACGATGAAGGAATGATCCTCAACAAACGACGGCAGTAAATTTGAAACTGCTAATTTATACGACGATCAGATACTCCTAAATGTCCCTCCTAAATCAGCTAAAAGCTATGCTTAGGAGATATATACTATGCTAAGAAATATATATACATAAATATAAAACTTAAATTAACAAAATCATACAAAAGATCTGATAGCAGACAATGCGATAGCTTTGAATATTTTGCTATTCACGTGTGAGGCCCTAAAATTTTTATTTATTTATTTTTATTTACTCAATTTAATTATACAGATGTATAGTAGGTTTATACAGAACGTTAAGTTCCTTATTATAATAAACCCCCAACGAGTAAAACTAAGAGTAAAAACCTATATAAATTATGTATACATTAAAAAAGCCTAAGAACTAAAAAACAAACAAACTATACAAACGCGTCCTTAATTAGATAAAATAAAAACAATACTGAAAATAAATGTGAGTCAAAAAGCAATAGATGACTCAGTAAACGGGTGAAAATTCACCTAGCCCTGTTCTGCAGTCAGTCTATGAAGGGAAGGGAAAGGGGAGGGATGGAGGGGGTTACAGAAATAATTCCTTCACCAGAAGTGTGACTGTCTATTTATTCTTGGTTGCCTCCTTTGTATTTTTAATGCTCTATCTACAATCTTGGTTTTAACACACCAGGGAAGCTTTTTTATTGTTATTACACCATGGTGCAATATGGAGTTAGAAGTCCAGGAATTCTCGTCATCCACTTGTTCACATTGCCAGGCACAGAGTTAACGCCATTTTTCCTTCGCAACACTGCAAGCAAGCACAACATCAGCGAGGGTCATGTTATCACCCAGAATCCACTGTTGCTTTGCAAGCTTTACGTTGAGGCTTTTCAATGCAGCAGTTTCTCTCTTTATTGCCTGGCTAGTGATTGGTCAATCCAGTTGTCGACATTTGCGGATTCTTCAGGCGTCAAGTTGCCATACAAGTCTGGGAGAAGTGTGCGGCAGAGGAAACGAGCAATAGTTATTTCACCAGTTAGAGGAGTGTGGGCACATGGTGATACCACCGAGAAATGGAAGCTCTCCCACTAGAACACAAATCAACAGTATGCTATATAAGATTTAGTACAGGGTTTAGCTAGGGTACATACATGTATTGATTTAACTATCCAATAAATTTTTGTTATTGCATGGGTGGGGGGGGGGGGGGTGCTTTCTTTCCATTAGTTTGTACGAGAAGAATAGGGCGATCTTTGCTGATGCCATCATTTACATCTCATATTTCGAATTCATCCAATATTAAAAAACAGATAACACAATTATTAGAAAGAGCATGCAAAATTTATTTACTGTATTTCCTCGAATAATAGCCATCCCTAGATTAATTGCCCCCCTTTGGCAGGGCTGCAAATAACAGTTGGTCATCGGACAATGGCCGACCAAAATTTGCCTGCAATGTCAGATGAAATCCCAACTGTGGTCAGACGTAATGTCCGGACAATTTTTTTGCCTTCCAACGTAAACGCTAACAAATTTTATTCTAAATGCAAACTATATGTAGTTTACTCTGCGATGACAACAGGCAGGTTCGCTCATCAAGCAGTACTGTGTAATATGATGTCCGACCTCATTTTTGTTTTGTCCAACCAAAATGGTGACTTAGTCGGACACATGTCCTTTCACGAAAAAAAAATTATTTGCAGCCCTGCTTTGGTGAAAAATATTTGAAATAATCGCCTCCCACTCCTTCACATTTCTTTCACCCCCTCCTTGTCAAGTTAAAAATTTACATCTTGGATAGGAAACAAGCTTTGAAATAATCATTACAATAGAAAGTTACAAAAGCATGTGTGTCGTTACAGTTTTTGTGTGTACTGCGCTTGCGCAGTCAACACTATGCACTTATACCGTAAAATTGTAAACAAAAGAAATGTTAACAAAAGAAATGTTAACAATGCTCTATTGTTAACATCAAATCGATAAACAAACCACAGACAATCGATCAAATCAATAACAAACCACGGTTTCCGAATTTTAATGGCCGGCGCTTCGATACCATACACAATAATGTAAATCAAGTCGATACAATAGCAATGAATCAAGCCTTCGATAAAATGCGCAATAAATCAAGCCTTCGATACGAAATCCTCCCTTCGACGAAAAAACCTTGCAGTACACACATGTACGCGTTGCGTACCTATTTTTCTATAGTGATGTTCATGTATTTGACTCTTGCTTCTATTTCTTGGCACTCTCTAATTAGCACATTAAAACTTCCAGCAGCCCCATTTCGGAGCGAAAACAAAAAATCCTCCTTGGCTATTACTGTATTTGACGAAATTTTGAAAGGAAATGGCTTGAAACCTGCTTCAAACATTTACACGTCTGTAAATTTGACGGTTTTCAAAAGGACATATCTCGTTCAATATTGAACGTAGTCTTCTCGTATTTGCTACAGTTACTACATGGCACAGTCACTATTAATTTATCGTATCTATACGTTTATACGTATATACATGTATTAATACGTTTGTAAGACTAAGTTGAATTTTCGGCACATTTATGCTAAAGAGGAGATAAAAGAAAGCCGACGTAAACAAAGATGAAAGTTTCTTTAGACTCAATGAGAAAAGCATTAATTTTTTTGTCAGTGTTTCTTGTACATTTTACATCTGTCAAGAAAACAGTTACCGTATTATATTGATGCAGGAGATTTTAAGACGGATTCCGCTCAACGTTCGAGCAATAAGTGCAAAAATTAATTACTAAAAAACTACTCATAGCACGGTAATATTTTGAATACTATTTGAAAACATATCACTTTAATTCACTTCTCCAAGTGACCCCGCAATTAGATTCTCAAGCATTCTTGAGAAAATTAATGTCAAACCTCGTAAAAAATGATAAAAACGCACACCATTTTGTTTTGAACTGACATGAAGCGTCTTTTTAATTAAAATATGTAATGACTTCTCTCGCGGGGTCAGCTTGGGAGCTAATTTATCGATAATTTCTTCTTAACTGTATTCAAAATGTTACCGTGTTATGAGTATTTTTTTGGTAACTTAATTTTTTGCACTTTTTGCTCGAACATCCAGCGGAAATCGTCTTAAGCGGTACCATATTTTCTCCATTAAATGCTCGGGGTGTTGATTTAAAACTTGGCCTTGTTGACCCGGCATATAATTGAACCTGGCGTTTACTCGCCCGGGGCCCGGGCATTATTATCTCAGTATGACAGTCTTATTTTTTGCTGATTTTACATAAAGTTTACTGAATTAAAGGGAACAAATTTAACTATTAAAACATTAACAAAATCGTCAACTAAACAAGACCAAAATGTCATCAACTTTGTCTCTGGTCAAGAACTTTTATACAAACAAGTCTTGGCAAATGCGGTACTTAGTTTGTAGAGTGTGATGAGTGAAAATGATAAATTGAACTGGAATATTGTGGTGACACATGAACCTACACATGTATTAATCAATACACCTTATTTGATTGATAAGAATCAGTTATAAATGTATAAGGCAGGATTAAAATAAATGCCGAGACCTTGATTAAATGCCAAGGACATTTATTTAAAACTCAACCTAGTGATAGTTCTGGTGTTTATTTGAACCCAGCGTTTATTCGGGCCCAGTGTTTAATCAAGAAAATACAATAAAATTATGTGATGTTATCTTAAATAATTTTCTTCCATTTTTTGTTGACTCAAAAATACTGACAGTGGTTTATTAAACACTAACCTTCTTTCCACAGAATTGTTAAAATAACTGGTGCACGACCAATTTCTTTATTACAACTGGAAAAGTTCTGGAATCGCGCTCTAACAGGTTCAGGAATGGGTCCTTGAACAGACGAGTGAACAAAAGTTGCCGTAGAATGCGCTAAACCTCTTTGTTTCATGATTTGCTGTAAAGTACTGATGATTAAGGGAGGGTCAGTTGGTGACGCTGAGATCACAAAGTCATGTGTACTTGGAGTTGTCTGAAAAAGAATGCAACTCTGTCAATCAAAATATCAATCAATCTATCTATCAATTAAGCAAGCAAATGGGTGATCAACAGATAAATACAGTGGAACTTCGATTTCTCGAACCTCCACGGGAAACAAAACTTGGTTTGAGAAATCGGGAATTTTTAAATATTGGGGGTAAAATCACAGAGAAACGAATCCAAGGGAAACAACTTTTGGTTCGAATTATCGCGGGTTTTTGAGAAATCGAGGGTTCAAGAAATCGGGGTTCCACTGTAACACTGTACATGTATGTGAAATGAGTAGACTACAAACAGCCCCTCTTTCCGTTAGTCCGTCGAGCAAGAAGCACTTGGCCATTTTTTAGCTTTTTGATGGACTAAGGGAAAAATGGACTGCTTTTAGTCTATGAAATGAGGGAGCCACAAATTAAATTATAATGATGACAATAGTAATGGTTTATTGATGTTCTATCCTGTCAAGTAAACTACATGTAACTAATAATATTACAAAGAAACAAAGAAACGAAACAAAGAATCCTATCTAAAATTTTCATGGTTAGCCTTCAAACTATTCAGATTCTTACAAATTACTATCAATAGCTCTGCGATAAACTTGTTGTTTATTATTCTCTCAACCAAATTATCTAAACTATTCATAAAGACAAGAGTATGACAAGAGTATGATAATCAGCCTGGCATTATCAATCGATGTCAGATCATGATCATGATCATCGGAAATCCACTTGATCAATAATTATTGTTATCAATAATTGATAACAATAAAGTTAGTAACAATAATGTCACTACAAGGCTGTGCTCTAACGGCGCCCGGTCGCCTGAGGCGACTAACATTTGCCTTCGGGCGACAAGAAAAGTCTAATTAAATAATAAATTATCCAAAGGATAGAAGGAAAAAAGAGACAGCATTTTTCTATGTATATCAATCAGTTTATAACTAAAACAAGAACCCCTGAAGGGATTACAAGCGGCCGATTTCCGGGGGGGGGGGGGGGGACTCCCTTATTTTCGCTATATAGGAACGTGCAGCTGGACAGGGTATGGTTTTTGAGCATTTTGGTCTGGAACAGGGTATACCAAAAGGCATTTTTGGGTATCAGTTTCCCAGGAGTTGGCACGAAGATCGGTAATTGATACTCTGGCATAGGGTAGATGAAGTAGTCAGACGAAAGGAAACGCGTAGGAGTGTTAAAAAAGCTTTACAACTACAACTCGCAGTGCTGCTTAGTAGTTTAGCCTTTTGGGTTAGAAAGAAAATCGTTAAGAATCGTCCGGAATAGGGTATCTTTTTTCAACATTTAGGGCCTGTTTACATGGAGGGAGGGTGACCCGGGTACCCGGGTCACCCTCCCTCCATGTAAACAGGCCCTTAGTCTGGAACAGGTTCGCAAAATTAGGGTTGTTATAGCCCAGCGGCACACCCCCACCCAAATTTTTTGGGAGAACCCCCCGGGCCAATTTCACCTTGAGGGGAGAAAGAACAATGCACCCCTCCACCCCCTCGGTCAGTTTACTCTGAGGTTCTCCCGCCAAATCTAAGAGTCAACTTCGAACCTGCGTGACGAAAAACGTGACTGGGTGATGCAATATTTTGGCTAGCGTAAGTTTGAGCTTAGGTCAAGTTTACTGTGTAGAAAATTTTAGCTAATGTCAATTGCGTCATAATCAACAAGGGCACAGATGTGTTTTCGCTCAACGTGAAAATAAATTGTGAATGACATATATGCTGTGGAATTGTGTAAGAAAAACTGTTATGTTTTTGGGACCGAGTTTTATCGTTCGTTTAATGAGGTGCATGTATTAAACAGAACAGAAATTATCTAGTGGCTATTTATTTGCATGTCTTCTGGCTACGTTTACAATGTAATGGGAAAACCCCTCACAATGCAATGCAATGTCAACTGGGGAAAGTGCAGTGAAAAAAACAAGTAGTCACGCCAGTCTCGCTAAAGTCCGCAGTTTGCGTGAAACCGGAAGCCGATTCCCCGCTGGGATCGAATAACGCGCAAAGGTCACACCGCCAAATTTAGCACATTTTGCAACAACACTGCTGTTCACTGCTGTGGGACATTTGTCTTTGCTTTTTTCAATGCGATTCCTGTAATAAACTCAATACATGTACGCACTTACACGACACTACAGAAAGCCTGTGGAAGAGAAATTCTCCACTGGCTAATTTTAGACCGAGATGCGATAACATCATGTCAACCGTGTAGAGGGCTAGGGCTAGCGACATGAAAACAAGATCGAATAACGCAGTAACGCAATTCGACTCCTCTGCTCCCTGTGTCATTTCAAGTCATCAAGTTTCATTTCTGCTGAAGTAAGAAAGACGACTTTTTGTTTGTTATCCAACTACATTCTGAAAACTCTGCATCAGCACATACATGATCAGCTTCACAGATTAGTATTAAAAAGAATCACTGTTCTTATGCACACATTTTTGATTTCTCCACCGCAAGTATTTGAATTATTCATCTCTTGTAGGAAAAGACGATTAATAAGCTTATTCCTGACTTCATAAGTTAACTTTAAGATGCTCAGCTTCACAGATTAGTATCAAAAATAATCACTTTTCTTATGCACACATTTTTGATTTCTAGACAGAAAGTATTTGAATTATTCATCTCTTGTAGGAAAAGTGTGAATGTTAAAACCTTTCACGACAAACGATTAATAAGCTTATTCCAGACTTCATAGGTTAACTTTAAGATTACTGTGTAGAAACTGAAATATATATCTAAATGCCATCAACTAATGACAAACAGTCATTTGAAAAACATACCTTAATTTATCTTAATACCACTAATCCAAGGACACTAATCACGTTTACAAAAACATATACCACGGGGTATCGTAACTGCGATCAGGAAGAGAAATCCCAATGCGGATTGCTTCATGCTCATAGCACAATACCTCTATTGCATCATCTTTACATGACCAGAGATTGCGTCATGTCAACCGTGGGATCGAATAACGAGAAAAGGTCACACAACAAAATTTAGCACATTTAGCAACAACACTACTGTTCACTGCTATGGGACATTTGTCTTTGCTTTTTCCAATGCGATTACTGTAATAAACTAAATACATCTACGCACTTACATGACACTACAGAAAGAATGTGGAAGAGAAATTCTCTACTGGCTAATTTTAGATCGAGATGCGATAACATCATGTCAACCGTGAAGAGGACTAAGGCTAGCGACATGAAAAAAAAAGTGCATTTCTTGAAGCGGCTCGATGCCCATGATGCATCGGCCGCTTAAAAACTTTCTTTGGTATATATACTACTATGACAAAGTATTACAAAGAACCAAACTAAGGGCCTACTGTATCTGACCTGTTTATAAGGAGGGAGCCCGAACAATTTTCCAGCCCATTCTTTTCTTTCTTTTATTTTAAAAATATATTTTTTTGTGGGTTAATTTATTTTAATTAATTAATTAATCAATCAATTAGTCAATTATTAATTAATTAATTATTATTTTTATTTTATTTTGGGCCACCAACCTTGACTGCCGGGCACCCTAGGTTATAAGGTTGGGAGGCCGAAGGGCTCCCTGTAATTTTTCTTAGAGCACAGCCTTGCACTAATAATAAATTATTGTCTTTGACAGCAATATTATTGCTATCGGCCAATCGATGACCAATAATAATAATAATTTATTGATAATCACAAGCAATAGTCCTCTAATTGATATTATAATAACTTCATCGGACATTGTGGCGTATTTTGCGGGCTAAAATGAAGAATTCAGCGGGTTAAAATATATTTTAGCCCGCTGAACTGAGCCAATCAGAAACAAGAAAATAACGTAGCAGCCAATCAGAACTGGAAAACCATTCAACTGTTCGCGCCGTTTTCTTGAAATTCAAAGCACCGTTGACTCGAAGTGCTGCCATCTGCAGCTGCACAGCTATTGTTTTTGAGCTTTATATTATCAGACTGGCTGAAAAAGCTAACGAAGAAGCAAATTTTCAGCCTTCTCACTCAGTACAGCTAGTTGAAGAGGACTTACAGAAACTCGAGGAAGAACCATACATGGCGGCGAATTGAATGTAAGTTTGTCTTCTTCGATCGAAACCCACTAAGTTCAGGCAAAATATTTTATGCCAAATTGCCAGTTTCAGTAAGCTTAATTGCATGATTAAGTTCCAACACTTCTAGATGACTATTTCTTTGCTGTTGATGGAATTCTGTAATTTTTCCTTTCAAGAGAACTTTAGAGCACAGATTGTTTCGACGAATTTTGCGGACGGTTTTTTGCCAAGTTTTACAATGAAATAAACGCCGACCCGACGCCGGCAGCGTTCAAGATATCGCTTACTGTCTTTGATTCCTTTTCTAAATGCCCTCTGAAATTATTATAATAGTAATAGAGTTGATGTTTCTTGGGCGTAAATATGTTTTTGGCCCTTCTCAGTCTCATTTTAGCCCTCGCCGAACCGGCTCGGGCTAAAATGAGCCTGAGTCGGGCCAAAAACATATTTACGCCCACGAACATCAACTCTATTGTTATATTGACTGTCATCAATATTATTATTGATTATCGTTTGCTGTCAAGCTGATTGTTTTCGATCAATTTAGTTCCGTTCGTGACCGCATACGTGTTTTGGTGACTTTTGCACAAACAACCCGGAAAAATAGGTCAAGTTACATTGGCTATCTACCAATGCATGCTTTCCAACATGGTGGAAGGCAGCTGTATTCACAGGCCACATTGTACTTAAAAGGTATCATGAATGCCCATTTGCTGTTAAAGTTGGTGAGCGATTCATTGCTGAGAAGAAAAGAGGAGATCGCGGGAATGCGATCGATATAATACATGGTCGTGGTGAACTGGGTCACTTTCAATAGGATTTAGTACATGTACATGTAGCACAACTTTGGCCTCTAAATAACAAAATTTTTGTGTAAGTTGTATCATTTTCCCTACCCTGGGTACCAGAGGTTTTTCTTGCTCGCGTTGCGTCGGGATCGGCCGGAGGTTGACATCGGCCAAAGGCCAATGCCTCACAATAAATTTTTGCGCAGTTCATAAAATAGAGACTTGAAACCGGAAACCGCGCAAGAAAAGCCTCTGGCGCCCAGGGTACATTTTTTCCCCAGAGACTTTTCCAGTTGTTATCCTGGTTTGTTATTTACCCAGGATATTATTTTATTCAGTATCTGTTCATTTTGGTAGCATTGTAACAGGAAATCCAGTTTATGATGTGAAAGTAATTAAGATGGTGTCCTGGAGGGGGTGGGATAAATGTGGCTGTGAGGGTACAAATTACTTTACCAAAGCCACAAGCCAAATTGATGCCAATTATAATCGATTACCATTGAAAATCTATGACAATCGATGCAATTAAAAAGCACAAATTTTTTTTGTCCATCGATTGGTCATCGATTTTCGATAAGCTTATCAATCCATTAATAAAATTGTTATCGATTGCTATTGATTTCATCCCGTGATGACGAGGGATATGATTGCGCCTTCTTCCATTTCCCCAAGACGACTGCACACTAAAATCATTAACACACTTTCAAGCAAGAGATCACTTACAAGCCTTAATTATTAACTGATCACAGAAACCCATAAGAGTTATGGGTTTCTGCTGATCATAAATACAATCTTACTTTCACTTTTTGACGAGGAAGCGACACCCTAGACGATTAGCCAGTTCTTCAACTGCAGATTTTAGTCCCATTCAGTTCACTAAGAATGTCCCTCTTGTCTGTTTTCGAGACTTTGAAGACTCGATGACGACTCCTGTGGCTGGAGACCCTGAAATAGTTATGAAAATCCTCGCATAAAAGAACGCCGGCTTTACACACTGACACCCGGACACACGTGCCAAGAAAAAAATATTTTGTAGCGGCAGACGAGTGAAACTGAACGACTTACCTCCACTTCTGAATTCGTATGGACGTAGCTGGGCAAACTATACATGCACTTCGGTAGCGGGACAGCGAGATCTTCGTAATAAGTCGGCAGACGATACATAGAGATTACTGGACTGGCAGCCATCTTGGAGGAAGTAATGAAGATGGGGTTCGCAAAGCATTATGGGAAGAATTTTAAGAAAAAAGAAAAAATTTCGACCATGGGTCTGTTTAAATTTTTTCTTCCTCTATTTGTATCTTTTACATTTGTCAGAAGCTTCTTTTAAAAGGTTTAGTTTTCCTTAAATAAGCCTGAATTATTTTTATAATCCTTTATTCAAACATTTCAGAAAATTTCTAACTTATATGCAGATGCATTTTGGGTGGGTCACGTGACCACAGAAGTGTTCTTTCCCCGCGAAGTAAAAATGTGGCTTCTGAAAAGTGAAGTGAGGAGAAAGTGAGAAATATACCGGTGAAAACGAAGGGAAGTGAGCTAAATGCACTTTATTTCACGTGCTGTAGCTGAAATCTGTTGATTAAATCGATCAAATGAAGAAAGGAAGGGGACGGCCGTCTAAAAACCAGCCTCAAAGCTCGAAAACGCCAAATATCTCGAGTGCAATCAACCAACATGGCGGACAGGGCAGCCCTCGTGTCTCTTCTCCAATGGGCATTAAAACTCGAGGTTTTAGTGCGACAACGCCGCGGCGATACTACGGGATGGACTGGACGGATTCTGATAGTGACAATGATTCAATTTCTAGCCACGGTTCTTCAATTTCAAACGCCACAAGCTCGAAAATTCGTTATGTCGAGCCCCTGAGAGTTGTATCGCCTCTCAACTTAGCGCCATCTTCGGATGATCTTTTACTCGAGCCTGAGAATATTTTGCAAGCTTTAGGGATTTACGAGGTCTTGAGACATTTTAGCCGGATTATACGACTGTCCCCGTTTAGGTTTGAAGACTTTTGCGGGGCAATCCAAACCCCGGAGCAATCTTCACTGCTTGCTTGTATTCACGTTGCTTTGCTACGCTTTCTACTCTCCGAGGACGATGCCAGTGGGTTGACATTTGCAGCAAGCGATGAAAAAGACAGCTTCAACATTCTCGTATACTGCTTAGGCGACTTTACTTGGCCTGAGCATATTAGGAGCTACATCTCATCGGACAAGAGCGAATTTGGTGACATTGTTCCGGCTGTCAGCGGGAACGACAATCCATTCCCTTTCACAACGGTCGAGAACAGATTGAAGGTTCTACAGCGCCTTTGCGATCAATTCCTTGCCTCAAATTCAGTCAGGTACGACATCATGAAACGAAGGAATGGTTGAATCGGAAGATCACTGTCGCAACTGTTGTAAAATGGGCGATTTACTGTGTTGTGAAAACTGCCCTGCAGTGTACCATCTTCACTGCCTCAAACCGCCGTTGGAAGTGGTTCCTGATGGCGATTGGCTATGTCCCGTATGCGAGGCCCACCGACTCAAAGGTGTCACAGATTGCCTGCCTGATTGGAACAGAGATGGATGGTTGAGAAACGCCCCTTTAGGGGTGGACAGGGAAGGAAGGAAGTATTGGTTTTTAGCCAGGCGTTTATTAGTGTGAGTATTTAATCCAAGATGGACGACGAACCAAATTATTAATCACATCAATATTGTTGAATAATCTTGTAGCAACTTTGTAGGACAAAACTGCGAACATGGTTGGTGATTGGCGTTGATTTTTTACAGAGCGTGCAAAGTTGTGCGATATGCTTTTAAAAATGTTAATTTATATTTTTCCGCTTTGTTTTGTTTTAATTTCTTTTTTACAAGACCATGAGAAAGTTACAGAGATGCCACCTCTGGAGGTTTGAAATAGGGAGATTTTTTTGAGAGGGTGCCGAAGGCGTGTAAATTATTTTGATTTTACCCTCTAAAATTACCATTTCCTGCATTTTTGAGACCCGAAAAGCATTTGCAAAATCAAGATATAAACTCTGGAGCAACCAGAACACCAATTTTTAATTTATTTATTATTATTCATGACATCGGAAACACATGTTTTTCGGAAAATGTTTCATATTTCCTTTTAGTATCTGTGAAAGATGCACGAAAATGCAGCCGGGAACTATAACAGGAATTTGAAAGACTGAAATTTTTTGGATTTTGGGAAAATTTTGGGTTAAAATCTTAGCCTATTGTAGAGAAAAGATCCAAAGTCGCTTTTATCCGGGAGATTTGGTGACCAGTACGGGAGACCTGGAGATTCATTCCTGGCATAAGTAAAGTTTACTGCTCATCAGAATTTCAAGTGAAGTTACTGCACATAAAAATTTCTTTTTCAACACCAGACCCTCTAAGTCATGTACAATGTAGCCTGAATTTCAGCCATTTCCCTCTGTCGCATACCCCCTCAAGAGAGACGTCTGAATCAATTGGCCGCTAATGCCATCCGGTGACGTCACTACCCGAAAACCAGGTAGTGATTTTGATTGGTTGATTTTTAAAACATTCACGTAATTATGTCTAATTATGAGTAATTTTAGCGAGGTTGGTATTTCAAATTCACCGATTGCATGCTTGCCTGCAGTTCTTTTTTCAGATTTCTTTATTTACCGCGTGAAAATCTTGTTTTACAATCGGCTTGAATTAAGCGAAAGCGACATGAAGTCACCAGACAGCATTAGCGGTCAGTTGATTCAGACGTCCCTCGAGGGAGTATGCGACAGAGGGAGACGACTGAAATTCAGGCTAAGTCATATGCTGATATAAAAAAATATGAGTCGTAACTGGTAAAAATGTGCTGCCTTGTCACGTTTTTCCCCTTTATCTGTACCAGTATACATGTATTTGCTGTACTACAGAGATTTTCATAATTTTACACCCTCACTCCAGCCATTCACCTCCTTACTAAACAACTACTGACCCCCTGTAAATGGTATAATTGAGTCTTACTGAGATTCAAGTTGTACCTTGTTTTGTAAGGCGCTTTTCTCAAATATCCAACAACCGGTTTATAAAGTAAACCTTATAGCATTGTTAAAATACCAAATCCGAGAGATCACTAATTTTACTCAAAGTACCTCTTGTTAACTCCTAAAATTGGATAACCTCCCTCCCCCTCTCTAAAGAAAAAGAAGTGTTACTCCGATTCCACCCAAAAAGTCGATCAGCATCCAAACCCCCCAAAATTGGCCAAAGTAAGCATGTAAAGTTATTATTTTAAGTATTTTCTCTGCATCTGGGAGATTAGACAACCCATCCAAGAGATTTGGTTCGGTATTGTGCCAACTGTTACAGATAATATGGGAGTCTCCAGGCCTGCTAATATTAAGCCACTTACATTGTATGGGCCCAAGACTACATGAATGCCTGGGATGAAGCACTGACAAGACTTCTGCCTTCATGGGACGTGCTGATGTCCTCCTGACCTCCAGCAAAGTTTGTTGATGCACCAGATCAAATATCTAGATCAGCTCACTTTGAAATGCCACCTAAATTTGATTAGCATGAGGTCCCCACTGACCAACTATCAGGTAAACCCCAGGAGCATGCTCCTGTAAATGCGCAATCTGATTGGCTACACAAGGGCGTCTAATTATCATTAGTAAAAATCTACTAGTATACTAATGCAAATGAGACTATCTGATTGGCTGAGCCACTCGTACACTATCAGCCATTAGTGTGCAGTGGCTGGAGGCTGTCTACAAAAGTGCAGTTTCTTCTCGTTTCTCCGAAGTTTTGAGGAGGATTTGGAGTTAATACTAGACAATTGTTGTGATTTTTACTAAAACAATTTTAGATTATTTGCTCTCAATTTCTATGATGTGATAGTTGATTCGGCCTATGGCCTCATCAACTATCACATCATAGAAATCTCGAGCTCATAATCTAATTGTTAAGTAGAGAGCAGTTTGTCAGAGCGAAATGTATCAAACTTAATGAAATAAAAATATTTTTTTTGTTCGATAGATCGGTCAGTGGGTTTTGCTAAAATTAATCAGACATCTCTCTCGGTTTCTATCGACTTTGATAGTTGCCTTTAACTACAGTATCAACCGTTATAGTTCACCACTAAATTTTCTTTGATTCTGATTGGCTTAAATCGAACACGTGACGTGATAGTGTTCATCCGCGGAGAGACACTGTCAGGTGATAGTGCCCGTCGGGCAAAAAACCCTGGATCGATAGTGCCCACCTGAGCGAAAAAACAACCGTTTTGTGCAGTTTTGAACTAAACAGTTGAAAGAATAAATTAAACAACAAATGCGAATGAAAGAGCACTAAACAATTTACGGAAAGATCGGTAAACCGACACAAATTCGTCCAAAAAATGACAGCCTGTTTACACCACAAGTTTAAGCTTAGCCTATTCAGTATTGTTACCTTGTATTTCCAAGAGGCTTGTCAATTCCAGCTTGAATCAGCACAATAAATATCGGTTACGAAGCTTGGCAGTTCGTCAAGCGTTTTCCCGCAGTGAAACCTTCGATCCGATGACTTGTAAAATGAATATAATATTCAGCTCCACAATTATTTGAGATCTTCCCATTTTGAGCTAAATCATTTGCACAATTTTCCAGAATATATGAAACTTTAGAAGAGATTGAGCGAAGAAATAATCCGAAGAAAATTTTGTCCTGCTTTCTTTTCATTCAACTTGGCGGAACCCGCGCCAGGTTTTGCCGCCATTTTTTCATACAAATCATGCTTCATTTGGATGGAACTGAAAAATCACTCAGTCGATTTAAATGCAGAACTATTTTCTAAGCTCCAAGTGTCGCAGTATGTTAGAAATCGAAATAAATAAATTCATGTCGTTTTCAGTTTTATAGGCTGCCGCACGGAAAATTTAGTGGTGAACAATAACAACAATAGAGTGTTTTTTGTCTTGGAACTATCGGTCTGATAGTTGCCCTTGGAAATTTTATGTTCTAAAAAACTAGCATATAAGCCCTCGAACTTCGTTCTCGGGCTAATATTTGTTTTTTAGAACATAAAATTTCCGCGGGCAACTATCAGCCGATAGTTTCCTCGTCAGAAACACTCTATTGTTTCAATAGAAACCTTGAGCTTGCCATCTACACTTAATAATTATTATTGTTAAATAGACTGGTAAATTGATCTCAGGGAAAGAATGGAGTTGAGAGAGGTTTCATTTTGATTTTAACATTATTGCAAATACATGTAGAATTGCCTAGAAAACGTTTCTTGTTTTTTTCTCAACAGGGAAGGAAGTGACGAGACTTTGTATTACAGCTGCAAAGCTCACCTGGATGAACTGATCAGTAGTTTGGAAGATGATGGCAAGGAGAAGAGGCTGCTGTCTGCACTAAAGGCGAAGTACAAGACCATGGTCAAACACATGGAAATAACAGAAGCTCTTACAGAGGCTGCAAGGGTAGGGCTGTTGCAGAGATCTGTAAAATTCAAATAATAAGTACTACATGTAGCTTATTTTGTTCAATACTTTTTATAGGGCTTTTAATCAAGAAATTTTGTGTTTTATAATTGATTGCGATCATGTTTGGAAGGGATGAATGCATTGTAGTAAATATTGTAAATGTAACTATGTTACATGGCCTTTATATTCAGGGCTCGAAATTAAAAAAATTGTTAAGTTGCCTTTTGGCCACTAACTTTTAAAACTAGTCACCAAATGCAAATTTTTAGTCGCCAGCAGATTGTAAACTCAAATAGAGTAGTTTTAAAGTGTTTAAATTCATTATCCGGCATCTAGTTGGACTCTAGTTGCATAATTTAATTAAATACTTTTGAATTAAATGACTCTTAGTCTATACATGAAAACATGAAACGAAAAACCTAAACGATTTTTGCAAAACAATCTTACCACAAACTCTTAAGACTCTCCAGCCGCTAACTTAGTAGTTTACGTGAGCGAAACACGATCGTAAGAGTGAGGAATCAACATGGCAGATAGCTATTCATTACCAGATCTCCTCTTTTCAATGTGAATCCGCTGGTCAGCGCGTTCTTAAAATCCAGCGGTCTTTCCACAAAATGCTGCACCCGCGGTTCGAAGTGAGAGGCTGTAATGGCGTCGACAATCGCGTCGCAGAAATGGCGGATGGAAGTCACTGTTTGGAGGAAAAACAGACTTTGTTGAAGTGATTTGACCCATATTTCTCGCGATGAAAGCAAAACAAGACAAGAGCAATTGTTTTTCAACTTTAATTTTTAATTTATAATCTAAATTGTGAGAAACTTAGTTGCCAAAGTGGCAACTGAATCAGAACTTTTAGTCACCAATGATGAAATGTTAGTCACATGGCGACCGTATCGGTCGCAATTTCAAGCCCTGATAATCGGAGGGTAGGGTGGGGAAATATAGAAGACTTTTTGTCTGAATTTTTTTTTTTTTGGGGGGGGGACTTATTTTTGGTAGGGAACGTCTTAAGGCCTGGGCTTATGGTTTTCTGGTATTCTCTGACCATTAAGGCAACAATCCACCTGGGAATGTTTTGATGGTACATTTATACTGTAGCTGGTTTACTGGTTGCCATAGTACATGTAATTAAAGATAATTTGATCTCCAGGAAATCTTCTGTCTGGTCTAACAAGGAGAAGGCCAAGGCCCATAAAAGCAAAAGAAGAAGTTGTCACCCCTTCATCTGTAAAAGAGGAAAAAGACCAAGAAGATGACGAGGAGATGGATACGTCAGAGGAAATATCCAGTATTGGTTAGTATCATTATGCTTTGTTTTCTATGTCACAATATGCCTTCTGGTTATACATGTACACTTTTTTATGTACAGTAGCTCCCTTCAGAAAAGAGTTACATTGTATTGCTTGTGAGCATGAAATATGTTTTATGTTTTTTTGGAGGAACAGGGAATGTTACCAGTGAAGTGTAATTATTGTGAATTATTGATTCTCTGTCTACATGTATACCCAAATAGTATTCCCAATAATGCATTTCTAGTAAGCTAGGAATTGAGATTATTTACAAAAAGAAGAGTTTAAAATTATTTTTTATGTGCATGCCATGTTGTTCTAGGATCATTTGCACTGAGCTGCTGGTCATGGGATCATTACGATGTATAATTATTTTATTGACAGTATTATACTGTAAAATCCTGGTTATAAGCCTTGGGCTTATACAATTTTGTAAGGGTTTTGGATGGGCTTTTTTTAGGGTGGGAAGGGGGGGGGGGGGGAGGGGAACGCTCAGAATGAGCTCATAAGAAACCTTGTCTGGCATATACAACGCGCAACAGTCGACAGACTTGTGTAAATGTAAATTGTGTGGTGGGATAGCCTCCTATGCAGACTTTCTTTCGGCTCGTCAAGGAAGTCTGCGTAGGAGGCTATTATTGGTGGGACATCACACAACAAACTATAAAAGCACGATCTAATCACAAATTGATGCAAGAAATGTAACCTTCGCGTCAAGCGTACAGCATCTCTGCTAAACACATTTTGTAGTCTTGTAGAAGCTACAATAGTATCTGGAACAGGACACATATGATATTCGGTATTTCAAACGACATACCTTGCATAAAACAGCTTTTATAATAATCAAACAGCTGGGCCCGGCTTTACAGTAAATGCAAGAAATCAACTTCATACAACACGGAATATTTCAGAGCCTAAAAAGCAAACCTTTACTAGAAAAACATCGCAAATTTAATACGACACAGGGCGAAAGCCCAACAGGGAACCGAACATCACCTTTAAAAATTTGCTAGAATTAACACAGTCAAAGGTTCAAATCTACTTGAAAATCCTCCTCATAATAAAACATACATCGCCCGTAAGAAACACGGTATCAATAAAATATAGATTGTATTCGTTAGAACAAAAATATAAAAGGTTTCAAATGTTTCACACTGGTAGAGATTGTGCGACCTGTCACCCCTTGCTATTTCCTACTACAACTCCTTTTTTGCGAAGGCTCGACACTTGATCCTTCATCAACGAAACTAAGGGAGAAATTACAAGGCAGACTGTTTCTACACATGCGACACTTGCGCTTCGCCATGTTTACAGAAATCCAGAACAAACGGCGGTCGGCGCGATGTGGAATGTAAGACTCTTTCCTCAACCAGTCGGCGCAACCATCAACACATCTCGTCCATTAATGTAATCTTCCACTACTTTTCGTTGGTTGTCCTTTATACCTTCAAACCCAAGCTTGCTTAAAGGGACTATGTCACCTGGTGCCCATGCGCGGTAGGGTCCACTAAAAGCTAATTTGCATACGACCTTTTTCGCAGTTTATCGGTAATCTGGAGTGAAGTATTTTATTTTGAGTAGGCTTCTGTAAATTAGTGTCAACGTAGCTGCAATATTTATAACTGAACGAGGTTATTGATAACATAAGACGATAATTTAATGGAACAACTCTTGCGTGACTTTCCGGCAAAACCATTCAACTCAAATTCAACCGCTAAATTCACACTTCCCCTTGCTTTTTTGACTTTGATATTGAGAAATAAAATTTCTGCCATTTATTTTCCATAGCAGTTTATTCATGGTCTGAATCCTGTTAACATAAGTTTGACAAAAATCATTGAAGAATGTACGCCTTCGCTGGCCGCCAAAATGTCAAAACAAAATTTTGCTAATCGCGTTTACATTTTATTTCGCTTCGAAAACTATGATTGAAAACATAAAAGCTGCTTTAGAAATGAAAAGTTGTATTAGAGGCGACTATTATATGCAAACAGATGGAAATTTCATAATTTGAAAAGTAAAATAACGTTCAATAGAAAAGTACCGTGTAGCAGCTCCGTGCGTGACAAGCGCCGGCCAGTATTGTAGTTTTGTGAACTTTCCAGCGAAAAAAATAGAATGTGAAGCGAATTCGAATCCGCTGTGGTTTTTGCAAAGGACCAACACATCATTGTAATATCCATTCATTATCAAATAAATAATATCCTTCACCATTTTGCTCTCTGAATTCTAGGAAAGGCTCAATAAGTCCGCTACTGCCGTGGCAAAATTCATTCAGTAAACTGAAGCGGCCCGCCATTGAAGCTGTTGTTTTTCTTCCGAAAGACTCGATTGATTTCTTTCTTGCCTCCAGCGAAAGAAGATGGGCAGCGAAAGTTGAATGTGATAAGTAACTAGCGTTTAATGTTGCTCCAAACCACGATGAATATATAAAAGCCATAAATTCTAGCCTGTTCCTTCGATGGTACTGTAGTTAGTTCTTGCCATTGATTCTTTCCTTGAAGTACTGTGATACTTTCTATCGGATATTTTTCGCAAATCGAGCAAGCTAACACCGAAATAACTAAATAGAACTGTAGTTCGATATCTCTTAAGGATAAGTTAACATCAAGAGTGAGCCAGATGCAACGGATTGCCAAGATTAGCGTAGATTTGTTCACGACTGCTTCATCTCCTCGAATCTCCCGCCGACTTTGAAAACGTTGGCGAACGCTTTCAAATTGAAGCTGAAAACTCGTATGCAAATTAGCTTTTAGTGGACCCTACCGCGCATGGGCACCAGGTGACACAGTCCCTTTAACCCAAAACTAATCGCTTCTCGAACATCCATGTTTTATAATATTCACGACGAGCGAATTTCCCGGAATATGACATAACCCAATTTAGCTCTCTCTGATTGGATAGCAGTGTTGCCACACCTCCGACACACCCCGGCCAAAAGCTGGTCGGTAAAAAATGGCGCGCAGCAGGCTGGAAAAGTCTGTTTTCCGACTGACTGACGAAATCACCAAACGCAAAAAACGGACTTTGAGAAAGTCTAGAAGTTGCTCTGCTCTACTTGCATTATAATTTCCTAATTTGATATTACAGTTGAACAATGTTTTGTGAAGACATTTATAGTAAGGAAATAAGGAAAAGTAGGAGGGGGCTTATATCCAGGGGATTTTATAACTGGAATATCTTTTTGTTAGCAGGGAGATGGGCCTATAACTGGGGAGCGGGGGTAGGGGGAGGGGTAGGGCTTATAACCGGGATGTTACGGTACTTCAGGTGATTTTCACACTTCTTTTAATTTCAGTGGTTCCAGAAAGAAAAGCCAATGATCCAGAGGAAGACAGCAACATTATTCCTTCGTCAAAGCCTATCCCAGCTTCTGCCATTCTTACGTTTGTCCCTGACAATGAAGTGACGAAGATAGTTACAGGACCACAGGTTGAAAATAACAACAGTCCTAGTTCAGAGAAACAAATGAAGCTAAGAGATAGAAGGGCTGCAGGCCAAGACAGCCCTTATAACAGAAAAAGGCCTGTGCAGGTGGTAGATCTCACGGAAACAGATGGAGATGAGAAACCTGTTGATACCACTGAAGAAAATGCTGGTAAGGATACTGGTTTGGGCAAGGAACAGACGCTTAGCAAAGAATCACCTGAAGTGACGTCAAAAGGAGAAGTAGGTACGGAGTCGTCAACTTCGGCTGGTGAATCTGGCAAAGAAAGTAAAATGCCTAGTGGGATTGAAAGCGCGATCAGTAATGAAGATCAAGATTCTACTAATGCATCTAAAGATAGCAGTTTGTCAGCCAATAAGTGTGACAGCAAACGTGAGGTAGAAAGTAGTTCATTGTCATCAAATAATCAAGTGGTTGAGTCTAAGATTAGTATCAACCAGAATGGGATAAGCACTCAAGCTAGCAGTGTTAGTAAGGCTGAATCATCATCGGCAAATAGCAGCGCAGGTTTGTCCATCACCAGTGCATCAGTGGTAAAGGACAACAAGCCTTCTGTTGCTATTCCCTCTGGTGGTGCTGTTAGTCATGGAAATTAAATGCCATGGAAACCAGTACTGAAGATAATTCAGTGGCTACAGCAAAACAAGAGGTGGAAGAACCTGTATTTAGGCTTGGCTCAGAAGCGAACTACTCATCCTATATCAATCAGTTTACAAGCAATTCTTTGGCGCTAACTAAGCAACAGCAGTTGGAACAACGAGATAAAAAGCGCAGTGTCACACACAAATTTAGCCTCAATGAGTTCAAGTGGCATGGGGAGGTGTGTGGAAGTAAGGAAGTCATCCTCCACACTCTGCGCTTTTCTATAGTTGGCCTTGAGAATTCCATCGCTACAACCTTCATGCACCCGTCATGGCCAGTTCAGCGTTCCACTTGGGTTAGGGCAGTTCATTTGTCCAAGACGCCTCAAGAATTTGCAGCAGCCTTGTCATTTCTGCAAAGTTCCATAAGGCCAATCTGCTATATGTCAGTATGGAATGATGCAGTTGGTCATGTGGAGCTACATCGTGTTATGTCCGAGGCTCGACAGGTAGGAACTAAGAAGAAGGATCACAAGGAGGAAGAAGAAGAACCTGTACTAGAACACAAAGGATTTGGTGTGTACATGTCATTTTGTATTTGTTTTTGTTCTTTATGAAGGCCCTTTGCAGTTGGTGGAAATGTGACCACCTTAATCTAGCATCTTTGCACGCACTGCGGACCTATGAATCAAGCATATACTGTAGTGGGACACATGGTGATAACTACATGTAGCATCCCATCCAGGGGGAGTACATGTAGTAATACTCCTAATCGCTTCATGCTACAGATCCATGTGCAAGCTATCAAAAATATTTTATTTTGTCACCAATATGAATTACTGCTAAATGTATATCATAAAACAAATATGAAAGTCTCAACAACCATGCTTTGCTAATGATGAAGTGATGAGAGCACTCAAGAAGTTGGGGAAAAACACCTGTGTCTCTACACTTCTATAATTATGCTCTCATCATTTCCTTGTGTGCTTTTTAAAGGCTGGTTTTCACTAGCGACATAAGCATAAATACAACCAGCATACACAGACGCAGTAACGTGTTGATCATTAGCTGCATTTGTTTTAACAAAAGGCACTAATGATCAACACGTTACTGTGTCTGCATATATGTTTATGCTTATGTCGCTAGTGAAAACCAGCCTTAAGAGAACAGAGCATAGTTAACTGAAGTCTTTTTGAACTTGCAGTGATATTTAACTGATGGATTATGTTGATTTTTTTAAACAGTAAATTACACGTGGATGCCACACCACCAAGTATGGAAACAGAAAGGTGAAGAGTACAGGCTGTTTGGTGGAGGAGGATGGGTGTGGACAAGTGGTCTGCAGCTGCGGAAAAGAAAACGCCCTAGTAACGAAAAGGACAGCTTTGTCAATAAAAAGCGAAAACTTTTGGTTACTACTAACAAGATTGTAGCTTTAAAAGAGGCCAAGAGGAAGGAAGCAGTAAAGAAAGAAGCAGAGAAAGCTGCTAAGTTGGCCGCACAAAGAGCCTTCCCTCTAACTACACCTGTGTCTCAAACAGTCCAGACTACTACAACAACCATTCCTACTACTGCACCAGCAGTCACAAATCAAACTGCAGCTGCTTCAACATCTTCAACTTTAGCACCATCAGCAACTACTCAAATGGTCCAAACTACTGCAACAACCAACACTACTTCCCCAGCAGCACAAACGCCTGCCACAATTCAAACTGTAGCTACTTCAACATCTACAACGTTAGCACGATCTGTAACTACTCAAATTGTCCAAACTACCGCGGCAACAGCCATTGCTGCTACTACACCAGCAGCACAAACGTCTGGCACAATTCAAACTACAGCTGCTTCAACGTTAGTACAATCAGCAACTTCTCAAACTACTGCAACAACCAATACTACTGCACCAGCAGCACAAACGCCTGCCACAATTCAAACTGTAGCTACTTCAACATCGACATCTTTAGCACAATCAACGACCCCTCAAATTGTCCAAACTACCGCAACAGCCATAACTGCACCAGCAGCACAACCGCCTGTCAAAATTCAAACTGTAGCTACTTCAACATCGACAACTTTCGCACAATCAGCGACTCCTCAAATTGTCCAAACTACCGCAACAGCCACTACTGCACCAGCAGCACAACCGCCTGTCACAATGCAAACTGTAGCTGCTTCAACATCGACAACTTTAGCACAATCAGCGACTCCTAAAATTGTTCAAACTACTGCAACAACCATTGCTGCTACTGCACCAGCAGCACAAACCTCTGGCACAACTGAAACTGTAGCTACTTCAACATCGACAACTTTAGCACAATCAGCGACTCCTAAAATTGTTCAAACTACTGCAACAACCATTGCTGCTACTGCACCAGCAGCACAAACCTCTGGCACACCTGAAACTGTAGCTACTTCAACATCTTCAACTTTAGCACAATCAGCGACTCCTAAAATTGTTCAAACTGCTGCAACAGCCATTGTTGCTACTACACCAGCAGCACAAACTTCTGCCATAATTCATGCTGCATCTACCTG
Source organism: Desmophyllum pertusum (assembly GCA_029204205.1). NCBI lineage: Eukaryota > Metazoa > Cnidaria > Anthozoa > Scleractinia > Caryophylliidae > Desmophyllum > Desmophyllum pertusum. Next base: position 6,170,098 of record MU827778.1, on the reverse strand, counting down.
TTCATCTTTAACTTCACAACAATCAGCAATTTCTCAAATGGTCCAAATTACTACAACATCCAACACTACTGCTACACCAGAACAAACGTCTGCCACAATTCAAACTGCATCTACCTGTTCATCTTCAACTTCAGCCCAATCAACTCTACCAATGATCCAAACTACTGTAACAACCAACGCTACTACAGCACCAGCAGTCACAATTCAAACTGCAGCTTCTTCAACGCCTGCAACTTTAGCACATTCATCTGTACAAAACGTTGTATTTACACAGACTACAGCACCCAGTTCTACTTCAATCACCTCTTGTTCTAGTCCTTCAGTGACAACCACTGATGTTTCAACAATGACAATTGCTTCTTCAACTCTGTGTAATGATGTTTCACAGACTGTTAGTCCTTCAACTACTTTTCTTCACTCATCTGTCAATCCATCACCTGCAGCCTCTGTAACAACAGATCAACAAGTGTCATCTGTGATATCTTCTGATGTACATGTTGCAGTTCCCACTTCATCTCATACGCCGTTGTCAAGGGCAGTGTTATCTGGTCCATCACCTCAAGTAGAGCTTTCAGCTACAAGTTCATTGCCTCACACCATTTCCTCTTCTCTTCAAACAACTGTTAGTAGTCCCACTCTCCTGTCAACTTCACCATCGTCCATACTACCAACTGAAGTGTCCTCTGCTACTGTTCCACAACTGGAGGTGCAGATCTCTTCAAATACAACCTCATTGGTCACTGTATCAAATTCTGCTGATGCGTTTTCTTCATTGGCACAAGTTACCTCCACTTCTTCGAGTTCAGTCTCAAATACTGACCATTCTGCAAGTAAATGTTCAGCTCTACCATCACCAATGGACTCTGTATCTACTGAGCCAACTGTGGCAACATCCTCTGTTTCTATGACCAAGGATCCATCCCTCCTTCCAGATTCATCACAAACATTGGTCCCTTCAAACTGCTCTTCTTTAGCTACGGACAGTATTGAAAATTGTGATAATTTGCTTCAAGTTGAACATAAACCTAACACTGTGACTGTTGTGGCTGGTGATACCATTGGTGATCAAGCAAAGCACTCAGGGAGCGCCGACTTGTCCAAAGCAGATGTTTTCCAGGCATTAACTATTCCTTTGGAAATTTTCAGTGATGCCGGTGAGGTGCCAGTATCATCATCCCTTCCCTGTCAGAAACAAGAAAATCAAGCATCTACCTGTTCATCCGTTCCAAGTCCGTTAACTGTTGCCAATATGAAACCTCCTAGTGAAGTTTGTAGTTCAACTGTAGCTAGCCAATCTGAATCTTCTGTTGAACCAAACTCTACCGAAGCCACAGTGACACAGGATTCGTCATTTTGCGACCCTGGTTTGTATTCAAACGTCCCTCTTCCTGCTGAAGCAACTCTAGTTAATGACCATGTACAGAAGAATGCAGTTGATCTAGGTTCTAGTTTATGTTCGGAGCAAGTTACAAGTGTTCAGGATGATTTACCAGATGATACAAAAGTGGAGAATTCTTTGTCAGTCTCAGACTCTCAACCACTTACCAAAGAGTCGACGATTGTCTCATCCAAATATAATTCAGATACAATTACGTGTGAAAAAGTACACGAACTGTCACACAAATTGGATTCTGCAGAACAGGGTCCAGAAAAAGAGAAATCTTCACTCTTAGAAAATCAACCCATTACTATCACAGAAGATGAACTATCAGAAGATCAGGAAGCACCAAAAACTTATCAGATGCACCCATGACAAATCATGATCAGGAAAACGTAGGTCATACTAAAGAGAACGAGGTACAGTCAATATTAACTTCCAGTGATGTGGATGTTTTAGAGAACTCTGCTGTTCAACACCATCTGAAGGTGTCCTTTGACACGAGGGATGGACAGATAGAAGAAATTGAGAAGGAATGTCAATCTCTAACGGACACTTCTTTGGGTAATAATCAAGTCAATACTCCTGATGAACGATGTTCAACTAGCATGACTGTTTGTTCAGTTAGCGAGGCTTTACCTGTCAGTCAAGAAGAACATACAGTTGTAATGTCAAAGGAAATTGTTGACTCAAGTGATGGACAAATGGAAGAAATCGAGAAGGAATTTCAATCTCTTGAGAACAAGTCTGTCGGCTGTTCAAGTATTAAGGTGGTTCTTTCAGATGGTGAGGTGTTACCAATTAATCAAACCTCAGATTCTATGGATAATAAGAATATAACAACAGAGAATGATGCAAAAGAAGACAAAGGAGAAGATGAATTACTGATTCAGCCTGGAAAGGAAGACCATTTTGGTCAAACGTCTCTTTTGGAAGATAATTCTTTGGGTTCGGATGAAAAGGTAATTGACAGTGTTGTGAAGGAGGATGTTAGTGTTGCAGCAAATGATAGCGCAACAATTGAAGAAAGTGGTGATTGCAACGAGCCCAAAAGGATAGAACAATTAACGTCTTGCAGTTTGGACAGTGTTTGTAACCATGATGACGTGGCTTTGTTGGGTGATGTGAAAAGCATTGATTCCACTTCAAATGATGGAATAACATGCTCAGAGACAGCAAAAGCTACTGAAATTGCATCTTCTCCACCGAAGGGTGATAGTCCCTGTGAAGACGAACAGAGCTCGGCAATGATGCGCGAAGATAATAATGTGAGTGAAACAAGACTCGAAGATGCTCATAAAGCAGATGCTGTAAATGAGAGTAGCAATGGAGCTAAAACAAGTGAAACGACCATTCGACTTCCATCAGAGTCCAAAGTCTCTCAGTCAGTGGACGTCATGGATGTGAGTAACTCTGATGAAGCCCCTAGTTCTTGTACGCCTGCCACTGCTGACCCTGACATAAACCACAGTCCTTCAGAGGAACCCATGGATGTTGATGTCACCACAGTGTCACCTACACAAAGCCCTCCTGCAGCAACATTGCCCTTGACCGGTGTTTCACGATCAGGCCGAACAATCTATGGAAGTTGATGTCATCACAGTGTCACCTACACAAAGTCCTAGTGCAGCAACAACACCTCTGACCACTACTGTCTTGAATGCAGACTCTTGTTCTCAAGTCTCTACACCAATAGAAGAGACGAGCACCTCTGTGGCATCAACCACCGAGGCAGTTCCAGGAAAAGAAGAAGCAGGAACCAAGAGTTTCCCAGACGTTGCCACATCCCATACTTGTTCAACAACAGTCTCGAGTGCAGTGTCTACAAATTCGGCAGTTGGAATAGCTACAACTAACACTGCAAATGCTCTTTTAACAGGTGATAATCCACAAGTCAGCAGTGGACTACCATCTTCAGCAGCCACTGCTGTGCCAACAACGCTTCCAGCTTCATTAACATCACAACAGTCTCTGGCATTAGCATCTGATCCAGTGAAGAGTGCTGTTACCACTATCAGTCAGTCACCATTATCAACAGCTTCTACTGTGGTGGCTACAGTAACTGTTAAAACAACAGCCTCAGTGGTTATGCAGCCAATGGTGTCAGTTGTGCCATCCACTACAGCTTTGGCAAGCCCTCGAGTAGTTGCAACAGCTTCTCAGAGGGTAGCGATAGGAGCATCTCCTGTGGTTACATTACCTCAGACGATACCTGCCAAAGGTGCTGTCTGGAGTGGATCATCTGCTGTGTTGACTACAGCAGTTCCTAGAGGCATTGCTCCGCAGAAAATAGTCATCGCTGCTCGACCCCAAGGGCAGACAACCCAGTATGTACCAATAGGTCCCAAGCCAATACTTCCTTCTCCAAGACCACCCGTTCTAAGTGCAGGTGTGCCGGGATCAAACATGGTTAGAGTCAACACTCAGCCTGTAGTGCAGTCTAATGTGGCTCCAGTGAACAGTATAGCTGCTTTGGTTGCAAGCATTCCAACATCGGGTGCAACCATTGGAGCATCACAGCTCATTCGGCTAGTCACCCCAGATGGTAGGTCCATAACCCTGCAAGGTTCGCAGCTGGCCGCTCTTGCCCAGCAGGCGGCATCTCCAATGGGGTTAGCTGTGCCTAAGACGATAACACTACAGGTGTCGAGTGCAGCCACACAGCAGAATACAGCGACCACTGTTCAAAAGACAGTCGGAATCAAAACACCAGGTGCTACCATTACTGTGCAGAGACCTCAACAACAGGTTGCCCAGGCAAAGCCTCAAGTGGTTATCAAACCAAAAGTGACAACAAAACCGCTCAAGGAGGAAAAGTTCCCATCTTTAGAACCACTCATTAAAGATCCTCGCTTACTGTTGAATCGTAGGCTTGCCAAGTGGCCGTTACGTCACTCGGTGAAAAGCGTGTTTAAGCTACAAAGGCATGAACTAAGAAAACTTGGAAGGAAAGCTGGAATGAAGGAAGTGAGTGGATACACGTACGCGTCTCGTGCGATAGGAGTTCAATGGCCTGCAGGGATTCCTCGTCCTTCATTCAAGGTAGCGTGGCGTTTTCGTACGCAGAGTTTAAAGACGCTTGCTGGTGCAGGACTTCAGCTTAGGATTCTGCAATCTTGCTTGAAATGGGAAGAAATGAATGTGAGGCCTCCACGCGGAAACAGCAACACAGTGTACACAAGCTCGGGTGAGTATTATTGCTTTGTGAGATTGCGTTAGTTTCAGAAGTAATATATCAAACACGAGAGAGAGTGTTTCATCACATTTCCTAAGACCGAGAAGAGAGGTTGAAAATATGACGCATAGCGGAGTATTTTTTGACGAAACTCGAGGTGTTTGGAAATCGGATGAAACACTGTCACGAGTGTTTGATATATTTTCTCAATCGAAGCAAAAATTAAGGAGTAAAGGAATAAACGAAATCGTAAAAATCTATGCTAATTAAGATCAGATATCCAAACTACCCTCAAGGTTATGATTTGCTTTGTAAAAATGTTTGGGCTTACATTATAAGATTTTGCCCCAGGAAAATTTTAGTTGCATACAAGAATTCTGATTAGTAAAAACTATCTGAAGATAACGATATTTATTAGTGTAATACAGTCATCAAATGAACATCCAAGTCTCTGAGCATACTATAACGACATAAAATACAAAACAAGTTCTACAATAATCGATAAAAGTATTTCTTTCTTTAAAGGAGCTATGTCACGATATTTTAAGTCATTTTTGCAAAGTTGAAAATCACCTTCAAATTGAAGAAAACCTCAAACTAATAGTTTACTAAGGTAGAAAAACACCAAAAGAGGTGATAATAAACCAAACAGGAACAGGGATGGTTGAGGATGGAGAAGATTAACACGGATTGCGAAGGGCAAACTTGAAAAAATTGGCCAATTTTTTCAAGATGCGCCATCCGTCACGTAGCTCCTTTAAGAGGCGTAATGGGGGTATTATTGGTAGGATTTTTGCGTTTGAGAATATGGGGGCTTATTTTCGACTGGAGGGGGGGCTTATTATTGGAATTTTACAGTGTGGTATTGGCACATTTTGACTTTGAGCATGTTATCTTTCCCTCAAGGTACAACAACAACTGAAATAACAGACAGAAAATTTGTCTCGCTGGATGGACTCCGTTGCAAATACCTCGTACGGAAAATAGTACGCACACTTAGCAAGCCAGTGGTAGAACCGCCTCGACCGGCGCCCACTAAAAGCAAGAGAGGTCGGACACTGAGGCCTAAGATAGTCCTACAGCCTGATGACGAGGACGAAAAAGTGGTGCCTTCTGGTCCACGGATCTTTGAGGCTTGGTACCCAGAGGTAAGTAACTGAAAGAACTAATGGCCGTTTTCACACCAAGACGGACAAATCGTCGGACGATTTATTCGTCTTAGTGTGAAAACTAGACGGATAAGTCATCTTGTGTTGGTCGTCATAAATTCATATCAAGACGGACAAACAGAGATCTTGAAAGCAAGGGGCCTGGGACTAACACCGGCTTGGTTACCTTGCATGGTTGCCACCATTTTGATTACCCACAAACCAACACTTCTTTTGCTAGTTCCCACTCCCTTTTGAGACCGGAAAACGACCATTTGTTCGTCTGGTGTGAATATATGTCGACTTTTGGACGACTTGTCCGTCTAGACGAAAAAATCGACCTCGAAAAATCATCTTCATAGACGGACAAGTCGACGAACAAAATCAGACGACATTTACGTCCAAAATCGTGTCCGTCCCGTTTTCACACTAAAACGACTTGTCCGTCTGAGACGACTTGTTCGTCCAAAAACGTTGTCCGTCTTCTAGTGTGAAAACGGCCAATATATCAAACTCGAGAGAAAGTGTTTTCATTTGATTTCCAAACACCGAGAAGAGAAGTGAAAATACAACGCGCAGCGGGTTTTTTAAATTTTTTTTAAACGAAATTCGAGGTGTTTGGAAATCGGATGAAACACTGTCTCGAGTGTTTGAGATTCTTCTCAATCAAAACAAAACCAAATAGTAAACGGAGAAATAAAATCGTAGACATCTATGCTAATTAAGGCCAGTGTTGGAGATTAATAAATGAGAGTGCGAGTTACTCAAATGTTAATGTGGCCACCGATGAGTTAGCAAAATCAGGCCCTAAATGGTTGCAAGGTGGGTTCCACTGTAGTTCAGATTTGTTGCAACGATTTTGAAAAAGGAAAAGAAAAACGCGCAAATTAGCCTGTCTTTCTTTAACACAGTTAATTCCGTGTTTTTTCACACCGTACTTGGCACAATACTCACGCTAGTTTACTCCCGATAGAGCGATTTTGTTTGACCTTGAAAATGTATTTTCGTCAGAGTTCGTCTTCTGTTTGACTTTCCAATAGTTGAGCGGATAAGTTCGTTTACCTGTTTGATTTTTTCCCTTGCTTCCCAAAATATGGAGAATGTATAGTTCCATGAACCAATCAAAACCATGCATGCAGTGAAAGTCAAGAGAACATTTGCGACGAACAGTGTTCGCCTCTAGCTCGTGTTCGCTAAACCAGCCAAATCCCGCGCGGGATTGTTTGCGTTCGTTAAACCAATCAAATTTCCTCTATCCGTTCGTTTGTTCGCGTTCTGTTCGCGCGTAATCATTTCACGGTCATACGGAAGTCGCTCTACCGTAACATGACTTACTGGGTGTGTCACTGTGTGTGTTTTGTTTTCTGAAAACCAGGCAAAGCTTGAGCTGTGGGAGATACGCCAATATCATGAGCGGATCGAGCGTGAAAGGGCCCTGGAACGAGAGAAGAAAGAACAAGAAGAAGCGATACGGCGGGCAGCGGAAATACGCGCCGCCGCGCTTCAGCGGAAACAGCAAGAACAACAGGCGCGACAACAGCAACAAAATCTGCTCAAGATGAACAAGAAAAAAGTCCAGAATGCCATCAAAACTCAACAAAGAAGGGGGACTGGGGTCAATCCGCCAATCACTTACAAGCCTACTGTCACTGCGCCCGTACCCCTGGGGGCTTTACGTCGAACGCTACCTGTCGTACGCCCCGCGGTGCCTGCCAAGATCCCAGGGATTCAAACCGTGGGGTTGACACAGCAGATGCGAACGCAGATTGCCCCGCGAGCCATGGCGAGTGGCATGTCAGCCTCGGCGCAGTATGTGCAGCGGTTACAGCCCAAGGCACAGGTCGCCCAGCGTGTGTACACAGCTACAGTACCAACTCACATCTCGCGTGTAACTACTGCTGTTCCAGGTAACCTATTTGGTCTGTAGTTAACATCGTTATAGTCAGACAAAGACGAAGTCCTTCTAATCTAGTGTCATGGTTTTTCAATCATTTGGCAAAGTCATGGTATACTAGTCTCCTTCACAGATGTTATTTGGCTCGTCACGCAACGCTTCTCCCCCACGTCTCGTTGCGTGACGAGACCCAAAGAGTTCAAGGGTGTATCCTGCCCATAACCTGGCATGTAAAGCGAAAAACATACAAACACTGAAACAACCCAACAAATTTGTTTTCTTACAAAATCAATCTGATTTATCTTGACACTGTTATTATCTGTTGCAGTCACTCGTCCAGCCGCGGCATTAGCCACACCTAAAGCAGTTCCAATCCGAACCAACCCCATGTCAACATCCCGGATGAAACATTCGTCTAAAGAGCAAGTCAAACAGGCGGTCAAGACAAAATCTCGCAAGGGGGGTGGGGGCGTGCCTGTGCTGCATAACAAGAAGTATATGACTATGGAGTCAAGACAAGATATGAACAGGCAAGTACACTACAACATCGCGTTATGGTGTTAGGTTGTAATGCAATAATTTTCCACCACTGTAACTATGCTGTAAATCATTTTGTGAACGAATGACGAATTTTATTTTATTTTAACCCTTACTCCCAGAGTCAAACCTTGAGTCAATAAATGCTGTTGTACCTTTCGAGTCTGTGGACGAAACTCAAGTGCGTGACCATTTAAATGAAAGCTATTGAGCATTATTTTCAAGTGGTGCTGTTTGTTTTTGACAATTTTGCAAAATGAAATTCACGATTTTCCCCTCAGATTTGAACTTAGCACTCTTGGGAGTGAAAGGGTTAAAGAGCAGTGTGGTGGTAATAGTCCAGTGAATAAGGCGATCTTTGTTTACGTCAGCTTTTTTTTATCTCCTCTTAACATGAATTTGCCGAAAATTCAACTTAGTCTTACAAACTTATAGATACGATAAATTGATAGCGACTGTGCCATTTAGTAACTGTAGCAAATATGAGAGCAATACGTTAAATATTGAACGAGATATGTCCTTTTGAAAACCGTAAAATTTACAGACATTTGTATGAGTTGCCACCCAGCCATACAAATGTCTGTAAATGTTGCAACTTCAACCTCGTTCCCAGGGTCTCTCTTCTTCCCGCCCCAAGAGCGAGAGAGACCCTGGGAACGAGGTTGTTGCAACTTTTGAAGGCATCGTTTGAAACAGATTTCAAACCATTTCCTTTCAAACTCGGCATGGTGATAAATTTTGCATGCTCTAGTCTTTCTATGATATCTGGGTTTTTTTTCCAAATACGACATGTAACGAAGTAACAAAGTGATCAGTTTCTAATGAAACTGTGGTGCTGCGTCGGCGGGCAAGTGAAACACTATGCTGATTATCAACTCGGAGTTGATAAAGGTAAGTTAACCGCCGTAGCGAATTTCTAAAAGCTGACGTTTCGAGCGTTAGCCCTTCGTCGGAGCAAAGTGAAATTCGCTACGGCGGTTAATTTACCTTTATCAACTCCGAGTTGATAATCAACATAGTGTTTAACCAAGTAACAGCCGTGACGTCCCTATTATAGTCCAGTGAATATTGATGAACGTCTTCTGTTCCATAGGTTCGCCATTTGTAGGAAGGTCCTTGATTGTATTCTGGATAAGATTGATCGCAATGAAGAAGCAGAACGCAAAAAGGAAGAGAGAAAACGAGCCAAGGAAGAAAACCAGGTACTCAGGCTTGAACGGCAGAAAGCCAACAAACTTGGCGCTTTACTGCAAAAGAGAAAGGAAGGACTGAAAAGGGAACTGATGAGAAAAAGGGACCTTCTTGAGAGGGACCTTTTATTGGAGCTTCAGCAGACCGGTAAGAACAAAAGGAAGCACGGGGGCCCAGAGAGAAGGAACTCCCAGAGTACGCCAGAAGGACCCAATGCCAAGAAGAGGAAAATTGAAGATGATCGTGTATTTTGTATCTGCAAGAAGCCTTATGATTCAACTCAGTAAGTGTTTGGTTGTTTGCTTTGTTTGAACTGTCCTATGCGAAAATTACTCTACAAAGGTTTTGCCATTGCTAAGTGTAGAGCAGTTTTCAATTGAGTGTCGTAAAACCAAAGCGATTATTACAATGGCCAATGACAACAAACGTAAACAACGAAACAAACCAATGAGAACTCAAGCAAAAACACGTAACCGGCGCCAAGCGCGGTAAAACGCGTGTGACTAAGTTGCGATTGGTTTTGGTTTTGCCTCTGAGAAGGTGGCGCGAGTTTTTTTAAACCAATCACAGAGCGTAGTAAAGCAAAACCAAAGCATTCCGGATTACTTTCGACACATGCGGGATTTTGATAGATGAATGTGGGTTAATTGGCCATTTTGCTTCTGTTTCAAAATGAGGCCTGATAAAGACCTTCTATTCGAAAGCAATTTTGATGTGCATGAAAATATTTACTAGAAAGTCATTTCGCGTGAAAGGTTGTACCAGGTTTATTTTGAAACGGAGGCAAAAAAACTGTCACGCTATTTAAGTGTTCTGTCACGCTTGGTCACGGTATTAAAGATGTTTCTCTCACACAAAGTCACAGTTTTTAAAGCTGGCCTTAAAATCGAACGAGAAGTTAAAAATAATGGTTTGGAATTGTCCAGAATCGAGCTGTGAAGATGTGAAACTACTATTGAATAGGCACAAATGCAAGAGTTAATGAAATCCACGAGACATCACTTTTCTACGATCATTTTCTCCGCCTTAGGTTTTACATTGGATGTGACATGTGCGCCAACTGGTTCCATGGAGCTTGTGTCCAGGTCTCTCCAGAAACCGCACAAAGTATGGACGAGTGGACCTGTGCCGAGTGTACCCAGGCTCGCCGCGGAGTGGAGGAGGAAGAACTGTATTGTCTGTGTCGTCAGCCGTACGATGAGAGGCAGTATGTAATGTTTTTGTCTTTGAAAAGTGAAGTGTTGCCTGAGTAACTGATCGTGTGCGACTGTTAATAGCTTCTGTACGTGGAAGGAAATTACCGTAGTCAAGTCTATAGGATGTAGACCGTGTTAGTTGCCTGTACGGCACCTTTGCCTTCTTTATGCGATTCACAATCAGTAAACGAATGCAGTTTGATTAATTGGCTACCTTGCCGCTTTTCCAAATCAAGACTTTATTCCCTGAACTGATCAAGTCCGCCATTCTCATTACATGACTACTTCAATTTGTTATAAGAAGGTAAAAAGTAGTTAGAGATTGATCACTATGGTGAATGGAAAGTGCTAATGGAGCTATGTCACAATATTTTAAGTCATTTTTTCTGATGTACAAAATTACTTTCAATTTGAAGGAAACCTCAAAATAATAGTTTAGTAAGATTGAAAAACACCAAAGAAGTAATAAGAAACCAAACAGGAACAAGGATGGTCACGACTGAGGAAGACGGATTGTGAACGACGAACTTGAAAAAATTGGCTAATTTTTTAAGATGCGCCATCCCTATACGGAAGCCAAACAACAATTGGAAAATACGCATAATTTCTTTGTGTTATGTCGTTGTTTGCATTAGGAAATGTTTCGTGCATCTTGTGTCGCAGCAAGCAGCGCCTTCAGGGTCCGCAATGCCCTTTCTGGGATTTTCTTTCTTCTGCTATTTTGGAAATCACGACAAATTCTTGTTTGTATGGGAGCGTCTGATGCGATAATGGAGGTTTAAACCGTCTTTGCTAGCATAAAGGAAATGGTTCTTACACACAATACTTAAACATGTATTATCTCCGTACATTTCGAGATAACCATAAATGAAATAGTTACCAAATACATGATGGTATGGTGTTTTTTTTCAGATTCTATATCGGCTGTGATAAGTGCCAGGACTGGTTTCACGGCGAATGCGTTGGTATCACAACCGCTGAGGCAGAAAATATCGAGTTTTACACCTGCCCGCGATGCACTCAGTCTCAGGTTCAGGCGAGCAAACAGGCGCTGACCAGCAAGGACTACGACTCACTTAAACGACTGCTTCGCTCGCTACAGGTAAGCTAGGGTCAGAGTTAACTGCTGTTTGTCAGATTTTCCAAAAGATTCGTAGTGTTGTGCTCGTGATGTTAAAAAAAAACGCGAATTTTTTATGAATGTTTCAAATCTTCAAAATCCTATTTTGTTTGGTATACCGTCCCGCTGTAAGAAGGCGACGGGCTCACATTTTCCTGAATGTACGTCACAATTCCTTTGTTTTGAAGCCACGTGTTCCTTAATCTACGTCACAGTTCCTTTGTCTGATGTCACGTGTTTCTTAATCTACGTCACAGATCCTTTGTGAACCGAGAAGGACCCAGGGGAGACTAAAGCAAATGGTGATCCAAAATGGCGGCAAATTTGAAAGTTTTATAACATTCATAAACAATTCGCGTTTTCTGCAAATGGCAAAATTTTTTCGCAGAATTTCCTTGGGTGATGTTTAGATTCAGATGAGAAAATAAAATAAAAAAGGTTATGGGCACTTTAATAGATTGAGAGAGTTCAGAAATGAGTTTTTGTCCACGCCTGTTTCGATCCTGCTTCTAATCTACTGCTATACTGACTATAAAGTTTGGTTCATTGATGCATACATCATCTACAATTCTCGTCATAATTCTTGGGACACTTCATATTTTCGACGACAAATGGTCGTTGTCTTCACCTCCCCCTCCCCACCCCCAATGCAGTAATCTTGCGACCATATTTCAACATTGTTTTTTTTTTGGGGGGGGGGGGGGGGGAGGGGGGTTCGAAAAATTGAATACTGACTGTGGTGATGCACATTGTTGATGTATCAAAACCGAGTGAAGTAGTGTTTCATCCGATTTCCACTGGAAATCGGACGAAACATCGTGGTAACATAGCTTAATTTTTGATGTGTACACTCTTCTCGCAGAGTCACAAGATGGCGTGGCCTTTCCTAGAAGCCGTCAATGCAGATGAGGTACCCGAGTACTATGAAGTGATCACTGATCCTTTAGGTAAGCCACTCCAGTGATGCGTGATGCGAAACTGAAGAAAGTATATTCTGTACTCCTTTGTCATATGCGAATTTTTAGGTCTGCCTGATCACTAGCCTTGACGGGGGATGATTTGGGGGAGGGGGGGGGGGGGGGGGGTGTTGGGCAGGAGAGGGCGAAAATGAGCCCGCGCCGATCGTGGTGGAACGCAAAGCGGATATACGAGCCCATCGTCGAGAGTTAGGTGATTTCTATTGACCGGAAACCCTGGTCTCCTTTCAGATAAAAAAAAGTACAGGCAAATGGTGTTAGACTCGAGGGATGGAAACAGTTTTCGTCACTGACGCGTACAGAAATTGAACCCTGTAAATGTCAATGTCAATATTTAAATTCTCCTTACTTGTCTGGTGTATTTCTTGTTGTACTTCATGGGAGAATTTGTTTAACTATCAAGACATGTCAATTTCCTTTTGGTAATGATTTTCTCAATTCTCCTGGCCTGTAGACTTGATCATATATTGATATCACGAGGAGAAATTGCAGACTGATCCATGTTTGGGGGCTTAAAAGTGTAACTGTAACATTAGCGTAACTATAAAGAAGAACTGGTGGCCTAATGGTTAGTGTGCTGGACTCTGGATCCAGCGATCCAGGGTCATTGTGTTGTGTTGTTGGGCAAGACGCTTTACTCTCACATTGCCTCTCCACCTAGGAGTATAAATGGGTACCGGCGAACAGTTAGGGTAACCTGACAAAATGCTGAAGGGTAACCTACGATCCAGGGGAGTAGCAATACTCTTTATCTCTTCATGCTCCAGAAACCGTGATAAGCTCCAGCAGCTGTGTCTCACTAGGCTCATGAAGACCTTACCTTGCTGTTTCTTTCTATTCCCACCAGACCTTTCCACAATAGAGGAGCGTATGAGTTCCAAGGCTTACTCGTCACTGGAGTCCTTTGTCAGTGACATTACCAAGATTTTCGACAACTGCCGCTACTTCAACCAGCGAGATTCCCCCTACTACCGCTGTGCTGAAGTATTGGAAAGCTTCTTCGTCCAAAAACTACGCGCTTGGAAAACCAGAAAATAAATAAATAAACAAACCATACTCGTCCTCTGTAATAGCCTCAGCTCCAACGCAGATGCTCTTTGGGCTCGTCACGCAATCTTTCCTCCATGTCACGCAATCTTTCCTCCCTTGTCACGCAATCTTTCCTCCCATGTCACGCAATCTTTCCTCCCATGTCATGCAATCTTCCCTTCCATGTCACGCAATCTTTCCTCCCATGCCACGCATGCCTCTGCCAGACTGCGTGACGAGCCCAAATAGCGTCTGCGTAAGAGGCTATAGCTCTGTGACAGCTCGACGAAACCAGATAAGAAACTTTGGACGAACCTTATCCAGCTACTACGTTATGTAAATCTTCACGAGGCTTCACATGTCATTTTGCAAAGCTTGCTTTTGATTGGTTGTAATGAAAACATATCCCGTGATTCTCAACGCTCGTTTTTCCGAGTATGGAACATTGTCGTGATAGCATTTGTAGTCAACATAGAAATTTGTCTAGCGTAGCTGTCTAGCGTAACAAACTTCCACTGGTGTAAAACTATTGTAGGTTTGAGGAAGGACAGAAAGACTGACGACACGTAACTGTGAGAAGCGTCTATATTTATAAAAAGAAGATGATGCAAAATATTATGTGGACATTGTTTTGGTTTCTAGTTTACTGTTAAAATTGCGCCATGCAGGTCAGCTATCATATATTAAAGTAATTTTTTGGTAAACAGTTTTTGTTAGTTGATTGTCAGTCTGAAGCAGATTGTTAATCGAGGCTCAAAAGGGAAATCATTACATTTGAATAGGCGCCCCTGGCAATTACTGAAGGGAAGACGTCAAGCCCGGGCCAAACGCAATCTCGTTCCCAGAGTCCTCGTTACCCTTGTCCAGCGGTGGAGCGGCCAACAAGGACCTCTGGGATAAAGCGAACCGCCATGACCGGATTCTTGGACTTCCGGTTCTACTGCGCATGTGTTCGACTCCATGTTTCAACTAACGGACGCCAAGATTCTTGGACTTCCGGTCTTACTGCGCAAGTCAGGCGGATCACTCTATCCCAAAGGTCCTTGTTGGCCGCTCCACGCTGGATAAGGGTAACGAGGACTCTGGGAACGAGATTGGGCCAAACGAGGATGAGAATTGATGAGAGTTCAAACTCTCACTCGTTTGGCCTGAAACTTTCTTGCGCTCTCAGCGACTCGCATGCGCTCTCGTCCTGCTCAATTTTTTCTTGAAAGTCGTCGAGAGTTTTCTCTCGTTTGGTCCACGCTTGATAATAGTCGACAAGAGTTGAAGAAAACTCTCACGAAAGCCAACTCTCTGCAACTCTCATCCTCGTTTGGCCCGGGCTTTATTTTGACTTCAATTTCAATGTTTTCTTGCCAAGTTGTGCGGCGCAGATGCAAATATCCTCGGAGTAAGGTTAGCGTTTCCAACAGTTGAAAATGGACTATTAATATCCCTAATCGTGCAATTTTTGTACGCTTCGGCAACATATCAGACGGGTTTGGTCGAGCGATGCGTCTCGCCAAAATACCCATGGCGAGACCAAACGGAGTAAATCAAAGCGATGCCCCGGTCATATAATAAACGTGCTCTGGTGCGATCACGATCGCGTTTGACAATGTCATTTTAACACAATAGAGGGCAGTTGATACTCGATAATTTCAAAACACGGCTCACAACGATAAAATTAATTAATCTCGTTTAAAGGTGCAGTATCACGGGGATTTTGAACTAATTGGTCAAAACTGTGCTTCAGTACCTTTTTTTATTTATAAAATAATTCTAGAACACCAAGTAAAAGAAATCAACCAAATTCTTGAAAGAGGAACAAATTATGGTCTGTTGTAGTGCATTTTGGAAACGAAAATGCGAGAAATTGAAAAACTGTTAGCCTAACATTTTTTTCAAATTGCGATCCATTCCGACCCAGTTTCTATGGCCAGAGATACTTATTGACAGTTTTAGTACACTAGGATGGTAATTTATAACAAAATTTGACCATTATTTTTAGTTTTCTGTTAATACAAAAACGTTTTTTGGTTTTTGAAATGACATCAAATCCCCGTGATACTGCCCCTTTAATTTCTCGAAAAACTGATATCGATATGTCTAATTTACGACACGTGTTTAATGGGTTAGGGAGGTGACTAAAAATCAAACACCTGAAACAATAAGCTTGGCCGCTTGAACCAATAGACACATGAAAGCTAATCTTTTTAGATTACTTATCTATAGAAAGCGAAAATAGAAAAATACTTTCTAACCTGCAATAGATGAATGTGATGGTAGAATTGAAGCTACAGTAATTGACATATATCCCTCGTCCTGTGTGAAATTGTTCCAATTTAGCACGTGCACATTTGCGAAAACCTTAGTTTGGCGAAAAAATTCGAAAAAACTCAAATTTACAGCCATTTGTTTTCCGGATAAAGCTTTCATCCTATCCAAACAAATTTTGGCGACTATGACAATAGTTTTGTCCTTATTTCCGTTTGATAAAAACAAATTGCGTTAAGAGTAATTAAAACGTCGTTTGCTTGCGTTGAGGACACATTTTGTTTTCGGTGCCGTTAAGGAAGGTGGATAAAGTCACTCAGAACTTGAATATGGGATACACTCAGTTGCTGTACACTGTCGGTATCATTCTTTTCTTTCTGTTTTTCTCTTCGTTCACCGTTGATGGTAAGCGTATTTTTTGTTGTAGTATAATGGAATTGTATGTTCGTAAATTTAACTGAACATTTTCAGTAGGTTCTGTGTTGAAACATGAGCTCACGAGCGGAAAACTACCAAAGCTTTTTTTATAAATAAAAAATGCTTTGTTTCGCCCGACCGACATAATTTTTTCAAAAAGTAAAAAAAAAAAAAAACGTTTCTGATTCATTGCCTGCGCCCTTTTTTCGGGTGTTTCCAAGTTTAATATGCTTTGTTTTTTTCACTCTGACATCTAAATCAGCCCAGTAATGACGTCTTCGAACACTTTTCAGAGTGATATCGGCTCGTTGCAAAATGGTGGTCACGGGGAAGATATAATCAAGGCTCGCTTGGAATTATTTATGTATAATTTGTCAATATTTCGTTTCTGGGCTTTTCTTTTTTTTTGTTTTACCGACCGACCGACCCACTTTCACGAGAGATGAGGGTGATGGGAAACAAAACATTTTATGGGGATGGGCCTAATCAGGGCAGTGAATGAATTATTTCAACAGTACAGTAACATCACAAAATCCGCGCAGCGAAGTTTCAACTGAGAAACTTCAAGTGATGATGTACAGAGCAACTATATTTGTACAGTCGAACCTCCCGTAAGCGGACGCCCTCCGGACAAGAAAAAGTGTCCGCTTAAAATTAAGAGGTGACCGTTTATGGGAGGTAAAAATGTAGTGTATGTAGCTGGGAACATGACCAAGTGTCCGCTTACGAGAGGTGTCCGCCTAAGGGAGCGCGAGGTGTCCGTTAGCGGAGGTTTGACTCGGTACTTGAAGCTTGTGGCTTCCTGAAAATCAGGCTCCACGGGATTCCAACCCATGTCTTTATAATTCCGGTCAGCCACAAACCAGAAGACTGAGGTCGTAGAATGCGATGGTTCCTTTGACACTTACGAATGAAGGTACTCGGTCTGGTAGCGCATTTTTAACCCTTAAAGTACCAGAATTCGCACTGAAAAACGCATTTTTGGGTCACGGAACCCGTTTTCTTGGCCGCTGTTACCAGAAATTTGGCTAACCTTTGCTAAAAGTACCATTTGGAGAACTAGGGGAAGATTTCAAAAAGGTTTTGGGGCAAAAACGTTCAATTTTATCGTTGGCCAAAGTGCATAGCCAAAAAAGTTTTTTCTTCTGATTTTTTCCTTCTCTCTTTTCCTTTCCCTTTACTCTCCCTTTCTTTTCTTGCTATCTTCGGCGCTTGATACACTTCCTATCAACTGGAAAGGTTGCTGAAAAATGAACCTGGAAGTATGTTGGGTGCGAGAGCCAAATTTGGGGGGGGGGGGGGGGTGGGGGGGGGGGGGGGGGGTACTCCCTATAATCGACTATACGGGGAGGCTCCGCCCGAAAGGGGTCCTTTTTTAGGCTCGAGGTATGTGAAAGGGTAGGGATTTCACGAGTTGAAGTATATGAAAGGGTAGGGATTTCACGAGTAAATGATATTATTGTTTGGTTAACATCTGGTAATGCTTGATGATTTCTGGTGATATATATTGTTCATTAAGTTCATTACAAGGGTATAGAAAACGGATGCAGTGCTTCTACTGTAGGTATGTGAAAGGGGTACCATTTTCATAATTTCTATGGAATGTATATGAAAGGGGTACCATTTTCTATGGAAGGTATATGAATGGGGTACCTTTTCTGTGAAAAATGGTATATGAAAGGGTAAGGGGTTGGACCTCTGGGCGGAGCCTCCCCGTATAAAACTTTTTGAGTACCCCCGGCCCCGGGTTTGTTGGAGCAGTGGGGGAAAAACGGCCACTGGAAAAATAAGGGGGAGCGAAAAACGGCCAAAAAATAAGGGGGAGCGAAAAACGGCCAAAAAAATAAGGGAGGAGGGAGAAACGGCCAAAGAAAACTAAGGAGAAGGGAGAAAAATGAGTTAAAAATAGGGAGATGAGATTAACTGTCCGTTCCTGTACCCTCTTTAAGCTTCGTGGACCAAGGTGCAAGGATACAAGTTCATCAGCGGAATCAGCCTGGGCTCTGAAACCACCCATCATGGATCCCTTGCCGAGGCCAGGCCCAGTTGCCAACAGAGGTGCGATACAACAAGCCTTTGCAAGGCTTTCCGTCTGTACAGTTTTGTTGGTACAGTGTTTTGCACTCTATTTGAACGTGTCAGCGATTACTCGTGCCCGCCTGATAGCACTGACTGGAACTGCTTCATTGCTGACGGGGAGTCGTGGATGAGGAGTGACTGAAAAGGTGAGATGTTATGTGTACGCAATGCGTGCCTACATTGCATTTAGAACAATCCTTTCAAACTTGAATCAATTGCATTTACTACTACAAAACCAAGGAGCATTCAAACTCCTTATTTCATTCTGCAATAAAGGCGTATTATGTTACTTATTAGCCTCCTCTGTAGTCAACTCTACGGGAGTCTGGGAAACAGGAATCTCGCCAAGGAAGAACTGGGGATGAGAAAGGGAAAAGTTTTCCAATCTCCCTTCCCCATTTTTCTCTTTCTCGTCCTCAGACTCCCACTGAGGAACGGTTGCTTGTGGAAGTTGTACTATAATTTATTCACATGTAACAGATGTGCTAACACATATTTTACTTTCTCCTTTACAGGTCTTACAAGGCTCACCTTACACACACTATGTATCTGCTGCAAAATAAACTCAGAATTTGCCTTTGTCTGTTTATTATAAACGATTCTCTTTGAAATCTAGAACCCTACACGAATACTCTCTCCTCCGCAGAGGCTCAATGGGGTTTTAGGAGAAATCTGCTGAACGTGGTGTGTGCAGGTGCAAGTAACTGGCGGATCAACGAAGCGGTGAGCGCCTGCACTCACTTCGTTCAGCTGATTCTCCCATATATGAGCCTCTGCGGAGGAGAGAGACATGAATATGTTGCACATACAATTCCCTAAATTTCTACATCTAGAAAAAGATCAGATCATTGAAAACATATATAACCCCGGGAACAGACCTGTGTCAAGAAAACGCATACATGTAAGGGCTTGTCCCAGCTGACTTGAATATCAAGACAATTTTAAATTGGTGATCATTTCTTATCCTCTAAGCTGCTGGGTTATGTGTCACATATTAATGAAAAGGTTATTTCATTTCTATTCTTCAAAGCTGGTAGTTTTGTGAAATCGCAGCATTTCAGAGGGAAAAAGCAGTTCAGGCGCAGATCCAGTTAAAAAACATGATCGGTTTACTAGACTCTGAGCGCCAAATTTATGGAAGTCCAGAGGCAAGTTCCCCTGCAAACGTTTTTTAGATTTTCAATCTCTAAAATTATTTCCCTCGATTTTGAGTCATTTGGAAAATTTGACGAAATTATTTCCGTAAAACGGTGTAAGCCGGTCTGGATCCGCGCCGTTTCTTTTTAATCTGAAGGCCTACTTCCATTTCTAAAGGCACTGGGCAAATCTCTTCACTAGTAACACTGACACATAGGCAAATATCATTATTTTGATAGAGAGGTTTCAATAAGAGTAACTGAAGTGTTTGGATCAGCACACGGTCAGAAAGAGAAATCCTGACCGATGTTAAGAGGTGGCCATTAGTGGAGGTTTGACTGGGACATTCACCAGCTCTACTTAAAAGTACATGAAAAATTTAGAAGACCAGACAAACCAATAAATAGATGGTCTAAGTTCTAAGTGTCAATTTCCTCAGAAAATAAACATTGATGGATCCTCGATCTTGGCTAACAGACCCAGTGGGGGGGGGGGGGGGGGACTCCCATATAAAAGTGATGGGGGTGATCGCAGTAGCTTTTAGGGGTTAAAATTTGTGATGTGGCACCGCTTAGGGTGTTAAAATCTAAAATGACTGCCATTAGAGTTATTCCGGTAAAACATATTTAACAGGGACTAGTTTTGTCTTAGAATTGGTACCTCTTAGGGGTGAAAATGAATTCGAGCCACACCCACAAAACGAGATTTTGGTACCTTTTAGGGGTTCTTTTCAAAATTTCCGGCGATCACCCCCGTCACTTTTGTATGGGATTCCCCCCCCCCCCCCGCGGCTAACAGACTGCTTAGCAGGTGCTGGAGTAATGTAGGGCACAAGTTGGAGGGATGCGCGTGAGAGAAGAGAATCGCATTGCCTCCCTTACATGCACCCCTCCAACTTGTGCCAAACCGAGCTCTATAATACTCCAGTGCCTCTTACACAGGCTAGGTAACACAATGTACTGTGTTCAAGAATATAATAATATAATACACTTTAAGCTGCGCTAGTCCTCCAAGGGAACATTTCTAAACAGATATCCCATTGACTCTCCATTGTTAATACGCCGGATGGCTTCAGCCAGCAGTGAACTGATATCCACTGTCCTGATCTTACTGCTGCGAGACATCTTAGAGTCATGAGACACTGTGTTGGTGACCACAACCTGATGAGGAAAAAAAAAAAGATCTGATGGGTAACTCGTGAACTTCATATAATGTAAATTTCCAAAATTGGCAAACCCTAGGCTTATTACAGTCAACTCTCGCCTTGCGGACACCCATTATTACAGACAAAATTCAGCTCTCCACCCGGTGAAAGCTATAGAAGTTTGACTGAAAATGACTCCCGCTATTGTTGACTAGACTCGCTATTACGGACTCTCGTTATTACCACATGTACGTCCCGAGGGTGTCCGCTATAACAAGAGTTGACTGTAGTTTGTGTTCCACAGTGGGTAGAGGCTTATTTTTGAAAGGTTAAGGCATTCTCCATGATTGTCAACAAAATTAATGTGGTTCTAACTTTCAAGTCTGAAGATAAAACTCTAGAGTGCGACTATTCAAATAATAATTATTACTATTGAGCAACTGTTGAAGCCATGATAACATTTTAACTACAATGGGAGGCACGGTGGACTAATGCGGTTTGCGCGTTGGACTCGTGCAGTCCAGGTTCAAGCGCTGGCCGGGTCATTGTGTTGTGTTCAAATTCTTGGGTAAGACACGTTACTCTCATAGTGCCTCTCTCTACCCTGGAGTATAAATGGGTACCGGCAAAATATTTTAATTGTTAGTGCCACAAGACAAAGCAGTATCGCACCTCATCAATAACTGATTCCTCAATCAACTCTGGAGCATCAGCAGACAGAAGGCCATGAGTCACCATCACCAAAATCTTATATGCCCCACGATCCTTTAGGAGCTTTGCAGCAGTTACAAATGACCGTGCGTCATCTATCATGTCATCCTGCAAGCAATTAACAGCCAATAAAGTTTATTATTATTACTATTATTAATAACAATAATAATATTATTATATTGAAATGTTGTGGTTTCTGCCTCTTTGTGCTTTTTCTATAGACCTTTCTCCAAACTGGCCGTCGCAAATTCATATTAAACTGAGCGGAAAATCAATACCAGCACCTGAAAGACCACCTCTTGTTTGGTAATCGTACAAAGTTTTGTTAGGTTAGGTTCTACCTTAGTCGAGAAAACGGAAGTTGAAAACTGCAAAATTTAAAGACGTTTGTATGACTGAGGGTATGGCGAGGTGGTCTTTCAGGTGCTGGTATTGATTTTCCGCTCAGTTTAATTGCAATCATTTTGAATTTGTGGCGGCCATTTTTGAGAAAGGTATATTGCAAAATATTATGCAATATTGCAAAATTTGTCTACTATTTCTCCCAGTTTGCAGTCCACCTTGGGAATCCTGCTTCTTGCCCTCTCTTCTCCTGCCTCCCATCAACTTCCCATGACCCCCTTTACTCCCAGGTTCCGGCCCCCCGCCCCTCCCCCCCCCTGCCCCTCCCCACTACAGAAACATAGTGCAAAATAAATTTAAAAAATACAAAGTGCAATTAGAGACTGGAAATTTATAAGAGGTTTAACCGATGCAAGTTCCACCACACATAGGTACACCACATTCACATGAAGTTGTTTATTTGACACTCACAATGATGATAGCGATCTTTCCTCCTACATCACCCACAACATTAATTGGGGGTTTAGCTTTCGGAAGAAATCCTGTGAAAGAGGAAAGAGATGAAAAAACAAGATAGCGCATGATTAGCAAAACTCGGTGTACTGAAAGATTCATTTCTATGGACATAATACATTTTAGTGACCCCAAAATAGACATTCTTGTAGCACGGCTTTGAAAAAGGGAAAGTCTGTTCCATTGCTAAGAAACAGGAGAGCCAGATAGCTCATTGGTGCCGGCACTTACTCCAGTTTCTGTAACATGAAGCGACTAGAAGTATTGCTACTCCCACTAGATGGAATGCTAGTCCAACACCAGGTCCCCCCTCCCACCCGCACATTTTGCAAGGTTGCCCTGGCAATTAGCCATTGCCCATTTATATTTCTAGGTGGAGAGATGCATTGTGAGAGTAAAGTGTCTTTCTCTTAAACACAACTGAACCCAACCACCCCGGCCAGGGCTCAAATCCAGCCCTCAATCCAAAATCCAATGCACAAACTGTTAGGCTGCAGTGCCTCCCAACATTCCCTAGTTGATGATTTTCTATATTCTCATCACACGTCTCATTAACAATGTATTGGTAATTGAAAAGAGAAATGATATGTTGATCAATGTTGGCAAAGAGGATCAAAAGAGTTTTTTACCTGGTAGATCCATGCTATCTACACTGACAGATGCAAATCGTCGTGACTCAGCTAATGCAGGAGGTGGTGATTGACGGCCATCAAGTCGCTCACTTTCAGGCTCCTTTTGTTCACCGTGGATCACAGCCAATCCAAGCCGTAAACGTTCAGCAAAAGACGTGGCCCTTAACGGTCAAAACACGATCATTAGGTTGATAAATATCACATTTCATGTTCAAAATCAGATTGGTTTATTTATTATTTTAGCCATTAGTGTCATTTACAGTCCAAGCGCCCGTTTTAAAGCAGACAGCCTCAGGGAGCAGAAAAACTGTCCACAACTGGAGCTGGCCGCTTACAGGAGTTTGTATGAGCTACAATACAAGTAGATTTCAAACAGGGTTTTGTCAAGGTGGCTGTAAGTAGAGCTGTCTGCTTTCAAGAGTGTCCGCTCAGAGAGCTTCGACTGTAGTTCTTTTAATGCTAGTTCAATGAGTTTGATGGTAAATATTTCCTATGTATTGTTTACTTTGGGAGATGCGGTTGTCTAATGGCTAGCGCATTGTACTCTGTATCTGGCAGTCCAGGCTTGAGCACTGCCAGGGGAGTAGCAATACTCCCAGTCACTTCATGCATGAGTGGAGAAAAATAATTATTATGTTATTGATTACCATTGAATTGTATTACCCTTCATACCTTATAGCTGACCCTGGATTCCTTGCTACTATAACAGCATTTCTGTAGTCAGCAACCTTGAATAATGACAAAATACTTGATTTAATTAAGCTAGCTATATGCAGCAAATAACTACTGGTACATCTTATGAATGGTGTTCCTTAATAGACTGACAGAGGCTTTTGAAATTTCAAGTTTAATTTTGTGCATTTCTCACTTGGTAAATAGTGAACAGAACATCATTTTATTGTAAGTACAGCTACTATTAATACCTTTTCTGTGATATATTGTACAAGAAATGGTGAAGCCCTCAGATTGTCAACTGGTGCATCATAGAATCCCTGAATCTCCTTGGAATGAAGATCAACTGTTATGATGTTAGTAAGGCCTGTGGAGAGAAGCAGGCTGGTAAATATCTTCCATTGTTCACTGACACAGAGGTAAATAATATAATTATCATACAGTGAATGCAGTCTGGCTATAGAAAACAGTACCACAAGCTGAATGCATATGGATGGATGGATTGACATGAGCACCACAGATGTCAGCTAAATATATATATATATATATTCCCTTTATAGCATGTGTGCAATTCCCAGGGGGGGGGGGGGGGGGGGGGAGGTACTCAGGTATAATAGTGACGGGGATGTTCGAATTAGGCCAAATTGTTAGACCCCCAAAAAAGTCCTATTAGGCTAAAACCAGACCCCAAAAAAGTCTAACAGCCCAGAACGTGAAAAAGGGGAGTAGCAATAATTATTCTCCTAGTCGCTTAAATAATTATGCTACAGAAACTGGGATAAGCTCTGGCAGTTGTGGCCCACTAGGCTCGTGAAGACTTAACCTTTATTTTTTTTACCCCCGTCCCCCTCCGGGGGTGCAATTCAGCATTCGTGGCATGTTACTGACCAGTTGAGTTAGGCGAGTTGGATAAGTGCACAATCATATTACACAATGCAAGGCGGCAAGTTGGTACAGATCGAGACAAGGCGGTATAGGTTAGTATCAATAATTCTAATACAAATGCATCAGCTTCTTTGAGTTTACTATATACATGCATATTGACCACTGTAGCACAAAATACCTGCTTTGCACATAAGAGATGCTACCAGTTTAGAAGGAATTGATCCTCTCTTGTTCATTTTGGCTTGCTTGGAATATGGCAAATATGGAATGACACCTGTAAAAACATAATCTTATGATTATTTTATGTGAAGACTCACCTTATCACATAAATTATTATATTATAAATTATATATAAATTAATTATTCTTAGTTGAACTGCAAAACCACCATATTTTGTTTAATTGCTTTATCTGGCAATCTGGTTGGCTGATTTTTCATACATAATGTTATATTTCCCATATAAATGTGGAGGAGGGGGGGGGGGGGGGGGAGGGGGGAACTGGGAATAAAAGGGGTGGGAAGTCTACAGGAGGTGGAGGAGGGAGGGAAGTGGGATTCCCAACTGAATGCTGTGGGAACTGGGAGAAATAGGAGACAAATTTTGCAACATTGCATAATATTTTGCAACAGAAAATACACTAAGGGGGTGATTACATGGCGAATTTCAGCCTGGGCTGAAATTTCAGCCGGTTAGGGGGCTGGAATTTTGTTGTGATTACATGACGAAGTTCAGCCCGGGCTGCAGCCCGGACACCAAATTTGAAATTGCGCGGGAAGAGTCACCAGAGAATCAGGGGCGATTTGAATAACCGGCAACTTATTCTTATTCATATCGGCTGAACGTTTGTAGAATGAAGCATAAACCCCCCCCCCCAAAAGGATCCATTTTCATTCAATGTCATGCAAATAAGTTACCGGGTATTCCACTGGAACCTTTTTTCCTTTGCTGTTGCCCTCTTGTTTAAAATCACAGGAGCGATTTTACAATACCCAGCAACTTATTTACATACTGGCTGCACGTGTGTATAAAAACAAAAGGACCATTCCCATTCAATGACATGCAAATACGTTGCCGGGCATTCTACAATTTTATTTAGCCAAAACACAATCACTGTTCATGCCCAAGTTCACTTTTCAGCCCGGGCTGAAAATTCCATTCCGATTACATGAGTTTTTCAGCCCGTTTGGCCAGGCTGAAAATTCCAGCTTTCTCAAACCGGGCTGGAATTTTCAGCCCAGGCTGAATTTCAGCCCAGGCTGAATTTCAGCCCGGGCTTGTCCATGTAATCGCTAACTTCATTTCAAGAGAATTTGATTCGGAAGCCGGGCTGAAATCTCAGCCTCCCTAACCGAGCTGAAATTTCAGCCAGGGCTGAAATTCGCCATGTAATCACCCCCTAATGAAGGGGAGGGAACCGGGATTAAAAGATACAGGAAGCGGGAAGTTCATACATGTTCACCCCTGTCCCTTATCCACATTATACGTGGTCACCATCAAGTGTGTGTACTGTGTAATTCTGTTAATATTTGTCCAGGGATTTCTCTGATTTTCTCTGATTTCTCTGTTTATCATTCTTAAAATTAATTACTTTGATGTAGTATTTTATTATATTTTGGTCACCAGTGGTATTACAGGGTTCGAAATTAACTTTTTCCTAAAGGAGCCAACTGGCGACTAACCTAAAAATTTTGGTTGCCAGATCGTAGGGTTTGGTCGCCAAAGTGTTTTTTTTTTTGTTTACTCCAAAATTTCCATTCTACAGTAAAAACACAAAATTTGACTTTTCTTTGCCTATCATATAACAAAGCTGTTTTCATTTAACAGAGTATACATGTAGCTATTAAAGGAGAGACTCACAAATGAAAAGCCGTGACAGTGTAACAATATCGGAGTGCTGTGTCTCAGAGAGCTTGTTTGTCAACAGTCTTGCGAAGGCTTCGGTTCCTTTTCTCTTATTATTTCTATTTTGCGTGGAACTGTATTGGACTCTTGTTAAGTTACATTGTGAACTAGACATATGGGGCCCTCTTTCCATACTCTGATTTAACTAAATGTGCAACACAACTATTTGTTCTTCGCCGATACGCAATGACTTCGAACGTACTTCGAACGCCAGATGAACGTGCTAGTGCGCCCACGATACCTATTGTGAGAAACCGCTGAAACAATATGGCGCCGGGTAAACATGGCGATCGTAAAATCGCCACTGTGTTTCACTAAAACTGTTCACAGGAGCCTTAAGTTTTCTCCGAAAATAAAATCAATTTACCTTGGAATTAAAAATGCCGAGGGGACAAAAGGTAAGTCGCCTGCTGGCGACCAGTTCCGAAATTCTGGTCGCCAACACTCAATTTTTGGTCGCATTGGCGACCAGTCAGTCGCAATGTCGGACCCTGTATTATGCTCAAGTAAAAGCTCCCGAAATATGACCTGAGTAATAAATACATAACTTTAAAACTGCCATATCAGAAAAAGCTTTGTGAAGATTAAATTTGAATAATTCAAATTTAATGTCTTGGCCTTACCAATGATTCTTCTTGCGCAGGAGGTTTTGCAGGCATATGCCAAAATAAACAATTCCATCAGAGCATCGTTAACATCAAGACTCTCACTGGAAAGGAATAACATGAATGTCATAACACTTAACAACAGTACTTACACCATAGGATGGTGGCATAATAGGCCCTTTGCAAAATCCTGGGAGATGCAGTTACTGCAGCCTAATGTAGCAGGGTCATTTTCAAGTTTTTAGCCAGAAGGGCGTCCAGGTGTCCTGTGGACACCCAATTCTGGGAGAAAATGATGAAAAATGCACCAACGCTTTAACAATTTTTGGGGGGGATATGCCTCCAGGACGCCCACTTTTCAAATTTCTGGCTAAAAGCCTGGTCATTGTGTTGTGTTCTTGGGCAAGACACTTCACTCCCACAGTTCCTCTCTCCACCCAGGAGTAAATGGGTACCGGCGAGTTGTTAGGATAACCTGACACATTATGCTGGGGTTATCTGCGATGGTCTATCATCCCTCCAGGGGATTAGCGAGACCCTAAGTCACATCATGCTATGGAAACCGGAGTTAAGCACAAGCCAGGTAAATTGGAAAGAGTGTGATGAAAGTAAGGTTGCCACTTTCAAACTGCCATGAAATCTTACACTAGTACGGTTTTCTTGGGTGAGACATTTTACTCTTAATTAATATTTTCTAACTTAATTTTTCTAATGTCTTATTTTATTCAAGGCTCTAGACATAATTGAGTGATTGAAGCTTTGTGCTTAAAATATACTTATAAAGTATATATATATATTATATATTTCTCTTGATAACATATGATCCCCTCTCACCCCAGTCCTGACTGTATAATATACACATCTCTGCCACGAACTGAGATTCCTATCTTCACTTTGGTTTCTAAGTGGGATAGACATAAAAAGTTTATTATTTTCACACCCAACTTATAAATTAAATGTGGGGGAGGGGGGGGGGGGGGGTGGGGACAGAAGAAGGGAACCCAGCGGTAAAGGGGGTGGGAAGTCTACGGAAGGAGGGGACGGAGAGGGTGAGAAGGGAGGGAGGAGGGGACGGAGAGGGTGAGAAGGGAGGGAGGAGGGAGGGAGGGAAGCAGGATTCTCAAGGTGAAGGGAACCGGGAGAAATAGTTTTTTGCAACATTGCATAATATTTTTCATTAGAAAAAGCACAAAGAGGTGGCAACCACAATGGAAGGGGAACTGGGAATCCCGGGGGGGGGGGTACTCCCTTATGTGGCCTATACGGGGACGTGCCGCTGGACAGGGTATGGTTTTTGGCCTCTCTGCCCTGAACAGGGTATATAATTTCATGCGAGTCTGTCCTAAACAGGGTCTGAACCTATCCTAAACAGGGTATGGTTGCACGATTGTCGTCGTAAAAATATGGTTTATACAGTATTTAGAGATCGGAGACGTTTGCCGCGTATCAGTCAAATGGGATTCGCTAAATTGCAACCTAAACAGGGTCCTAAAATAGAGGATGTTGCCCTACACAGGGTAGGTATTTTAGAGGTTTTTATTGTTTTTTGGCCCTAAACAGGGTCAGGTTTTCAAACGCTCAGCGGCACCCCTATACCCAAACATGGGTCAAGTACCCCCCCGGGCTGGGAATACAAGGTACCGGAAGGGGAAAGTTCAGATCCCCAAATTGACTTCGAACCCCCAAGGGACAAAGTCCCACTAATATTCTGTAAAACAAACGTTTTACATCATAGAAAGTGTGTTGACACAAAGAAAACTGAGCAGGAATCTCACATGGAGTAACATTTCCTGAGAAATAAAATTTGAATGTCACCTTGGTTTTGAAATTTTCCCACAGTGCATTGGGCCAGCTCAATTCCAAGTTTTCTGAGGATAAATAAATTGATAATGATGATATTATATAATATATATATAGAAGTATCATCAGTTGAAATTAATCAATTATTAAAGAAAAGAAGAATATCTATAGAAATAATACTGAAATGTACAAGAAAATACCGCATGTTATTTACTTCAAGCTTATTAATTTACCTGGCAATCTTGTCAGACAAGTCTTTATTTGAGTTTAGTGCAAACACTATCAAACCGCTTTGACTGGGATGATTCATCTTATTTCTGCATGAAGATTTCGTCAAGTACTATCTGTAGTCTTCTTTAACGTTGTTTGGAATTAAAGTGGAGAAACATAAACTAGAAAACGAAATAAACAACTTGTACATACAAACTGGCACATGGAGAAACCTTCCCGCCACCCTGAGCAACCAAGCCTTTCATACAAGGAGTGGCTACTAAGTAATACAACATGGCGGACTTCAAGTTCAATTTTACGTCCGCGGACAGCGATGAAGAGGCAGACATTTCTCCGTCTGGGACTCATGCAAAGCTATCCACAAAACCTACAATTGTACGTCAAGCAAAGGAGATTCTAATCCAATCTAATCCTTCTGCGTATCCGTCTTCAAAAATAGAAGAAACTCATATTGGCGATGGCATCTTCTCCATAAAACACGTGAGCGAGTCCAACGTAGAAGAAAATCTAAAGGACAGGCAGGATGATTCTAATAACGATATTATAACAGCTGCTGAAAAAAGCTCTGACTTGATTCCTTCAGTATACGAAGGAGGGCTTAAAATATGGGAATGTAGTGTTGATTTAGTGGAGTATTTGTTGGAAAGTGGAATGAACTTTCAAGGAAAGCGTGTGTTGGAAATAGGTTGCGGTGCGGGATTACCAGGAATATATGCTCTGCTACAAGGGGCTGAAGTTCATTTTCAAGACTACAACGATGACGTTATCGAGCATGTCACGATTCCCAATGTATTGTTGAACCTTGAGCAGCAAAATAAACAATGTAATGTTATAGAAACAGCGGCATTTGACCTCCTAGAAACAGCGCGTCAATGTTGTCGTTTCTTTTCAGGAGACTGGGGTAATGTAGCAGATTTCATCAACCCAGACCTAGTAAGGGACGTGATGTATGATGTAATTCTTACTTCAGAAACAATTTATTCAGTGGAATCCCACGCTAAGTTATATCATTTCATTAAAAGGCATCTGAAGAAACCTGACGGCCTTGCTTATGTGGCCGCCAAAACACATTATTTTGGTGTCGGTGGAGGGACAAGGAGTTTTGAGAAGTTGGTAATGATGGATGGCGTGTTTAATGTATCAGTTTGTAAGGTGTATAGCGATGGTGTACAACGGGAGATTTTGTGTATGAAGTATACGTAAGCATGTAAACAATAGCCACTATTAAATTAAAATCAAATAAAAAATATACATTTTGTCCATACCTTAGTGACCATAAATCCACTTGGCTAAAATGTAAGAAGGTGTTTTTTTTTTGCCTAGTTCCTAGGTCTCTATATTTCACCGCGGTCAATCCGTTTTGGGTCACTTGGTCCGAGCGAGCCGTTCGTCTCAGATATGTCACCAGAATGAATATTATTATTGACCGCAAAGGCCTGGGAGAAAGCCATACAGGAACTAGGCAAAGTGTTTTTATCATGCAAGGATGTAGAAGATAGACAGAAGCTGAACAAAATACCCATTTAGTAAACTACATTTAGACTGGCTGTAAAACCATTCATGATCCTTAAAATGGTTACAGTAGTTATTTCTTGGAAATGTGGTCCATAGTATCCCATTTTATCTATCATCAACAAAATCACAGCCATTGGATATCTTAGCCCAGGGGGGGAGGGGGGTACTCGGGTATGTTTTGGATGGGTATGTGCCGCCCAGGTCTCCAAATTTGGACCCCATTTTAGAATGGATTTTAATACCCCGTTCTAGAAATTTAGTAAATTTCAATAGCCTGTTTTTGAAAAGTCTCGAATATGGATACCCCGTTCTAGGTCAGGAGTCAGAAAGTCACGATTCCGTTGGGCGGCACATTTTGGGGAGTGCCCCCCAGGGTGGGAACCATGGAGAAGGCTCTGGTGGCGAGAATATTTCGTACCCAGATTCCACTCTATTTGCTTGACACAGCCATATCCACAACGAAGGGCATCTTGGGTAATGTCCAACATGGCGGTTCTTGCAGGTGTTGTCGGCATGATAAAATCGTTCATTTAGCTCACTTTGGATATGTTCAAATCCAATGGGAAGCATCTTAGAATGGCGAGGGGATGTATACCAAGTCCTTGCGTGCTGTGGAATGTTCATCTTACTCTCCTGGGTGCTAACAAAGCTCTTGGGTCTAACGTGGAAGCGCGGCTTTCGTGTGATGGGAGACCCTCACAAGGGCCATCGATGGTTCATGACCGAGATACTCGATAAACCCACGTACTGTAACTTCTGTGAACGCCCTCTAGTGAGAGGTGGATACTGTGAAAACTGTGGGATCTCAGTTCACGAAGAATGTATCGACGGAGCAACGAATAGATTTGCTTGTAAAGTCCTCGTTCTGTCCAAGAGAAACTACATGAACCATCAATGGGTGCGAGGGAACTTGCCTCTCTGCAGTACATGTAGCGTCTGCGGTTTTCACTGCGGTACCGAACCGAGATTATGCGATCTTAGATGTGTCTGGTGCCAGGATAAAACACACGATCAGTGTCTTCGCAGCAAATCAAGCGTGTGCGACTTTGGAAAGTATCGAACCATGATTCTACCTCCACATTGTATCAGTCTTACTGTCGAAAGTTGGCGGCGTAAAAAGAGATTTGTGGTTCGTGAAGTGACTGCACCGCCTATCAAAAATTGGAGTCCATTGCTTGTGTTCGCTAATCGTAAGAGTGGAGATAATGAAGGTGAAAGATTATTAATGGCGTTTAAAAGCCTTCTGAACCCAGTACAGGTAATACAGTGTATGGTGAATATCATTATGGCTACAATAGCTATGTTTATACAGTCGAAGCTACCGTAAGTGGACACCCTCAGGAATGTGTAAATACAGTCAACTCTCGTTATAGTGGACATCCTTGGGACGACAATAGCGGGAGTCATTTTCAGTCAAACCTCTATGGCTTTTGCTGGGTGGAGGGCTGGATTTTGTCTGTAATAGTGGGTGGCCATAATAGCGGGTTGTCCGCAAGGCAAGAGTTGACTGTAGAGAGTTTGTATGAGCTAGAGTTCAAACAGGGTTTTGTCAAGGTGGCCATAAGTAGAGCTGTGTGCTTACGAGAGTGTCCGCTCAGAGAGCTTCGACTGTACTATCAGCCATCAGCATAACCCAGTGACCGACTATTAGGCGAAACCAAAACAAGAAATAAACCACTTTCACTGAACCTGTTTGTTGAATAGATCGGTCTCTGAGTTATGCTAAAACAATAATAATAATGGCTCACTCTTGGTTTCTATCGACTTTTGATAGTTGACTCGGGGCTTTGCCCCTCGCCAAATATCAGGCATTAGCATAACCCCAGCGGCTGACTATTGCAAACTCGCAATCTGATTGGCTACTCAGGCACCTACATGTACTATTATAACAATAGAGTGTTTCTGTCGAGGAACTATCGGCTGATAGTTGCCCGCGGAAATTTTATGTTCTAAAAAACAAATATTAGCCTGAGAACGAAGTTCGAGGGCTAATATGCTAGTTTTTTAGAACATAAAATTTCCAAGGGCAACTATCAGACCGATAGTTCCGAGACAAAAACACTCTATTGTCGTTATTGTTCACACCACTAACTTTTCCATGCGGCGGCCTAAAACTGAAAACGACATGAATTTATTTATTTCGCAACACACAGCTGCAACGCTTGGAGCTTCAAAAATAGTTTTGCTTTTCAACTTTTGTCTCGTAAATACGTACAAAACTTTATGTTAAACTTCGTTATTACTTTTTCAAAAGTTATAAATCGACTGAGTGATTTTTCAGTTCCATCTAAATGAAGTGTGATTTGTATGAAAAACGGCGGCAAAACCTGGCGCGGGTTCCACCAAGTCAGTTGAATGAAAAGAAAGCAGGACAAAAAGTTTTCTTCGGATTATTTCTTCACTCAATCTCTTCTCAAGTTTCATATATTCTGGAAAATTGTGCAAATGATTTACAATGTAGCACAAAATGGGAAGATCTGAAATAATTGTGGAGCTGAACATTATATTCATTTTACAAGTCAAACGGACAACTGAACGGAGTGGAAGGTTTCACTGCGGACAAACGCTTGACGAACTGCCGTATTTAAGCTTCGTAACCGATATTTACTGTGCTGATTCAAGCTGGAATTGACAAGCCTCTTGGAAATACAAGGTAACAATACTGAATAGGCTAAGCTTAAATTTGTGGTGTAAACAGGCTATCATTTTTTGGACGAATTTGTGTCGGTTTACCGATCTTTCCGTAAATTGTTTAGTGCTCTTTCATTCGCATTTGTTGTACATTTACTGGAATTTGCCATTAAATATTTCGTTCCAAACTTCGTGCATGCCCATATGTTATGAAAGAATTGATAGAGAGTAAATTCTCGCTATTTTTAAATTTATTCTTTCAACTGTTTAGCTCAAAACTGCACAAAACGGGTGTTTTTCGCTTGGGCGGGCACTATCGATCCGGGGTTTTTTGCCCGACAGGTACTATTACCTGACAGTGTCTCTCCGCGGATGAACACTATCACGTCACATGTTCGATTTAAGCCAATCAGAATCAAAGAAAATTTAGTGGTGAACTATAACGATCGATAGATGGCTCTAGGAGCGCATGCACAGTTTTTTGTGCATTACAGCCAAAAAATGTTGAACAAAACCGGCAATAAATCAGTTTTATCCATATTCTATATTTAATAGATCAGCCACTGGGTTATGTTAAAACAATAATAAAAAATTATTAGACGGCTCGCTCTAGGTTTCTATTGACTTTGATAGTTGGCTCGGGGCTTTGCCTCTCGCCAACACTATCAGTCGATAGAAACCGAGAGCGAGCCATCTAATTGTTAAGTGTGTGACAGACTTGTTTATCATGATTAAATACCAAGGGCGGTAATTGTTAAATAGAAACCTCAAGCTTGCCGTCTAATTGTTAAATAGAAACCTCAAGCAAGCAGTCAAATTGTTAATATTTATAGTATTCTTGTGACGGTTTTAATGTAGAACTACCTGCTTCTGAATGATCTCAAAATTTGCCAGATTTAAAGCTTCTATGTGTAATTTTCAATAATGGCAAGTGTTAAATCATGGCTCTTTCCTTGTAAAGTTATTTGGAAAATTGATCCACTTCTTTGTATGTTTTATGTTCAGGTGGTCGATCTTCATGAGGTCCGCCCTGAATCTGCGCTGGAGTTTTGTAAGCTACTGCCTAACCACAGGACCCGTATTCTGGTGTGTGGAGGGGACGGCAGTGTTGGGTGGGTTCTTGGTGCCTTGGACAAAGTCAAGTTGAAGGTTTGTAAAATGGTTGTACCACAGGTGGCCCAAGCTATAGGAGATAAAAGAACACTGTCACGATATAAGCGGTATTGTGTTACAAAGACCTGATTGATAAGGGTTTGTATGGGAATGCAACGGTTATGTTTTAGAAGATATTTTGTGAATACAAACGACTTACATGTACCCTGTTGCTGTGTTGTATTTTTTGTAGTTTGCCAGCGATTTCGGCGAGTTATAGTTTTGCGAGGTTTTCCGTTAATATATTTATGGAAAGCAGGAAATGAAGTGATGGTAAATTTCCAATCACTCGAAGATCGATAAATAATTATTACGTAAAAATCCTCAAATCGCCACAAAATTTCCACCAGTGTAATCTCGGATCATGTATGTTCTCTCTGGTTGTTTTTTCGGCCTCCAAATGCCATTCTAAGTGCAAATAAACTTTTGTCAGTTTGACACTCGCTTTTCTTGGAACCCGTTGCACAGTTGAACCGCAGACAAAATGGTGTCATGTCGACAAAATCACCCTATGCCGGGGAGGGGCATGGCTGTATTGTCATCCATGCAAAATGACACTGCGGGGCCCAGAGAGGTCGATTTGGAGGCCGAAAAAACAACCAGAGAGTCAGAGAACATACGTGATCTGAGATTACACTGGTGGAAGTTGTGAGGCGATTTGAGCATTTTTATGGAATTTATTGATCTTTGAGTGATTGGATTTGAAATTTACCGTCACCTCGTTTTCCTGCCTTCCATAAATATGTTAACAGAAAACCTCGCAAAACTATAACTCACCAAAATCGCCTCAAATCTGCTTTAGAAGCTGGCAAACTACAAACTTTAGAATACAACACAACAACAGGGTAAGTTGTTTTTATTCACAGAACATTCGATTCTATATCTTCTAAAACATAACCATTGCGTTCCTATACAAACTCTAAATCGAGTCTTTGTAACACAATGCCGCTTATATAGTGACAGTGTTCTCTTATCTTTAGCTTGGGCTGCCTGTGGTTGTACCATAAAATTATTACAGCAAGGCACCCAAAAGTGTGACCACTTTTAATTAATTCGCATTCTTTCGTGCGTGCAGACTACCCAATCAGAAGCTGAATAATAGCTATCCTTGACTTCTGATTGGATAGTATACGCACACAAAAGAATGTGAATTAATAAAAGAGGTCACACTTTTGGATGCCCTGCTGTAATTAATTTCTGAAGTGTCTGAAGAAATGTCTGAAAAAAAATGTGTGAAGAAAAGCCCCCTTATACTCCCTTCTTGAAAATAAACGGTAATAAATATTATTTAGCCCCCTAAAATCTCCAATGATAAATGTCCCCATGGGCTTATATGTCTTCTGATTGTAAGTCACCTACAATTTGTGCTGTAGAGCTTGTTGTGCAGTTCATTACAATATGTTTAGAGGTTCTTTTGTGCTTCATATTGCTACGGTACCATATGTTTAGAGAGTTTCAGATACTAAATTTCCTGACTTCCTGAAATTTTAGTTGCATTGTGTGATTCCAGAAAATATCCATACCCCCCCCCCCCCCCCACGGAAGACATTTTGGTTTTCACCCCCCCCCCCCCCACCCCTCAGGAATTTCCGTTCCAAGGGGGTCTTTGATGACCCCCCTCTCCCCAGGAATTTCCAGTATTTTTAAACATGGACCCCCTCCCCCCCTCGGAAATTCCAAAAGGTTTTGTACCTAAAAAAATGAAGACTCAGTTACGCAAAATATATGTTACAATCCGATCGCTTTCATCAACACGCACACGGCTAACAGAGTTTACAGAAAGAACAAACAATGAACGTGAATCACAAATTTAATCCAAAGAAAGAAAGAATATCTTTCTTTCCAATCAAAAATTTAACTTACTTGTCTTGAAGTCTGATTATGTTTTTGTTTTCAAGACACTTTGCCATTGCTTAGCGCTTGCACGACGAAGGAAAATTCGAAAATCGTTCGTGTTCGTAACAAAGCTGAGCAACCTGGCTTTTCCAAGAAACAATGGCCAGGGGACTGGGATCAAAATGGCCGACCAAAACTCCTTCCCGTTCGGTTCAGTTCGTGCTTGCAACTTCAAGAGACATATTTTTTTCTCATTTAGAGAGGCGGTAATCTCAGAAAATAAATGATACATGAAAGAACAAGATGTTTGGGTTTATTTCAATGGCCAGAATGTTTGATTTGGCTTGGTTTCATTCCCCGAAAATAGAGACAAAGTACGTAAGTATTTCTTACGAATTTGTTGTGTTTGTTCAGAAGGGAAACCCTCTGGAAAACAAGCTCTGCGTGAACCCCCCCTCTCCTTCGGAATTCCTGGGCCTTTAACCCCCCACCCCCTCGGAATTTCCAGTTGTCTTCCTTGGGGGGGGGGGGGGGGGGTATGGATATTTTCTGGAACCACACATTTAAGAATACTACATGACTGTATTCTTATATGCAACTAAACCTTTTAAGATCTCTTCCAAACTTATATGGCCAATCGATTTTGAAAGTTCCTACGTAATAGCCCAAACCCTGCCCGGAAATACTACCTCCACATGAAGAAAATAATGTCAGCTAGCTTAATAGGGGATATTGTCTTCGTTGGTGCAATGCACCCAGCCAGGTGGGTACTCTGGATTAAAAGTTACGGGGAGGTGCAAAGGATTTTTTTGGGTTTGAAATTCACAATTTCGTGACTTTTTTGGGTAAGAAAATTTTGGCAAGTATTTTTTTGGGTTGTTTGATTTTAGAAGGGATTTTTGGGGGGTCAAAAGATTCACAGTAAAAAAATTGTTACCATATTTAGAGCTACGGATATGTAGTACACTCATACTTGTAGTATAGCAGTAAAATTGTGTAAAGGTTCAAAAATTCAGCATGGGATTTTTTTGGTTTAAATATTTTGGTTCAGGGGATTTTTTGGGGTTTCGCTTCAAGCCCTAGGGATTTTTTTAGGTTTTAATTTTTGTCTCCATTCGCACCTTCCCATCATTTTAAAGCCGGAGTACCCCCGCTGGGGCAATGCACCAAGTTCTCAAGTATCAAGTACCTGTGCCTGGAGGCCAACTTAATTTATTAAAATAAAATAATTTTTGATTTGTTGTCAGTTGCCTCCATACATTGGCATTCTTCCACTTGGCACTGGCAATGACCTGGCACGGGTTCTTGGATGGGGCAGTGGTTACACTGGTGAAGAAGACGTCAATGAAATACTGACATCCATCATGACAGCTAATGTGACCCCATTGGACAGGTAAACATAGTCCATCTCTTTCCGTTCTTGCCAAAAATATGTAATACCTCCAATTTCATTCTCTAAATTCCTATCAGAATTCCATGTTACTACAATTTTTTCAAAACCTCAAGAGAATTTGAGCCAAACACAAGCTTTACAAACATTTGTCTCACATTTCAGTCATCCTTCACTTCAATTTGTTTTAATCCCACAAAGTTAGCATTTTTTAAATTGGTCAGATGTTTTATCTCACAGATGGAAAATAACTGTGGAGAGTAGCAGAGGATACTTTGATGTCAGAAGACGTAAAAAGGTAGTTGCAGATTCAAAACAGTAGTGAGCACTGTTCTTGAACAGTCAAACGGCCCGTAAGTGACCACCCTTGGGATATTTCAAGTCTTCGCTGTGGATAGGCATCTGCTTATGGGACAAATATACATGTAGTGTCTATGTGTTGCCTGATTTACAAGGAAATCTAGTTTTCAGTTCCAATTCTGGAATTTTGTCCAGGCTGTCAATAGTTACATGTTTGTAATTAATAATATTATTATTGAAATACAAATATACATGGTGGCTAGCCAAATTTCCTGTTCTAGGCACAGGCCTATATGTATGGGAAGTGAGCATTAGTAGAGGTTGTTCTTTTAGGTAATAGGATAAGGCTAAATATATTTTTCTCATATTTCTTTCTGTAGGTGTTTTGGATGAATAATTACTTTTCAGTGGGCTGTGATGCTAAAGTAGTATTGAACTTTCATCTTCATCGGGAAAGTCAGCCATCTTTATTTACCAGCCGCATCATCAATAAGGTCTGGTAATTGTTGTTTTCCAAAAATAATATTTGTTTCTAAGTTTATGGGAGGGTCTAAGCCTATGACTATCTGTCATTAGTAAAAATCTACTAGTATACTAATGCAAATGAGACAATCTGATTGGCTGAGCTACTCATATACTATCAGCCATTATAGTTCACCACTAAATTTTCTTTGATTCTGATTGGCTTAAATCGAACACGTGATGTGATAGTGTTTATCCGCGGAGAGACACTGTCAGGTAATAGTGCCCGTCGGGCAAAAAACCCCGGATCGATAGTGCCCGCCTGAGCGAAAAACAACCGTTTTGTGCAGTTTTGAGCTAAACAATTGAAAGAATAAATTAAAAAATAGCGAGAATTTACTCTCTATCAATTCTTTCATAACATATGGGCATGCATGAAGTTTGGAACGAAATATTTAATGGCAAATTCCTGTAAATGTACAACAAATGCGAATGAAAGAGCACTAAACAATTTACGGAAAGATCGGTAAACCGACACAAATTCGTCCAAAAAATGACAGCCTGTTTACAACACAAGTTTAAGCTTAGCCTATTTGGTATTGTTACCTTGTATTTCCAAGAGGCTTGTCAATTCCAGCTTGAATCAGCACAATAAATATCGGTTACGAAGGCGAAGCTTAAATACGGCAGTTCGTCAAGCGTTTGCCCGCAGTGAAACCTTCGACTCCGTTCAGTTGTCCGTTTGACTTGTAAAATGAATATAATGTTCAGCTCCACAATTATTTCAGATCTTCCCATTTTGTGCTAAATCATTTGCACAATTTTCGTAGATTATGAATCATTAGAAGAGATTGAGCGAAGAAATAATCCGAAGAAAACTTTTTGTCTTGCTTTCTTTTCATTCAACTGACTTGGCGGAACCTGCGCCAGGTTTTGCCGCCGTTTTTCATACAAATCATACTTCATTTAGATAAAACTGAAAAATCACTCAGTCGATTTATAACTTTTGAAACAGTAATACTGAAGTTTAACCTAAAGTTTTGTACGTATTTACGAGACAAAAGTTGAAATGCAAAACTATTTTTGAAGCTCCAAGCGTCGCAGTGTGTTAGAAATCGAAATAAATAAATTCATGAGGTTTTCAGTTTTAGGCCGCCACACGGAAAATTTAGTGGTAAACAATAACGACAATAGAGTGTTTTTGTCTCGGAACTATCGGTCTGATAGTTGCCCTTGGAAATTTTATGTTCTAAAAAACTAGCATATAAGCCCTCGAACTTTGTTCTCGGGCTAATATTTGTTTTTTAGAACATAAAATTTCCGCGGGCAACTATCAGCCGATAGTTCCTCGACAGAAACACTCTATTGTTATATTAGTGTGCAGTGGCTGGAGGTCGTCTACAAAAGTGCGGTTTCTTCTCGTTTCTCCGAAGTTTTGGAGGAGGATTTGGAGTTAATACTAGACAATTGTTGTGATTTTTACTAAAACAATTAGACTATTCGCTCTCAATTTCTATGATGTGATAGTTGATTCGGCCTGCGGCCTCATCAACTATCACATCATAGAAATCTCGAGCACATAATCTAATTGTTAATTAGCATAACTAAACCCAGTGACCGACTATTAGGCAAACTCGCAATGTGATTGGCTACGCAAGGGCCGTCTAATTTTTGTTAGCTAGCATAACCCAGCGGCTGACTATTGGCAAACTCGCAATCTGATTGGCTACACAGGCACCTACTATCGATCGATAGACGGCTCTCGAGCGCGTGCACAGTTTTTCGTGCATTACAGCCAAAAATATTAAACAAAACCGTCAATAAATCAGTTTTATCGATATTCTATATTTAATAGATCAACCACTGGGTTATGCTAAAACAATTAGATGGCTTGCTCTCGGTTTCTATTGACTTTGATAGTTGACTTGATCCTCGCCCTCGCCAACTATCAGTCGATAGAAACCTTGCCATCTAATTGTTAATTAGTTGGTTTTACAAACAGTATACACTGTTAGGGTTGCTACAGGTCAGAAAAAAGTCAGGGATATTTTTTCTTTCAAGTTCAGGAAATTTAGTATCTGATAAGGGAAATTTTAAGTTTCTTCTCAAAGTCGGGTAACCATGATTTCCTTTCTAATGAAGTCACCCTCCTTTCTCAAAGTAAAATTGAACAAGTCAGATTTAACTACCGTTCAAATTGTCACAAGGGAAAATAGTTTTTTCATTAAATTTCAGGCAGTGTATGGGTTGTATGGTGCCAGAGATGTGCTTGAACAAGACTGCAAAGACCTTCATGAACTTGTTGAGGTAAGGAGCCCATATTTTATGGGTTATGGGCCTTGAGTGTAAGAAGTATTTTTAACCAGTACATGTACATGTACATTTACCAGGTGGGAGGAACCTTTTTAAACTTGTGCTATTGCGATCAACTGTTTTTCAGTTGGTTGGAGGATTTTCCTGTTCCATTAGGAAGATTTGTTTAGTTGATCAAGTTTTTGATTGATTTGGTTGAAGTTTCCCATTTTGAAAGATATGGAAAAACAAACAGTACCACATGAAATCACTGCTCATTAGCGTTCATTTGAATGGTCACACACACTACGGTTTCATCCACATAATTATGCAAAAGTTCGAAACAAAAAAGGGTTAACCGAATGCCTAAAACAGGCTAAACATGACCTCTTAGGTTGTTCAATCTTGCAGGAGCAATTTTGTAGGCAGATTCTTGAGTTGAGCATTGTCTTTCTCTGTTTTTAAAGGAGCTACGTCACGGTTGGCGCATCTTGAAAAAATTTCTCCATCCTCAACCATTCTTGTTCCCGTTTGGTTTATTATTACCTCTTTGGTGTTTTTCTACCTTAGTAAACTACTATTTTGAGGTTTTCTTCAGTTTGAAGGTGATTTTGCACTTCGCAAAATTAACTTAAATTATAGCGACATGGCTTTTTTAATGTGTTGTAGTGTGATGATTTATTCCAAATGAAAGTGGAACCGATGAAACTTTTGTTTTGTAGTTGGAAATGGATGGAAGAAAAGTAGAGTTGCCAGAACTGGAGGGAATTGTCATTCTTAATATTAACAGCTGGTGTGGAGGCTGCGAACTGTGGGCCGATGGCGATGAGGAACAATCTTCACCGCCAAGGTAAGTAGTTTACTCTCATTTTACTCTGCATTTTACCATAACTCGAGTGCACTAACAATTCGACCTGAAAAATTCCATACTGATGACGTATCCCTACAGAGATCCATGTAGTGTCTCTGATTGGCTGTTGCTCAGTTTTGAAATTTTGAGCATGGTTAACAGTCAGTCGGAGACACTACATGGATCACAGTATAGAGTTACGTCATCAGCATGGAATGCTTCGGGTCGATTCTCAGACGTCTCTTGAGCGGATGAAGAATAATTCTTCATAATTAATTCTTCTTCGCATGCTCAATTATTGAGCATGCGAAGTTAGAGGTCTGTTTATTCAGGCTAAAGTGAGTGACAAACCCAAGTAAGGGTCTGTTTACATGGAGGGAGGGTCACCCTCCTAGCCGGGCTACCCTGGGAGGGCCAACTTGTCATACATTTCTTTACAAAGCACACTGAAGTGTTTACATGATAGACAGGGTCACCCGCCTTCCCAGGTCAGGCGGGCTATCTTTTCTGCATGTAAACGGTCACCCCAGGGTCACCCTCCTAGGCGGGCTTTCTCAGTGGACTTGAAAACCCGCGAAAATGGCGGAACAAGCGATAAAAACAGCAAACTCGCCGCTATAGCCTTTCTTCTTGCTGCCATGTTTGTTATGTAGTGCTTAATAAATCGCGCCATTGCAATAAAAAAAGGCCGCCAAAAACATGAGCCCGCCAAAACAAGAGCCCGCCAAAACAAGAGCCCGCCAAAAAAAAATAGCTCACCTACATGTATATGATAGCCCGCCCTAATGACCAGCCCATGTAAAGG
Organism: Desmophyllum pertusum; assembly: GCA_029204205.1. Taxonomy (NCBI): domain Eukaryota; kingdom Metazoa; phylum Cnidaria; class Anthozoa; order Scleractinia; family Caryophylliidae; genus Desmophyllum; species Desmophyllum pertusum. The sequence continues at coordinate 6,127,890 of MU827778.1, read as the reverse complement.
TGGGCTATGTTTTTTAGCCCGGCTGGGAGGGTGACCCTGGTACCTGGGTCACCCTCCCTCCATGTAAACAGGTCCTAAGTCTGTTTACTAGACTTATACTGCGTATGCCGCGTACACACTAGGCCGAAAACACCATTAATTTAATCACGAATGAAACATGTTTTACTATGAACAGTGTTCACATGAGACGGTGCATTGCGCGAATCATGATCATTAAACATGTTTATTCTCAGCATGATTGAAACAATCACATGAGGTAGTTTCGACCTAAGCCAGACGAAACACGTTAAAACATGGCGGCCGAGAGAGCGGAGAGGAAGCGAGTGCCTGAAGGGCTGACAAGTGAATGAAACAGCAACTTCGAGCTCAATTTTTCGGTTTAAGTGTAATTATAAACATTATTTTGATGCAAGTACCGTAAAAATGCCATCAATTATAAAACCAGGCATAAAACGTGTTTGAAACGGACACCTAAAGCCCGATCAAACGGTCTCAGCATTTGTCTCAATATTCACTGAGCCGATGTTGAGGCCGTTTGACAATGTGTCGAGACATGTTAAGAAGAGTCTGATTTCGTTTAAATCTTCTCAACATTTTCTTTTGTTCTCGAAATGTCGAAGCCGTTTGGCCCAGTATGGTCTCAACATGACTAAACAAATTTGGGAGACAAAGGTTGAGACCGTTTGATCTTAATGCGAGCTAGTGCGAACAATACAATTACAAACATATTTAGGGGAAACGTGTTTTCTTTAAACTTTTACGCTAAACATGTTTCGGCTTAGTGTGAACGCAGCACTACTTGGGTCGTCACTCAGTGCTTCCCTTCAGTATAACGTCACAACGTAGTAGACTAGTATATAAATAGCTTTTCTTTTCTCTCTCCTCACAGCATCAATGACGGAGTACTGGAAGTAGCGGGGCTTTATTCTGCTCTTCATATCGCTAGACTACAAGTTAATATGGCCGACCCACTCCGACTCGGTCAAGCAAGGTCCATTAAAGTACGTGCATTGAGTGGTCTGGTACTAGTAGGATATTTTTGAGTCTAAGCGTACTTTTGTTTCCAACTAAGATATTGCTAAGGCGTCAGTGGTTTTTAGACAAATTTGATTGTGATTTCATCTTGAATTTATCTTTACAATATCAAAACATTTCCAAGCAATCATGAAAAAGGATAAAGAAAATCGTAAAGTAGGGGATATTGGCCGTTTTCACACTAGAGACGGAAACTCGTCTTGACGGAAAACTCATCTGACGGGTTTCTTGTCCTAGTGTGAATTCGAGACGAGTCTAACTACTTTCACTTTGAAGCTGAGGCGCGGTTACCTTTCCTTATTTCTAAGACGAGTTATCCGTCACAGACGGGAAACTCGTCTTAGAAATCCGTCTAAAGCGACGGAAAAGTAGACGGATAAAATCAGACGAGTTACCCGTCTAAAATTATAACCGTCCCGTTTTCACGCTAGGACGGGAAACTCGTCTGAGACGGATGACCCGTCTCAGACGAGTTTCCCGTCTCTAGTGTGAAAACGGCCATTGTGTTGATGTAGAACCAGAGCGGGAATCAGGAATCAATTTTAGAGTGGTTTTCAATTGAGTGTGAAAAGTAATCCGGTTTGCTTTACTCACCTACTCAACCAATCAGATGCAAAACCAAAACTTGGTAACACGCGTTTTCCCGCGCTTGGCGCTGGTTTCGTGTAGTTCTCATTGGTTCGTTTTGTTGTTTTGTTTAATTTGATTTTACGACGCTCAATTTACCGATCTAGTGTGAAAAATGACTATGAAAACCATCCCAAAAAAATATACCATCATTTCTTTCCACAAATCCTCAAGAAATTCTTCGGTAGCTGGTTTTGTGGTTGCTCATGATTAAGTCCCAAGCATTTTCGTGCCACTGATACAAGTCATGTTACGTGTTCTCCTTTTCTTTGATCTCAGCTGATCCACTTTTCATCCTTCCTCAACAGCTTACTCTGAAAATCACCAGGTCCCTCCCGGTTCAAGTAGATGGAGAGCCCTGGGAAGAAGGCCCCTGTGTGATCACAATAACTCACCACAACCAAGCCCTTATGCTAGGCAAGGGGGAAAAAACAGCTCCTTTGGTGAATTAGCCTGGGGTCATGCGCGAGCGGCGACTCGCGTATGGACTTCAAACGTGAGCCTGCTCGCAGACTATTCGTGAATGGTCCAAGTGCTCTTGGTTCAAGCTGATCTCTTGGCCTATAACATAATACAGTCGAGGTAATAAGGGGTCAGGAAAAATTCTTCAAGTATCAAGCATCCAAACTGCAGCCTTGATAGGGCTGATTTAACAGCGTCTTAAAGTAAATTATTTACAACGGTGTCAAGAAGCGAGAACTCGCAGATATTATTTGCTTCAAGCAAGAGAGATAATGTACAAGGTCCAAAATAGTGTATTTAATTTTTTTAAACGTAATTTAACCAGCATTTTGTGCCAGCGAGTTACATGGTCGTGATTGTCGTGAAACTTGCAGATACAAAACTTGAGAGCTCTGAGGCTTAATTATTTAACGAAGTAAGGAGAAAAACTGTCGTCGGATTTCAAAATTATGAGCATTTTTTTTACATGTAAAAATTTGCTGACGTCTCAAACGTTTTTACTCTCACAAAAAAATAAATAACGTCTTAAAAATTCAAACATTTTTTATTTAGGATGCCAAAAATTAAAGAAATTGGTTAAATATAGTTATTGATGGTTTTGTTTAGTACGTTTTGGCCGTAATGGACAAAAAAACTGTGCGCGCGCTCTGAGAGCCGTCTATCGATCGATAGTAGGTGTCTGTGTAGCCAATCAGATTGCGAGTTTGCCAATAGTCAGTCATTGTGTTATGTTAAAGGGGGTTATATGGTTTGTACATAGTATTTCTGCTAGCTAAAGCTGTAAGAAGCAGAATGTAAATTCAAATAAAATGCCCTATCAAAATCAGTTACATCGTCGTGGTGGTTGCTTAAACTCCATAATATTGTAACTAAACGTTCTACAAATCGAAGGAGGATTTCGCTTCTCGTGCCAGGCCCCGCTGGCTTATAGAATCAACCGGTCTGGGGACGACTAATATAAGTTTCTAGTGTCTAATTGTTTTAGTAAAAATCATAACAATTGCCTAGTATTAACTCTAAATCTTCTTCCGAAACTTCGGAGAAAACGAGAAGAAACCGCAATTTAGTAGACGACCTGAAGCCACTGCACACTAATATAACAATAGAGTGTTTCTGTCGAGGAACTATCGGCTGATAGTTGCCCGCGGAAATTTTATGTTCTAAAAAAACAAATATTAGCCCGAGAACGAAGTTCGAGGGCTAATATGCTAGTTTTTTAGAAACATAAAATTTCCAAGGGCAACTATCAGCCGATAGTTCCTCGACAGAAACACTCTATTGTCGTTATTGTTCACCACTAAATTTTCCGCGCGGCGGCCTAAAAACTGAAAACGACATGAATTTATTTATTTCGATTTCTAATTACACACTGCAACGCTTGGAGCTTCAAAAATAGTTTTGCATTTCAACTTTTGTCTCGTAAATACGTACAAAACTTTAGGTTAAACTTCGGTATTACTTTTTCAAAAGTTATAAATCGACTGAGTGATTTTTCAGTTCCATCTAAATGAAGTATGATTTGTATGAAAAAACGGCGGCAAAACCTGGCGCGGGTCGCCAAGTTGAATCAAAAGAAAGCAGGACAAAAAGTTTTCTTCTTCGGATTATTTCTTCGCTCAATCTCTTCTAAGTTTCATATATTCTGGAAAATTGTGCAAATGATTTAGCACAAAATGGGAAGATCTGAAATAATTGTGGAGCTGAACATTATGTTCATTTTACAAGTCAAACGGACAACTGAACGGAGTCGAAGATTTCACTTGTTTACGTCGGGCAAACGCTTGACGAACTGCCGTATTTAAGCTTCATAACCGATATTTATTGTGCTGATTCAAGCTGGAATTGACAAGCCTCTTGGAAATACAAGGTAAACAATACCGAATAGGCTAAGCTTAAACTTGTGGTGTAAACAGGCTGTCATTTTTTGGACGAATTTGTGTCGGTTTACCGATCTTTCCGTAAATTGTTTAGTGCTCTTTCATTCGCATTTGTTGTACATTTACAGGAATTTGCCATTAAATATTTCGTTCCAAACTTCGTGCATGCTCATATGTTATGAAAGAATTGATAGAGAGTAATTTCTCACTATTTTAAAATTTATTCTTTCAACAGTTTAGCTCAAAACTGCACAAAACGGTTGTTTTTCGCTCGGGCGGGTACTATCGATCCGGGTTTTTTTGCCCGACGGGCACTATTGCCTGACAGTGTCTCTCCGCGGATGAACACTATGACGTCACGTGTTCGATTTAAGCCAATCAGAATCAAAGAAAATTTAGTGGTGAACTATAATACCTGACAGTGTCTCTCCGCGGATGAACACTATCACGTCACGTGTTCGATTTAAGCCAATCAGAATCAAAGAAAATTTAGTGGTGAACTATAATGTAACAATAGAGTGTTTCTGTCGAGGAACTATCGGCTGATAGTTGCCCGCGGAAATTTTATGTTCTAAAAAAACAAATATTAGCCCGAGAACGAAGTTCGAGGGCTAATATGCTAGTTTTTTAGAACATAAAAATTTCCAAGGGCAACTATCAGACCGATAGTTCCGAGACAAAAACACTCTATTGTCGTTATTGTTCACCACTAAATTTTCCGCGCGGCGGCCTAAAAACTGAAAACGACATGAATTTATTTATTTCGATTTCTAAATTACACACTGCAACGCTTGGAGCTTCAAAAATAGTTTTGCATTTCAACTTTTGTCTCGTAAATACGTACAAAACTTTAGGTTAAACTTCGGTATTACTTTTTCAAAAGTTATAAATCGACTGAGTGATTTTTCAGTTCCATCTAAATGAAGTATGATTGTATGAAAAACGGCGGCAAACCTGGCGCGGGGTCGCCAAGTTGAATCAAAAGAAAGCAGGACAAAAAGTTTTCTTCTTCGGATTATTTCTTCGCTCAATCTCTTCTAAAGTTTCATATATTCTGGAAAATTGTGCAAATGATTTAGCACAAAATGGGAAGATCTGAAATAATTGTGGAGTTGAACATTATGTTCATTTTACAAGTCAAACGGACAACTGAACGGAGTCGAAGATTTCACTTGTTACGTCGGGCAAAACGAACTGCCGTATTTAAGCTTCATAACCGATATTTATTGTGCTGATTCAAGCTGGAATTGACAAGCCTCTTGGAAATACAAGGTAACAATAACGAATAGGCTAAGCTTAAACTTGTGTGTAAAACAGGCTGTCATTTTTGGACGAATTTGTGTCGGTTTACCGATCTTTCCGTAAATTGTTTAGTGCTCTTTCATTCGCATTTATTACAGGAATTTGCCATAAATATTTCGTTCCAAACTTCGTGCATGCTCATATGTTATGAAAAGAATTGATAGAGAGTAATTTCTCACTATTTTTAAATTTATTCTTTCAACAGTTTAGCTCAAAACTGCACAAAACGGTTGTTTTTCGCTCGGGCGGGTACTATCGATCGGGGTTTTTGCCCGACGGGCACTATTGCCTGACAGTGTCTCTCCGCGGATGAACACTATGACGTCACGTGTTCGATTTAAGCCAATCAGAATCAAAGAAAATTTAGTGGTGAACTATAATGGCTGATAGTGTACGAGTAGCTCAGGCAGCCAATCAGATTGTCTCATTTGAATTGGTATATACTAGTAGAGTTTTACTAATTAAATTTAGAACACAACGCGCTATACAATTTCTTAAACCAACCGGTGTACATTTTCTATTGTTTTTCATGTCTTAATTTATTTTTTGAATGAAAATGAATTGGTGATAAATATCGCGTCAAAATTGAGGCAGCCATAATTAACAAATTAATCCGCCCTATACAAAGAGCACCATTAAAGTACAGAACTTTAATCGCTATAGGCTATTATTATTTAACAAGGGGGCCGATATTACTGGCGAAAACATAAATTAACTTCCACCTTCGACAAGAAATGGATTAGGTGAATTTATGAAAAGAGACTCAATTACAGTGACCGATACAACGTAGATTTTTAAGTTTTTTAAGTATTATATTTCGACTGGCCAAACCATATGAAAAACGCATATCCCATTTTGTTGACTACCACCTTCAACCTTTAGTTCATCAACTACCATCTTTTGTTAAAGACACTAATGACTTCCTTAACAAACTCCTTAATATCAGTAATTTACCCGCTAATTCATTATTAGTTACACTTGATGTTTCATCTTTATACACTAACATTCCACATAATGAAGGCATTAACGCTTGCGATCATTTTTTACGTACTCGCCCTGATAAAATCATTCCTACTACCACACTCTGTGACCTCATTCGCATGATCCTTACCATGAATAACTTTTCTTTTAATGATAACCACTATCTTCAGATTCACGGCACAGCCATGGGTACTAGAATGGCCCCCTCTTTTGCTAACCTTTTTCTGGGTTATTTCGAAGCCAACGCTTTGGAAAAAGCCCCATTTCATCCCCACACCTGGCTAAGATATATCGATGATATTTTTATGATCTGGACACTGAGTGAGGTCTGGATAACCTAAACATTTTCATCGATTATCTTAACAACATTCACCCTACCATTAAATTCACCAGCTCATACTCTTCTACTAACGTACCTTTCCTTGATGTTAATGTATCTTTAAACAACGGTACCATTTGTACTGACCTTTACACTAAACCTACAGACAAACACCAACATCTGCTCTTTTCATCTTGTCATCCCTTGCATACTAAAAAAGCCATTCCTTTCAGTCTAGCCCTACGGTTACGACGTATTTGTTCTACCGACAAAACATTCCAGACTCGCGCTGCTCAATTAAGAACATACCTCCTCAAACGAGGATATAACCGAAACTTCCTTACTAGACAAATACAACGCGCTACCGACATTCCCTGCGGACTTACTTTACAAACCAAAGACACCAACAAACCTAAACGTATATACCTTTTATAACGACTTTCAATCCATCACTTCCACACATCTCTAACATCATAAAAAAAACATTATAATTTGCTCCTCTCTTCTGACCGCTGTAAAAAAACTTTTTCAACACATGCCTCTTGTAGCCTTTAGACGTTCCTCTAACCTACGTGACTTACTAGTTACAGCTAAACTCCCTTCTAACTCGACTAATACCCATCTACAACTCCCTTCCGGTTCTTTCCGTTGTGGAAAGAATTGCGCTACTTCAGCTACTTGTCCTTACATTTCTCATGGACTTACTAACTATACTTTCTTCTCTACTGGACAAACTCACTCTATCAAATCTAACCTTACCTGTAACACCAAAAATCTAATTTACATGATTCAATGTAACCGCTGCAATTTACAATACATAGGAGAGACTAAACGACGCTTAAAAGACAGATTTAATGAACACCGCCGTACCATAGATAACCCTAATACCAAATCTAAACCTACTACAGTCGCTGAACACTTTCTCTCCTCTCCTAATCACACTGCTAACGACATGCAATTAATCCCCATTGAAAAAATATTTTCTAACAGAGACTCAATACGTAAGGCCAGGGAAGCTTTTTAATCTCAAAAGCTAGAACACTTGAACCCCATGGCCTTAACATCCGCGAAGAAAGATATTAGATATTTAGTTTTCCCTACATTATTTTATTCTATTGTTTTACTGTCAATCTATGTTATCTCTCAGACGTATTTCCGTTATTACGCAAAAACTGTTAGTAGCTACTATATAACTCGTATATCAATGTAAAATTTCCTCATTGTACCTGAAGAAGACTGGTTTGGCCAGTCGAAATATAGTACTTAAAAAAACTTAAAAATCTACGTTGTATCGGTCTCTGCTTCTACAGTATATTTTCACTTGTTTTAGCCGATTAGATCACTTGTTGATCCAACGTACACCAGCAGGATTGTCGTCCACGGTTGCTTGCTTGAAAATTTTGTCTTCAATTACAGTGTGTGATTTTGATTTGTAAAAGCCATGATGTCCTCCAACTTATGAAGGTTTGTGATTTTTCATGTTTTCTGGGGCGCTGTTGAGAGGTACTGTATTGAACTGTACTTTAGAGTTTAGATGTCGCCATGTGGTCGACTGAAAGCTATTCAGTCTATTCATTGTGTGATTTCTGTCTGACTTAATAGGAAGAAGTAAGAAATTTACAATACTAGTTTCAGACTTCGTGGCATGGATATTAGTCACAATCATATTGATCAGTTTTTATTGGGTTACACATTTACTGCTTGGGGTTAATTGCCTGCGAATAGCTTTTAACAAGACTAAATGCGATCTTGTTCAATTAAGGACTGTTTAATAACCCAGCAGTTATTTTGTTGAGTTTTGGATTAGCAACTTGAGTATGGTTCATTAACTCAATATAAATAAAAGCAAATAACATGCTAACGACTTTTACGACGTTGACTGAGGGCGCAAAATAAAGCTCACGTGAGTCAGCATTATGATATACAAAATAACCCGTATTGCGTCAGCAGTGCGTCAGCAGTACTGGCTAAAGATCAGGGTTTGTATGGGGATTTTACAAATAGATTCTAAGGCTGTGTTCACACTTGGTGCCCAAGCACAGTGCCCGAGTACGATTCTCGCTGGGCACTAATGTGAACCGACACCTTTTTTTCAAGTACCCACGCCAGAATTCGGGCACGGTGACAGTGCCCGAGTACAAGGTCTTGACCTTGTACTCGGGCACGGGCAACATGTCGATATCTTGGCTAACCCAGTGTGTGAACACAGCACCCATTTTGTGCCGGTGCCCAGGCACTAGTGCTCGGGCCACCAAGTGTGAACATAGCCTTATAGGAATAGGAATACGGTAAAGGAAATAAAGAAAAGGAATACGGTAAAGGAATACGGTATAGGAATACGGTAAAGTTCTCAATAAAATTGCCTGGCCTTACTTCAGCGGTGTTTATTTGCTGTTTGCCTGTGCTGTTGTTTTACTATTAGCGATTTTTCCGCATGATTCTGCGTCTACTCTTCCGCCTTACATCAGCACAACAGCAGCAACAACAACAACAACAACAACAACAACAACACAGACAACAAGTAAAACACCGTTGTCTGAACTCTAAAGCAAAAGTTATAGTAATTTACGAGTCTAGATAATTTCCGAATCTAGTCTAACGAAAATGGTCAATGCCTATAAAGATAATCAGTTCATCTCTAAAGCTTAGTCCCCATGCGTTCTCTTCTTGGAGAGAACGAAGCGCGAGCAAGATCCTGGGAAGAAAATAACAAAATCATGACGTCATAAGTTAGCGTGAAGGGAACGGGTACTAATTGCGTTCTTTGAGGGTTCGGAGGAGCCTAGGCTCGACTACCAGCCGCTGTTTGGGAAAATGAGCCCACGCTCCTCCCCCGAAGGAGGAACACAACCTCGCGCCCAGGGCCATCTTGAAAGCGGAGATGGCCCTGGGGACGAGGTTGGGAGGAACGATGACCGCACTCGAGAGAGCGGCGGAAATCGAGCCGAGGAGGAGCCCAGGGCGGAAAGAGAGAGGGCGTAGAAACACGTCGGTCGGAGCGGACACTCCATGATGCAAAAGCCTGGGCACCAGTTTTAGATTTGTAGGGTTTTCCCTAATCCCTTGTTTCCAAAATGGCGGACGTTGGCGTGGAGAACATCCAAGGAAAATAATTCTACTTGTAACCATTCGCTGATTTAGGGTATCCTAAAAAATTGTTTAGTTTACATAGTTTCTCAACTGGCGGCGATTGTGCTGCCGCTAATGCCGGTGTTAGTGATCGTCTTTTCAACCGTTACGTCCTTACGGCAGGTGGAAGACAGATAGAGCTAAAGATGGTTACGTTAAAAATAAGGTTGAATCTATACTTTCCGTATCTTGCTTAGTTCATTGTTCTCTTTATTTATTTTCGAACGCGGGCATCAATAAACGAGTTGCCCGCTCCTAATAATCCTTTATTGACATAAGAGTTTTTTAAAATTAATTAATTAATTTTTTTAATTTCAGCAAACTTTATTAACAAACAAATATACAGATTTACACTACAATATACACACTAACAGTAACAAATTGTACAATACTTTTACAATAGTTTGAGGTACAGTAAGCTCTGATAATAAATAATGAATGAATACAATGAATTCCACTAAATTTTGCTATTACTAATAATTATTTTTACATCCAGTAGTACTATAATATAGCCGTGCAGATAAAATAGTAAGCAAGCATTAATTCGTGAAATTAGACCATTTCTCTAAAAAAAGTACTGCGTTTATTTGACATAACAGTAGTCTGAAGTGTCAGCCGTCTCCTCGACACTTCAGACTAACATAACAGCTATATATCTCTCTATTTCGATCTTCTCCTGGACAAGAATTACGAAATCCGCGAACTGGAATTTAATGTTATTAAAGCTTTACTATAAAAAAAAATATTTACCAATGAGAATTAGATGGTTTAGGGTTGAACAAGATAAGAGTTTGTAAGTTATTCAAGAACCATTCGAAGGCATCTCTGTCTATTTTCATTTTAGTTTGTTTTGTTACTGAGATGTTTAGACGGTACTTAGGTTTTTCAGATCTGTGATGCCTGAGTTTAATGCTGTTGTATCGTTCGCTCTATCGACATGTAGCATCAATAAACGAGATGCCCGATTGAAAATATTGTACATTTCAGTCAAATTGTAAAACAGAAATACAAAAATAAGTTGTGGCAATTTACCGGCAATATCGAATGCCATGTCAAACTTTGGGTCTTCGAAACGCATAAGACGGTCACGTTGTGTCATTCTATAAGTTTATAAGGAGGACGATAATAAACAAACAGTTTAAAATTAAAAAAAAAAAAGCTTTTGGAAGTCATTGGGTTTTGGCTGGGAAGCAATTCGCTGACCGTCACCACAGTTTCTTCTTGCGCCATTTTTGTGGTCGAGAAAATATAAACGAGTCTAAAACGATAATTATTCGCATAAGACCATAAGTTTCCCACAGAAAATCCTTTATGATTACCACTGTTTGACTACTTTTAATCCGAAAAAAAAGAGCAGTAAATTCGGGCTTACGCTCAAATTAGTTCCTCTATATTTTTCTCAAAAAACACGGGAAGAGCGGACTAGACCCAGGCCCACTCCGCATCATGGAGCGGCCGAAGCAGACGCCTTGTCCCGCCCTGGAGGAGCCAGTTTGCTCATCAGTGCCAGCGAGTATTGCTACTCCCCGGATGGGATGCAACTCTCTGACTACTATACGTTTGTATATTGGTTGACGTTTTCGGACAGTTTGGCATTGGAAAGCCACTATATTTTATGAACATAGCAGTTTTTCGTCTTTTTCATAGACCTGTAAACACGGTTGACGCAGAAATAGCAAACTATATGACAGCTCTTAATTACTGTATTTATAAATTCATTGTGATATTGTACGAAGGCGCAAAGATTATTATATTAAACCCTAGGGAGTTAAGCTGTTCATTTAAACCAAAATTCAAAAGAGAGCAACCTAAGACAATAGGAACAAAGGGAGCTAATGAATTCGGAACGCAAATGGTTCTGGCGTAAACCAATTAAGGCATTTTAGTATTGATTGAGACATGTTTCAATGGTGAAAATGACTTTCACGCAGTGTGAGTCAAAGCTTTAGTGATTCAGACACGGTGGGTTTCATCAGTGTTGTGATTACGCTGGGAATAACGATTAAGACGATTCACGTTCACAACAAAAAGGCATCTTTAGCTAGGTACGTTGAATTTCAGTTATTTTCATAATTGTTTATAGTTCTAGTTGTGAATTTATGAACGCGTGGCTGTATTTTTAATTAATATTCGGTAAACGTTTATGTGTATAGTTGTTGAACATCAAACTGTACGCGGTAATAATTTCGTTTGACAAGAAATGAATCATATCATATACAACATAAATCGATGAGACTGAGCAATGCTTGAGATGAATTATCTCAACCCTTTCACTCCCAGAGTCAAACCTTGAGTCAATAAATGTGGTTGTACCTTTTGAGTCTGTGGATGAAACCCTAGTGTGTGACCATTCAAATGAAAGCTATTGAGGCAGTATTTTCAAGTGGTGCTGTTTGTTTATGACAATTTTACAAAATGAAATATAAGGTTTTTTTCGTCAGTTTTGAACTTAGCACTCTTGGGATTGAAAGGGTTAAATAGCTTGTCGGAGTTCTATATCTAGCTAGGAAAGCGCAAATTTGCACAACGGTTGGCGAGAATCTTTAGTCGACAATAACTTTTCACACTTTGACCTTGAATTCAATGCGCAGAGATTTTCAAAAATTAAAATATGTTTTCAAGCTCTTTTATGGATTTGCAGGGGGTACGTCCAGCGAACGGGATCTAATTTTCCTATTCCTTAATAAGGTCTAATAACGGACTTTTGAAGTCTACACTGATTATATTTAATTGTAAGTTAACAGCTCGTACAAACACGTACAAAACTCAACAAGTCAAACAAACAAACTTGTTTTAAAGTACGTGTTCACATGTACAAGGCGATGACTAGCTTCAAAGTGCTAAACCGATAAAGCCTGACTACATCTATAACAAGTTAAAACCGTTTTCCTTCCCGGTACACTCAGTTAGCAACGCTTTCTTTCAAGTAATCTTCTCGTGTGTCCTGTATAATTATATTTCATGTACACATTGTTCTATCCTCATTTATAATAATTTCTCCTAAGCCTCATTAAGCTCGAGTACTTTGTGTCCTTAAGCCGGACTTCGTTTTACAATATTTCCAACAGTGCTCGACGTCTTCAGTACATTCTGAAGCATACCAACTAAGTGACGCGCGAAGAACGACTGAAAACCCCGTCGACAAAGGGATACTGTACATGTCTTGATGTACCACCAAAATCTCAGGGCCCTATTCAGTTCAAAGGGTGGATAACGCTATCCACCGGGATAAATCACTATCCACTATCAGTGGATAAGTGTGAACAAGAGAGGATGATCTAAGAGAACACATCCCCCATACATGGGCCTCTTCCAATGATAATTTTTTCAATCTAATTTTAGCGCGAGGTCATACTGCGCGGCTATTTTAAGGAAGACACCTGATTGGTCAGTTGTAATGACGTATTGAAATTTAAGATTTGTCGTCTTTGGATTTACGATTTCAGTAGATGGACGTCAACACGACGGCGAGAAAAACCTTCGCAATGACATCTGATCCTCTGATCATTGGCAGCGCGACCATGGGGACGAGCACTAAAATAGCTTTCACAGCGTGGCGCAAAGCTTAAAATAGATTGAAAAAAAACTATCATGGGGCATGGGGATGTGTTCTCTTAGATCATCCTCTCTTGGTGTGAACAAAACCAACCACGTTGTTCCATCCTTTGAACAGCCGGGCCCACAACGATAAGCCCTCCCGAAAATAAAAGTGCAGTACAGTACAGCTAGCTGACAGTATTGCTAAGAGACTTGTGATGCTCATTTCGGACGACTGTATAACTTGTTTCGTGTTTCATCATTATGCCGGTTTACCGACTTTCAATAGCATGCAGTATTCTTGTACGCATCTAAATTTTACAAACGCAAAATCCCTTCCCCTCCCACAGAAAAAAAGCCTTTTGGACAAATAAAGCCCAGGGCTTATTATCGGAATCAGGGGTGGATTCGTGGGGGGGGAATTGAAATTTTAAAGCCATTTACATAGAAAATAATAGAAGTTGCTGGGCAGGTGCAAAATAATTGTTGCTGTTTTTAGCTAAACTGAAAAACAACAACAAATATTTGCCAACAGCCACACCCCCCCCCCCCCCCCCCCCCCCCCGCCTCCCGTTCAAAAATTATGGATCTGCCCCTGCGGGATTTTACGGTATTCCATTGGATTGGCCAAGAGAACAGTCCAGTTTGCGGGTTGTTCTTTTTCCGACATTTTGGCTCGAAATAGAAAACTAATAGAGGTTGCAGCCATGGAGAACAAAGTGAAATAGTGAAAGGAGGCCAAATGCCAAATTCTTGATTTGTTATCCAATTTCTCCGCGGCGACCGGTAAGAGGAGCGCGAACCGACGTCAGTTTACATAGGCTAAATTTTCTCTTAACACTATCAAGGACTATCAATACATTATCAAGGTTGAGTGTCTGGATAAATCATAAACCACAAAATTCTCAGAATTAGAGGCCTAAATAAAAACAAGGTTGTTTGAATAAGTTTTAGTAGAAAATAACTCGATCACTGGAACTGCGGAGGAAGTCCACCACGTGTACAGGTGATTCATTTCAACAATTGATTTTATTCTTGAACAAGATTTTCGGCGTGACTCACTGCTAATGATACCCCTTTCATGCCAACTTTTAAACAAGTTTACAAACCCTTGAAAACAGGAAACCTTAATTTGTCACAGAGTTCAATTAAGCTCCATTCCAATGTGATTTTATTATGGAAACATTCAAGTCAATATATCTCAGTAAGTGGCTTTTATGCACAAAACAATTTCAAACCATGTTTAAGTAAACAGCTCTTAAGCCTTGGCTGTTAACGGGTTAACTCCGGTTTCCGTAGCATTATTGCAACACCCCTGGATGGGATGCTAGTCCATTACAGGTTACCCCCCCCCCCCCCCCCCCCCCCCAGCATTGTCAGGTTCCCTAAAGATTCGTCGCGGTACTCTCACAGTGGACTCTCTATTGAGTCAGGATAGAAGCACTGTGAGATTTAAAGTGTCATGCACAAGAATACAACACAGTGACCCCAGCAAGGGCTCGAAACCCGGACGACTCGATCCCGAGTCTAACGTACTCCCGGGGGGGGGGGGGGTACTCCCTATAATGGACTATACGGGGAGGCTCCGCCCGAAAGGGGTCCTTTTTTAGGCTCGAGGTATGTGAAAGGGTAGGGATTTCACGAGTTGAAGTATATGAAAGGGTACGGATTTCACGAGTAAATGATATCATTGTTTGGTTAACATCTCTACCGTAATGCTTGATGATTTCTGGTGATATATATTGTTCATTAAGTTCATTACAAGGATATAGGAAAAGGGATGCAGGGCTTCTACTGTAGGTATGTGAAAGGGGCTACCATTTTCATAATTTCTATGGAAGGTATATGAAAGGGGTACCTTTTCTGTGAAAAATGGTATATGAAAGGGTAAGGGGTTGGACCTCTGGGCGGAGCCTCCCCGTATAAAACGTTTTTGAGTCCCCCCCCCCCCCCCCCCCCCCCGGGAACGTACTACTGAACCATTAGGCCACCGCGCCTCGTGCAGGTTGCAGGTGATAAAATGCAAAAACGAATTGTTTTGCGAATCAAGAAAAAAAAAGTACTATTGATATACTGATCGGTGTCAAAACTGAGGTTCTTCATTGAAGTGCCTCTTGAACAATTTGTTATGGGACAGAAAATAAAAGTTACAAAACAGTCACCGCTTACAAAGATTGCTGTTATTACAAAACTTGATCGGCAGTTACCCAATTTGTTCGGGTATTGATGGCTATTGCTCGGCTCCTTGTTAATTGGAAAATTGTCGTTCATCTGGGTCCCGTTGTTCATAGGACGGTTAAGCTAATCCAGGATTAGCTTGAATATTGATTTCAGTTTTGTAACTTCAGTGAGGTTTTCTGTTGATAATTTTTGTCCTTCAGATTTGACTTTGAGTAACCTCAAACAGGAAAAAAACACTTTTGTGCAACAACTAAACTTCGATTGAATTTTAATCCAAAATAAGAACATGCAATCAGCTCAGTTTTACCAGTTATCGAAATTTAATTGGTTTCTTCGAATAAACGGGCCGCGCTGTCTCAAAAACTGTCGAGATGTACCTGCGCGCGAATCAATTAGCCAAAGAAATAAAAAATCAGTATCTATTTGTTTTGTTTTTGAGTGTATTGATTGAGGGTAAGTTCATTTAAAACAATGATATTACTGCAATTGTTCTAAGGCTTCAATGGTGGCTTATACAAAACCTATAATTCAATTCAACTGATCAGTAGTTCCTTTGCAAAACTTGTATTGGGTAAAACTGATGAAATAACTACCTTACAAACGACTTCCACACTGCCCTAGCGCTAACCCGAAACGTAACTTACGAGTGTACTTCAGTAAAAGCTCACTGGAATCACACAATAGGAATATAACACGCTATACCACGTGTTAATACCCGTAATGCGCAAACTACATTATTCATAAATATTCAAAACAGCATGTTGCTATACATGGACAGATGTTGCACACGTGCTACGTCAGGTAAAGATTTCGAATAGCATGTGTCAAGGACATTAGAATACCTGACGCCCAGCTCTTGCGGTTTGAATAACATTTTTAGAATTACAAGCAAAAAACAGCGTCGTTTTCTTGCAAAAGGTAAGCGAAATCTGGTGCAGATCTAATTCCACAAGTTGTAAAATAATAATTTAATTTTTCTCCCAAGTTTTCGGTTTTAGTTGAATTCTTAAACCAAGTTGATGGTTAAAAACATCTATATGACTGCATTGCGCTTTAGATTTTCAGGGTGACCAACTAATCCGGCTGATTCACTAAAGCGATTCAATAGTCTATGGGTCGTTCAGGTCGTTGATATATCTAGATAGATGTATATATTCGTGTTAGTGTATGATTATTTTTAAAATTGCCCCGTACATCCGGCCGATTGATTTTGACTTTGTTTTGTCACGGTAGTTGAGAAATCTGAATTGCTGTATTGAATCTAACCTGCGATCAGGCGTTCTTTTCCCTTTCTTTTATTGCAAACATTTAATTTCGATCGAATGTATGTTGTTTTACGGACATGTTCTCACTTAAGACTAGATATTTCATTTCACACATTGCTTCAAAAATAATGCGAAAAAAAAAGACATGTATATTTTTCGATTTGATATCCCTTTTGTAGAATCGCGGACAAAATAAGAAAACAAAACCAGAAAATGTTCTATTGTTGGATTTTCAATAGAGGATAAACTACAAAATGCAGTAGGGCTTCACCTCGCCTTGTTTTTAATTGTAATTATTTTAACAATTCAGACCGCTTCGAGATTTCTCATTGGGTTACCTATATAGTCTTTATACCGACGTTTGCAACGATATTTATTTATTGAATACAATTCAAAAAACAAAATAACACAACAATACTGATTATAAGCTTATAAGCCCCAGGCAGGCGGTGTAAAAAATAAACCGTTGAAATTTCGTCCCTCGCGTGCGAGTTTTATCGCTTTTTTCATTGGGCGCGGTCGCTGTTCGGACGACTTTTAGGTCGAAAAGTATTTTCCCTTTATTTAAAATTAAGGAAGTAAATTTTGATTGTAATGAATATTAATGCTCTTTACTTTATGCAGAAATGATTTTTTCCCGTATGTAAACAAATCTTCAGTAAAATTTATTAAAATTTGATACCAAACTACGTGTCAAGGAGAATTGTAAATAGATACATTTACACAATTCAGAGATTTTAGGCCATAAAGACATTGATCTATTCGCTAGTAATAAAGTACTTCAGTGGCGAATTTGATTTGATTTGGAAAAATACACTTTTTGTGAAAAAGTGGGTAAATACGGGGTAAAATTTGAGTTACTATGTGGTTTTAAACTGACTTGTTTGTCTTTAGAACGACAGTGCTATTCAACCACAGGTAATGAAGAATGGTTTAGCGAGAGCTACCTGCTTTGCCTCGGCAACGGGTTGAAAACGAATTTCACAATTGTACGAATACATGCAAATGTGTCATCTTGAACGGATTGTTTTTCTCGCAACGGACGTTTGCTCTTAAATTCCGCCGAATTTCGGTCTGTAATAATGTGACGTAACAACCGAAAAAGATACATCAAATTTTAATCAAATTTGTCCCGAATTTGAAATGGATTCGTTTTCTGTGCGGGATTTGTAATTGAATTTATGAATATTCAAATTGTTTTGATGGATTTATTTGGCAGAGGAAACGGCACGCGTATGGCAAATGGCCTGTGTCAAATGTATTCATAAAAACAACCCTTCAAGCTTTTTTCGTCGCATAGCCCATGCGAATGACAAGCTGTCGCTACGGTGCTTTGTTGCATCGTAGCGACTTGACACAACAAAATACGTTCTCTAGAAAGGTTCTATTCATATGCAAATCTTGCACAAGTCCTAAGCACCTTACGTACTTCAATAAGTTGTTTTGTTTTCTTCACAATAACAGCATTATCGGTCCCCCAGGAGGGAAAATATCGTTCTGCCATTGGACAGTTTATCACAAACTGCGGTTATCGAACTACTTGTGCCTCGTGCCATCAGAAGAGGAAATTAACATCAGTTCGGTTCATTAACCAGCTACCCGAGATTGCGCCGCAGCGATGGAGTGCTCTGTAGATCTCAACATACTTCGCGCTCTGTTGTTTTGGACTGTCTTGCTTCATCATGGCTTCGTTTGCTCTGCTAGCTTGGAAGAGAACTGCATCTGGAGGGGAAGGTAAGGATAAACGCGCAGTTTTAACAGTTTACTGTGAACAGCAGCAACCGTCATTAAGTAGAGTGGAATGGTAAAATTTTTAATTAAGCGCGTGCCGAGTGATTGAATACGAAGGAGTGAGATGGAACTGTTGACATGCAGAAAGGCTTTATAAATACAAAAACTAACTAATTATTATCTGCGCGGGCTTCTTTGTCAGCCACTAAATACGTATACATCCACATAAAGCTATATAAGATATCATAGACACGACAAACTTCCCGTTGAAAATACAGTTGTTTAAGTGGTATTGTTATGGTTCGCGTAAATTACAGTGTTGTCATTTTATGAGAAGTGAACCGGATGAACAACTATCACTATCTCTCCTTTATGATTCCGAGAAACAAACTTTTAAGGGGTACGGTATGAATTCAGACTTGTCAAAATGGTATAAACTTTTTCTTGCACGAACGTTGCACACGACCCGACAAACTTGACAAGCAATTTTACATATGAATCAGCAGAATTTGAAAAATTTGCAACGAGTTTTTCAGTTACAAGTTTTGTAAAACATATTTTTATCAACGATTCTTGTAACCGCATCGTTTTCCATGTCATGCCTTTCCATTTCTCGGTTATAAACTGTCGAATAATCCTACGCGATGTCGACCGTAATGAATTCAAACTTGTGTTATTTTTTTACGGAGTATTAGCTGTCTGTTACAGGCACGTGCTTCTCTTTTGTGCCCGCCGAGAACTATTGTTCGATTGCGCGCAAACAAAAGAAATTGCGAGCGCAGATTTTGCGTTTTACTGCCTGGAGCTTCGCTATTGTTTTTTCCTGCTTCCTTTCATTGTTTTCGATACACGAGAAAACGTGGAAAACACATGCTCACAAACAACGTTTTTAGCTCCGAAACGAGTTCACAATCAAAATATAACCGCCAGCTATTTACTCTGAGAACACGCACGGGCCGATATCACAATATTTTCTAGCAAAGTACAAGCATGTTTCGTTCCCACATTAATGATTTAAGAGCTTTTACATTGTAATTTCCTCGAGGCGAAATCAGACCTACGCAGGTTCTGTGATAGAAATCACAAAGTCGGCGAAGAACAAAGTTGAAATGAAGAATAGAAAGTATTCGAAATGTTTTGCCGGAGGAAATGGTTGATTCCTCAAGCATACTGAAAAGAAGCATTTAAGCTTATCAATGATCGATCGCGAACTAAGTGCGTTGGATATACCGAGTACATTCGCCGACACAAAGCAACACGTCCACGCGTGTGCGATAGCCTAATCAAACATGAAATGTTTCCACAATGCAGTTACTATTTGGCAGACTTTTATGATACCGACGTGGAAAATGGTTATTGCGGCGTGTGTACTTTTTACACTTACAACGCAAATGTTTCGGCGAGCAAACGGGGAAACATTTGTTGCGGACGCAAAATGTTACTGAAAGAATTCAGAAACATTTTTTGCGTCTCGGACGCAAAATTTGCGTCCACAACAAATGTTGCGTGCGCAGGCAAACGGGGAAACATTTGCGTCCGCAACAATGTTTCCTCGTTTGCCACGGCCTTAAGAAACCGTTTTTCTATTTATAGACAACTTCTTGAAATGTCTCTAGTTCGATTTCGTGTAATATGCAGCTGCTGTTTTTCTGATCGACTTTTTCTGTCTTGTTCGATGGTAGCAACACTGAATATTGCACCTCCCGGATCTGAGTGACAGATCAAGAAATTACAATGAAGCAATTTTCAGCTAATAACCACCTTTGAAACATAATTCATTGTTTTGCAATGCTGCGCTTAGAATGATAAAAATGCCAAAATTAAAACTTCAATTCTTGAACAAGCTATAAATAGATTTCAAACCGACCGAAACGAGAAAATACATTTCTTGGTGCCCTATAAAGTCAGCGACTTTAATAATTAAACGAAAAATCGTTTGGAAGTCAAGTTATCTCATAGCCTAGTTTCTGGGGAAACTGGGTTGTAATCAGTTCGGGAATTATGGACTGGTCGGAGGCTTTGTAGCGTATTCAGTAGTCAGAAGAACTTTATAGCCTGGTTTAAACGTACACGCAAGCATAAGCATAAGCATAAGAAACGTACGTCCCCGCCGGGGCGACGCAAGCAAAAGCACTGATATGCGTAAGCAAAAGCACAAGAAAAGGAAATATTTCCTTTTTCTTGAGCTTGCGCGTATGCTTGCGTCGTTGCGTCGCTCATGTAAGCCGGGATAACGCAAGCACAAGCACAAGAAAGCGCGCGCGCGATCCGCCATATTGGATGATGCAATGTTGATCAAAATTTAAGGCACTGCACCTGCGTATGTCACCTTGTGTTTATTGTTATCGAACCAACAAAGTTTTGAACATTTCGTTTTGTTATTTCCATTCAGCGGTGTTCCCCATCAGGACAGGCCATCCGTGGTGAGTATAGAGACCACGTGCCATCAAGGAGAACTACATTGGGGCGAACCTTTCGGGGGCCTGCGTGTCACGTTTAACCCACGTGATGTACACGCGGATTATAAACTTTGCTTTACCGCACGACATCCGGGAGTCAGGATTTACCTGGAGGAGCTACAGAACTTAACTTTGTTGAGTGATGCTAATGAAAACGTGACAAGAAATGCGGTTTGCGTAAAGAGCTCAGCGACACGACGTCCAGTGTTGTACATGGAAACACAGGAAAATCAGACAATGACCAAGTTAAACTACACCGTGCTTGTAAATGGACGAAAGAGGCCCAGACATGGAAGACCTAAAGGTAACATGCTCGTTAGATTGCAAGCAATCCCGACTTTTCAATCATTGGTTGTCGAGCACGAAGCGACATGCAAGCGCGCACCTGTCTAGATGCTTGCAGGGCAAGTAGTCTCTTTCGCGCAGCCCTTTTTGGGTCGTCGTGCAACGCTTTATCGCGGAAGAGCTGAGAGACCTTAAGCTAGAGCTGCTTACTTAAATCTGTTATAAAAAGGCAAAGGAGAAATTAGGAATTATCGATCAGGTCTATCACATGATGGGGTTTCTAATAATTATTGGTGTATTATTTGCAGGATGCAAGCCTTGTAAACCCTCACATCTCCTTGCATCTCTTTGCAACAGTAGCTTTGGTAAGTGTGGATCTTTGTTTCGATATCTGCTTACTAGTCACACGGTTTTTAGTTTAACACTACATGCAGTAGAACCTCAATCCGGCCACCAACGGGCACGAAAATCTGGCCTTATTCTGAAAAGGTGACCGTATAAATGAGGTTGGCCTATCTAACTGAGCATCAATTTTTGCTCAGGCTAAAAACGAGCCGTATTAACGAGGTGGCCGTAATAATGAGGTGGGCCGTTAGGTGGGGTTCCATTGTAATAGACCATTTCCAAGTTCCTTTTGTCTCTGTTTCAAAAACGAGTCCTGGTGCACAACCTTTCATTTGAAAATGAGTTTTACTCACAAGTTCATTTTCATACAAATCATACTCTTTTTTGCACCAGGACTCGTTTTGAAACAGAGGAAAAAGGCAACTCGGAAATGACCTATTGGCTGAGAAGACGATGTCAGCTCTGATTGGCTAGTTTCAGGAACTTGAGTAAATTTTAAACGTCACACGTGTCTGGGAAAGCACTCTCTTATAGCGAGTTACTCATTTCTTGATCACAGGTTTAGTTTGTAAAGAAACTGCCAGTTGTGCTGCTTCGGCGGGAAAGTGAATCGATAAAGCCATTTTATAATTAAACTACTGTAGCTGCCTTTTTGAGCATTATTGTCCTTCATCCGAGTAGAAAAGAGGATTGCGGGCAGCCTGGTACCCAGGCCTTCCCTTACCGCAGGCTTACTCGATTTGGCGCGAAATTTCATGACGTCACCGAAATTACATAAGTGGCTTCGTGTTCGCTCGAGAGAAGAAGAGAACGTCTGGAGACTAGGCTGGATTGCGGTTAGTGCGAGTGTTTATGTACGAAGCGCTACAAAGATCCGTGTAGTGTTTCTGAATGGTTGATACTTGTGCGTGAAATTTCAATACTGAGCAGCAACCAATCAAAAACACTATATTCAATTGAGCGTGAGAAGAGAGACGTCTGTTAAGTCTGGCTAGCTTCAGGCTATCAGGCTTCAGGCTTTAAAAGCTAAAGGGACGCCAATTTGAAAGCTAGAGTGGTTTAATTATCAATGAGAGTTGAAAGTAGTCGCGGAATTGCTTTGGTTTCCTTCACTCGCGTACTTTCGAATACTGTGATTGGTTTAAAAACTCGCGCCACCTACTCAAACCAATCCAATGCAAAACCAATCATGCACGACTTGGTCGCACGCGTTTTCCCGCGCTTGGCGCCGGTTACTTGTATTTGCTTCAAGCTCTCATTGGTTCATTGTGTTGTTTACGTTTGTTATGATTGGTCATTGTAATTGGTTTGGTATTGGTTTTACGACACTCAATTTGTCTAAATGTTAAGTGACAATCTTACTCGGTAATTTACCCTCCTTGCTAAGGAATGAAGTCTTATCGCAAATTTTGCTTTTTCTTCTAGCTGTCCGTGGTTATATCAAAACCCTCTTTCCCGTCGGAAACGGCAAAACAGAACAAGCTGATGTCATATCCACTGAAGTCATCAGAGAAAAATATAACATTTTTGAGAAACGCAGTGGAACCGATGATGAATTTACTGCTTCGATCAAAGTCCCCAGTGGCTGTCATTGGAACGAAGCGGAAGACAAGCTTTTCTTGCTGACAGGGAATCTTGAAAGTGGAAAAGGTCCAGTGTTACAATGCCATACTAAAGAAAAAGCCTGGTTAAACTTAAAAAAAGAGTCTATACTACGTCTCTGCAATGTGCAAGTTTAAGAGAGCACGATGAAGTCGTATCTGACTTATGGAATCTTTCTTGGTCGGAATCTTCCAAGACTAGACTGAGCCCGCGGTTTCGTTGCTTAGTAACATGACGTATCCTGATGACGACAAGCGCACTGTCATGACAACCCAACGGAGTGCCAATCTTACTTCTGATTGCTTAATAACAATCGGAAAATTAAGTAATCTTTGCTGCTTCTACGACAATTTGCCACCCCGGATGGCTTCTATTTTCCACGTGATACGCACGAGATTTTCGTTAAAAAGAATACAGCAGTCACAAACCTGGAAAATAGAAGAGTGATTCTTGTATTCACGATATCTTAGCTCAAGTAAGATTTCCCAGAATTTGCCAATGGAACAAAAACAGTTGATTTTAGGAATATCTCGGTTGAATTCAGTTTAATTCGTACTATGGATCACGGTGGTTAAAAATATCAGACGACATTCAAAATATTGTAGAATACGAACTATACTAGGTAATGAAGTATCGTTATATTTAGCGGATATATTCATTCAGTATACCAATAGCAGTAATACCACGCACGCCAGCAAAACAAACGTTTTACACGCGCGTTTCTGGTAGGCTAATTTAAAAGATCTGTATATCTAGCAGTCTTCAGCGAAAAGCTCGCGCAAATGTGGAAAAGCGCGCGCAAATGTAAAAAAGCGCGCGCAAATGTGAAAAAGCGCGCGCAAATGTGAAAAAGCGCGCGCAAATGTGAAAAGCGCGCGCGCAAATGTAAAAAGCGCGCGCAAATGTGAAAAAGTACGCGCAAATGTGAATGAAAACAAAGAAACGCGCGCACTTGTGTAGAATCTACATTATACCTACAACAATTGTTTATGACAATTTACGGAGGTTTTTTTGATCGAATGGACAACGCCCGTTGTTTAAAATGTAACAGGATATAAAAGTAGTTATAAAGATTAAGAATTGTATAAATGGTCGATTTAATTTAAAGGTTAAAAAGAATATGTTATTTATCCATGTAAATATTGTACATAACTCAAGTCAGACTTGAAACATATAGTATTAACTTAATGAAACTAGCGCTTTCGTATGGAAGTAGAAGTATATATATATGGAATACTCATTTATAACGTTTGATTAAAATCAAAGATCCTTACATTCCGCATGGCTGCTTTTGTTGTTATAGTTAGCTATTTTTGTGGAAATAAAGCTCTGGCCAAACGGAGACGCAAGTAGACGCAAGTTGAACTTGCGTACAGACTTTCGTTGATGGCCAAACGGAGTTACAAGTGTACGCAAGTACGATGAAAGCCATTTGAATGCTCCTGCGCGTACTGCAATTAAGTACTAGAGGTAAACAAAACAACTTGCGTTTGGTGGCCAAACGGTGAAAAACTTGCGTCTAGTTGCGCTCAAATTTGATCTCGATCAAAGTGAACGCAAGTCAACGCAAGTGCACGCAAGTCCTGGCCAAACGAAGTCGCAAGTACTTGTGTCTACTTGCGTTTCCGTTTGGCCAGGGCTTGCGCGGTGGCAAAATACACGAGCAGAGGGAGGAATGGGGTGGAGGGGCGTTAACGAAACCGCCAGCTACGTCAAAACTAACCGTGGAGGCTAGTTGAATCTCGGAAAACGCGCGATAAAGTTTAGCATACAGTCGAAGCTCTCTGAGTTGACATTCTCGTAAGCGGACAACTCTACTTACGGCTGCCTTGACAAAGTCCCGTTTGAACTGTAGCTTATACAAACTCTGTATTTACACATTGCCGTAAGCGGCCAGCTCCAGTTGCGGACACTTTTTTTCTGCTTCCCGAGGGTGCCTGCTTACGGGAGCTTCTACTGTACTTTCATATTTTAGGCCACTTTCGTAAAAGCTTCCAGTTAACCAAAACAGTCCGCCAATGTTTTGAAAAAAGCAATTCGGCGAAATTAATTTTTAGCTGTCTGTATTGCAAAAATCGCACTGCTCAGGTAGCCAATCAGAATGTTCCTTTTCATCGTGGACCAGTTCACCATACAATAAATACCGTATACCGTTTCGAGAAAGGTTGTAATACAGAAGCGTTAAAGCGTACGTGACAATGCTAGCATCCGCCATCGTGGGTTCGCTTTTTAAAGCCGGTCATGCAAACTGCTGTTCTATCCATTTGAAAAACGCCCACTCTAACAAAATCGCCTGCTATAATTACCCTTGTGACGTCACTGGTTGTATTTCCTCAACCTTGATCCCTCATCGAGGAGAGAGAGCCTGGGATCGAGGTTGGTATTATCTTCCTTCTTGAAAATGGCAGAAGAGACCCTGAGTTCAAGGCTTCAATAGGAAAATTCAGAGTTGTGGAAAACTGTTAGCCTGACACTTTTGATTTTCGAGCTCAGTCTGCGGCTTATTTCAACACAAGGACTATTGCTACTTCCCTGGATGGGATGCTAGTCCATCACAGGTCACCCTCCTTCCAGAATTATTTTCAGGTTGCACAAATAATTCATCAGTACCCCTCCATCTTGTCCACCTCTTGATCCGGAGTTAAATATCCTCTACACCTTCATTTAATTGTTTAGATTGAACAAAGCTAATGCATCATCGTTAGTTTTACGACACTCAAATTCGCGTAGAAATGTTCGTACAGGTCTACGCTTTTACAATTCATAGTGCTAAATTTACTATTTAGGTCGTAGGGGTGTATAGAAACGTCCAAGCTCAGGATTAGTGTAGAGGCTTATACAGCGTGTCAATTTTGCTAATTTTAAAAATGTTGCCATGGTTATCTCCATCAATTGCTCAAAGTAATGTGGCTGTCATGCATTAGAAAAACTATTTCAGTATGATGCGTACGCTTCTATGGATCTACGTTTTAGTAATAACGTTATCTACATTAAATAACAATCAGTAACAAGACGTAACAATCAGTAACAAGACGTAACAATCAGTAACAAGACACAACAATCAGTAACAAGACGTAACAATCAGTAACAAGACATAACAATCAGTAACAAGACATAACAATCAGTAACAAGACATAACAATCAGTAACAAGACATAACAATCAGTAACAAGACATAACAATCAGTAACAACACGTAACAATCAGTAACAAGACATAACAATCAGTAACAAGACATAACAAGCAGTAATAAGACATAACAATCAGTAACAAGACGTAACAATCAGTAATAAGACATAACAATCAGTAACAAGACGCAACAATCAGTAACAAGACATAACAAGCAGTAACAAGACGCAACAATCAGTAACAAGACACAACAATCAGTAACAAGACATAACAATCAGTAACAAAACGTAACAATCAGTAACAAAACGTAACAATCAGTAACAAAACGTAACAATCAGTAACAAAACGTAACAATCAGTAACAAGACGTAACAATCAGTAACAAGACGTAACAATCAGTAACAAGACATAACAATCAGTAACAAGACGTAACAATCAGTAACAAGACGTAACAATCAGTAACAAGACGTAATAATCAGTAACAAGACATAACAATTAGTAACAAGACATAACAATCAGTAACAAGACATAACAATCAGTAACAAGACGTAACAATCAGTAACAAGACATAACAATCAGTAACAAGACGTAACAATCAGTAACAAGACATAACAATCAGTAACAAGACATAACAATCAGTAACAAGACGTAACAATCAGTAACAAGACGTAACAATCAGTAACAAGACATAACAATCAGTAACAAGACGTAACAATCAGTAACAATCAGTAACAATCAGTAACAATCAGTAACAAGACGTAACAATCAGTAACAAGACGTAACAATCAGTAACAAGACATAACAATCAGTAACAAGACGCAACAATCAGTAACAATCAGTAACAAGACGTAACAATCAGTAACAATCAGTAACAATCAGTAACAATCAGTAACAAGACGTAACAATCAGTAACAAGGCGTAACAATCAGTAACAAGACGTAACAATCAGTAACAAGACGTCACAATCAGTAACAATACGTAACAATCAGTAATAAGACGTAACACTGAATCAGTAACAAGACGTAACAATCAGTAATAAGACGTAACAATCAGTAACAAGACGTAATAATCAGTAACAAGGCATAACAATCAGTAACAAGACATAACAATCAGTAACAAGACATAACAATCAGTAACAAGACATAACAATCAGTAACAAGACGCAACAATCAGTAATAAGACATAACAATCAGTAACAAGACGTAACAATCAGTAACAAGACATAACAATCAGTAACAAGACATAACAATCAGTAACAAGACGCAACAATCAGTAACAAGACATAACAATCAGTAACAAGACGTAACAATCAGTAACAATCAGTAACAATCAGTAACAATCAGTAACAATCAGTAACAATCAGTAACAAGACGTAACAATCAGTAACAAGACGTAACAATCAGTAACAAGACGTCACAATCAGTAACAATACGTAACAATCAGTAACAAGACGTAACAATCAGTAACAAGACGTCACAATCAGTAACAAGACGTAACAATCAGTAACAAGACGTAACAATCAGTAACAAGACGTAACAATCAGTAACAAGACATAACAATCAGCAACAAGACGTAACAATCAGTAACAAGACATAACAATCCAACAATAACACTCCAGCAACCATTGGAAATGCAGTTTACAGTGTAGGTAGGAGGTATATGATGATCATGATCATATGAGTCATAGAAGCGTACATTTTATAATGTAGATGAAATTATGACTAGAGTCAGGGCGCTGGAAAGCATGGGCGGCGAAACGCGCACTGCGCTCTTGTGCGATGTTTGATGCGGAGCGACTGGGTCGAGCGGCGCTCGAGTTCAAAACATGTCGGCAAATTAAGTTCAATAGCTGATGCAGAAAAGGGATTGCTACAAGAGAACTGTACGGGATTTCCACTTAGTTTTTGTACAATGAACATGTCAACATGTTGGTAAAGCTGTAAGCAATAAAGAACGGGTTCAATATGTAAAATCAACAACGATTTTATTTAAAATAAGTCGAGCTGCTTCGAAACGCGTTGCTCTTTTAGTGTGGGCGCGAAAAGACAGACGTTAATTGCCTGCGATCTAAACCAAACAAAACGGTAATTTTCGGTGTATGCATAGAGCAACTTTTGCTTTTTCGTCGGTGTAAATTTCATTTTGAACTTTTGATTTACACGCTATAGACGTCAGTGCACAGTTGTTCTCTCATAACAAGGTGAAATTGGTCATTTGACGTTGTTGTTGTGCAAACCGGACGGCAAATAAATGTACCAATATGTAAAACACAAGTGCAGAGCCATTGTACAATAACGTCACAAAACAATAGGTTTAATTAGCAGTACAATGGCTCTGCATTTGCGTTTTACATATTGGTACATTTCTTAGCGTTCTCTGCAAAAACAACAACGTCAAAATGACCAAATTCACCGTATTATGGAGAGAACAACAGTTTTTTGTCGCCGGGGCCCATTTTTATTGCACGACATGGCATTTTGGAGTGCGAATACGCACAAAGACGAGAGCAGATATGAGACCGTATTACACGGGTCTCAGTCCCCCTGACCGCGCGCTACGGAAAACACTGTTGGAAGCCTATATTTTAGGAAATATTATGTCGTATAATAAACAATTTATTCAGCGGAAAGTTGTGTAATACGGCTGGGTATTTTTACTCGTCAGTGTTTATTTTTTCTCGCCTAAAGGCTCGAAAAAATAAAAACTGACTTGTAAAAATACCCAGCCGTATTACACAACTTTCCGCTGAATAACCTCTATATACTCCTGGGTGGAGAGAGGCACTGTGAGAGTAAAGTGTCTTACCCAAGAACACAACACAATGACCCAGGCCAGCGCTCGAACCCGGACTGCTCAATTCGGAGTCCTGGGCACTAACCATTAGGCCATCATTTCTCCCACTAGTGCCTCATCATTTTCTAGATTCTGTAGCATTGCTAGCCCCCCCTCCCTCCCCTGGATGGGGGAAGTGACTTTTTTGGTTTCCCCAACAAGTTGTTGGTTCAGTGTCACGGAGAAAAGCAATACAAGAAAAAAGTGTCATGTTTACCTTTATTTGAAGTGATTATTATGCAACACACATTCAAGATTACATTCAAGTTAAAAAGAAACGAAGCAGTACTCCTTCAATCTAGGAAACCAAGAGATGTCGTAAGAATATGATCACACATATTGATATCACAAAATAATTAATGTACAAGTAATCCATACAAAAGATCTTTCCCTCTCAGTGAACATATTGTTCTTTCAAAACAGAATTTTAAATTTCTTTTCCTCTCCTTGGCTATCAACACCACTCAAATCTTTATTCTCCAGCTGTGGATCTGAAAAAAATAAAATAAAAAAAAAACACTCATCATCAAGTGTTCATAGTTCAACTTGAATTTTGAACAATTTATGACATCATTTCTACGGTCTATAAAGTCAAGAGTGAAGCCCATGGTTGATTTGTTAACTGTCATTACTGCATCCTTCAATAACAATGAACTCTGAAGTTCAAAACCCAACTACGGATTGCGTTTTTCACTGTCATAATTGAAGGGCCAGTGGAAAACTATGCTAAGTGAGCAAACGCGCTTGCTCACTTAGCATAGTTTTCCACTTGACCTTCAATTACGACATCAACCAACAAACTCTGGAAAAAAGAAACAAACAAAATGGATTGAAATCTCTCAATCAAAATCATGAATAATTATGACCTTTTGAACCTGTTGAAGTGAACTTCTGTTTCCTAAGGCCGATTTAGACGGTACGATTTTGTCGCATGCGACGCGCTTACGACAAGTCTACGACACGAATTGTGTCGTGTAAATCAAACCTACAACTCGCTTACGATTATCGTATACGACACGAAAAATGTCGTAGGATTTTGAAACATGTTTTAAAACCCTGCGACATGTCGTAGCCACAGACAAAGTTAAATGATGAAAGTTGTATACGATTTTTGCATGACGCTAGCAGCGCGCGCTACAAAAGTCGCATGCGACAAAATCGTACCGTCTAAATTGGCCTTAAGATGTCCGCTAAGATGATTGATCAATGGCAGCGAAAAATGTAACTGTTGATTGAGCCAAGTTTTTTTGAAAGGCACAGTGACTGTCATTGAGAAAAACATTGGCAAGGGGCATGTCGTTTCCCAATTTTCTCTTGAGGGACAGATGTATACATCATGAAGAACTGATTATCTAGAGATGTTGTCAGATCAAATGATCAGGATTCACAACAAGACCTCAAACTCTACAGATCTGCACTCTCCCGAAAGGAACACACAATTGAGAGTAACTTACATGGGTAGACATGAGGTATTGATGCCAGTGTTGCTGCTGTATCCTTTGTCCAGGGACTTACCAATACAAATAAAGGACCTAGGAGAAATGAATGACAAGTGTTTTCTATATGTTTGTGACTCAGGGTATTCATTAGACTGTACACAGTCCCTATTGTATTTCCGATTAGATCATTGGGCTGTCGCATTCAATTATGGAGCCACCATCTCAAATAAATTGGTGAGTAAAATCAGGGGACATTGAATATCTTATAACGAATCTGGATACAATGGATACAAGGATAAAACAACTCATGGACATGCCATTTCACATATGCAGAACACACCACTTTCTCATGCCTGGCTCACAAATTTGACCTTATAAACTTCAAATGAACCATTTTTGACAAAAATGTAAACTTGATCTAGTTGGAGAAAAGCATATTCCATGTGAAATTCCTAGGATATAAATCTCAAGCATTCGACCCAGAAAAAGTTGGCAGGTATACCGTATAACCTGGCATTACCAAGTGAACCAAATCGAATGAAATAGACAATATTAGTATTCTCACGGTTGAACTGGAACTAGCTTGCAATCGAGGCTTATGTGGGGGAACATCATTAAAAATATTTGCATTTGAAAAGATTCCCACGCATGAGCTTCCATTGCAAGCTAGTTCCAGTCCAACCGTGAGAATACAAATATTGTCTATTAATCGACCTTCATCAAACCTAGTTTCGTGATTGGGTTCGGTAATTGAACACAATTGAACCCTCACAAAAAAATTGGGCACTTGAATGCAATTGAACGATTGATTAGGCTTGATTGAGGTTCCATGGCATGGTACGTGATTGCAAAAAATGGTTGAGAGTGAGCCGGATTTTTAGATTGTTCGATTGAGTTTGATTGGGTTCAGAAATCGAATACAATCAAACTCTAACACACATTTTTTGGTTGATTGTGTTTGATAATTTACCAAGCATTATAGTAACGTTGGGTTATAATGAATCAAAAAGTAGGAACTGAGCATGTTTTTAACACTGCAAACCAAATTGTTGGATCTATAAATTTGGTGAGTTCTTTATGAATTGCAAGGATAATGGCTATCTTTCAACACTTTCGTGATTTGCTTTCTTTATATATTTTACTATGTGTACTCCTGGCTACAATTTTAGTATTTTTCGTTTGTATTCAAATGAATTGTTAGGAGGCTTTAAGCTTATATAATTTTAGAATTTCTTCCTATATATTGCACTACAATGATCAGGACCTAACCACGCATAATAACCCATTTAGTTCACAAAAAAGAGATACAAAGCAACTATATTACCTGAAAATCCAAAAACACATGACATAAATATGACAGGCTCCTTTGCCCAAGCATATTTCAACCAACCAACTGACTTTCCAAAGATACCCGCCATATTGGATCGTCAAGCAGGCAAGCTAGTTCCCAGGGCCCCCTCCTTTCTAATTTTAGAGAGGAAGAAGAAAGGAAGACAGCCTGGAACTGACAGTTGTATGAGAAGAAAACAATGAATGCTCGATCGCAAGTGTTTGAATTATCCGTCGAAGGACGGCAAATCGAAGAGGCAATCTTGAGTATATTTCACTCGATTTTACTTCATAGGACATCTGGAAAGTTTAATTACAAAAGAGAGGGATCTTACAGCATAGGAACCGTTGGAATGGTCGATGTGGATTGCGACTTCGTGAATTCTACCTTCGTTCGCGTAGATTCAGACGATTTACATCGCGCATTGAAGAGACAAGTTGCGGAGTTTCGAGAATCCCTAAAGAGTCCCGAAGGCCTGAGGAGTGGGCAGATATCTCTAGAGTTTTATCAGAAAAAGAAAGCGCGCTGGCCGTTTGGAATGGAGAATATCCCATGGGAAATTTGGACCGTGAAATTAAATGTCGTCACCCTTGCTAACGAACACGAACGACAAATCTGCCGAGAAAAAGTCGGTGAAGCTCTTGCTGAAAAAATAATCTGTATTGCTGGAGTAATGAACAGGCCAGAATACGTCCCAAAATGCCAAATCAATCGGACGTTGCAAATGTTTTTGATGTGAGTTTCAAAGAAGTTCAACCTTATCTCCATAAGTTTAGTTACCAGGCTTCCGACCAACCCTCGCCGTCCGTAGGGACAACTATGAAGAGACTCCTACTAGATACATTTTCCTATTGAAATGTCAGAATGTTTTTTGTTGCATCCGTAAAGAGATTCATACTATGATTGGTTGATATTTTGTGCTGTGTCAAGAAGATAGAACAGGTCGCGCGAGGGGACAATCACATTTACAGTAGAACCCTGCTAACTCGAACTCCCAAGGGAAACAAAAATAGTGTTTTAGGGTTCGAGTTAGCCGATAGTAAATGACTGAAAAAACAAGGGAAAGGAGAATTGGTTTGAGTTTGGGATAGCGGGGAGTTTGAGTTAGTGGGGTTCTACTGTATATTCAATATTATTATTTGTACCCATAGCTTGTCTCCTCAACTCAAACCAGTTTGGATAATGCTGATGGGACAAGTCACAGAGTAGACACCATGACAAATTTTCTAGGAAAATTGATACAGTTGAACCTCTGTACAATGGCCACCCTGGGGAGGGGAGAGGAACGGTTAGGGAGGGGGGGAGAAATGGCTGAGAAAATTAGGGAGGAATGGAGAAGGGAGGGAGAGGGGGCAGAGGGGGGGGGGGGGGGAGAAAAATGAGTTAAAAATATAAATGATGGATTTTTAACTGGCCCCTCTCTGGGGCAGAATGAACTGGCCGTTGTAGAGAGGTGGCCATTTTAGGGAGATTTCAAAGTTTATGGATTGGTGCATGGTTGGGACAAAAAATCCTGGCCATCGTAGAGAGGTGTCTGATAGTTGAGGTTCAACTGTAAATATTCCACATTGAGCCGTTGTGTCAGTCGGACTTGTTTCCTCAGATCATGTGTACTAAACCTTAGGCATATATATATAGACAGTATAATACATGTACAATGTATGACATCTGTAATAAATATGAGACTTTATAAAATTATAACAGGTATAGAATTGTGAGATATCAGACCAGTATAAATCTATCCATATTTGTAACAAGAAGTTTGTAGTATTCAGTGGACTAAAGGTGATATTTTTGGAAGCATAGAATGATAGTCAAGTAGTTGTCTTCCTCTCCCATTTTAGCCAGGTTTGCTACTGGGATTCGACTCGTGAGAAAAAAACTTTATTTTCTGACTGTTAAAGGGACACTGTCCTGATTTTAGCATGATTTTGGGAAGCTCAGAAACATATCTAGATCATAGGAAGTTGATCAATAATGGTTTGATTCTGTAGAATAGCACTCGACAAATGACAGGAACCCATTAGAAAGTGAGGATGACAAACGACAGCGAGGATGGAAATGGATTGCAATATGGATTTTTGAAAAAACGTCAGGATGTCAGTTTTTCAAAGTTTCAAATTTGGCTCAGAAATCTTTGAAATTTGCAAAAATTTAGTTGCAGTATGGAATTTCTTGAAGAAATTGCTTTTTATCATTTAGTTAGAGTTTATTAAGTTCCCATTTCATAGATTTAGGGACCATTTCATGCATTTATAACAGTTTTGAGCAAATACGCCGGGACAGTGTCCCTTTAACAGTTGATCATCGATTGAAAATAATTGGCTTGTATTGAAGCTGGAAAAGCAAGCCACATTGCTACAGGTTTGAAATACTATTCCTAACACAAAAATTGTTAGAAAGTTACTACTAGTTTCTTATTTTTCCTGGCACTTTTAATTTCCCGGAATAAATTCCTCTTTCCCAAAACAGCGTATATAGAGTTGTCACCCTCCGTCAGGAGAACGGATTCGGGGAGTCCATTACAATCTTCGCGAGTCCATTCCAATCCTTCACTTGCACGATTGTGACGTCACGAAAGTTTTCACGGACTGGTAAACATGGCGACCACCCGTGTAGTCCCCGTGTAGGAATTGTCACTGTGAACTAGTTTATAATTTACAAAAGACTGCATTGTGGCTGATATGTTTCACTAGAAATGTAGTCTTCTGCAATGACAGATCTTTGCAAAAGGTTTGGGCTTGATGTCGACAGTGCTATAAATCAGCTTCTTGACTACAAAAACTCCCCGGCGAAGCAGGTAAGCGGGCAGCGTTTGTTTGCAAATGCATGAAGCTTTTCTTTGCTTAGGGTTGCAGAAAGATTAACGAAGATAGCAAAATTGGATCTTTTGGCTAGTGTAGCAAAACGTTTCACATGATAGTTTTCGATACAATTGTACTTTAATTCACCACTTCATTCGTGCTTCAAATGATACTCAAAAGCACTGCAGCCATTGTGATTTTAATTGAGGTATAACTTACATGCACATTTGTTAATTGAACTGAAAGAAGGCGGAATGCTTTTTAATGTAAATTTTCTGAATAACGAAAAGAAAGGGAAGGCTGAATAATTCTCATATTTAAAATAAACCGGTGCAATAAAAGCTTTTAGTGTTAAGCCCAAGTTACTTTTCTATTAAGACTATCAACAAAGTGTCAGTGATATTTTGTTTACAAAATTGAAAGCAGCCCATCTTGGTTATCAAATGGAAATATTTATGACCTAGCCTGAGCTAAAAATTAATTATCCTACTAGGAAAATATTAAACTTTCAGGGCCTGTTACATTAGGAAGAGTAAACCCAGACAGCGACCAGCTGAGTAAAAAGTTGGGTTTACATGCAAAATTTCATAGTTACTAATTAACAGTACTATAGGTTTTATACAAGTGAATAGAACGATTTCGCATAAGCCGATTTTTATATGGTAATGAGTACCATTAAATGCTAATGTGGAGGAACAATAGAAAATTACGTGCACTGAAATAAACTATTGTTTAAAATTATAATATGTGGTCATACCTGCGTGTAAGGCCCAGTTCAGACGCCGTACTTTACATGAGCCGAATCGAATTCGAATTTAGGCCGACCCAAATTAATTTAGACCGACTGAATTGATTCAGACGCCGAGCTTAATTCAGCCGAACTTAATTTAATAGGAAAAATTGCTGTTATATTGAAAAATACATTATAATAATTCATGCATTTGTTTTGGCTCATGTGAAGTTCGGCGTCTGAATCAAAGCCAGTCCACAGCCGTTATTCTCGGCTGAGCCAGGCGGGAAGAACGGCTGAGCTGATCCTAATTCAATCAGCCGTTCCGAATTGAGTCAGACGCCGTACTTCACATGAACTTAATTCATCGAATTCGATTCGGCTCATGTGAAGTACGGCGTCTGAACTGGGCCTAATATAAGTTTGATGTGTGGAAAATACGCTGTTGCACGCTGGTATGTTCACAAATTAGACTTTTAAACAATACTTTTTTTTGGTGCACGTAATTTTCTATTGTTCCTGTACATTAGCATTCAATGGTACTCATTACCATATAAAAATCGACTTATGCGAAATCGTTCTACTATGTAGGTTTTATCAGCCAAACAATACTGGTAAATTAAATTAACAAATCAACCACATTTCTCCATGGTTTACACTTTCGTGAAATAAGCGAGATACTAGTCTTGCGCTCTGATTGGCTCAAAACCATTTACCATAACTCTATGGAAACATAGAAAATTGTTTCATGCTTTTATTTCATTAAAACAATAGAAAATGTTTTCCCTGTGCTTCCATAGAGTTATGGTAACACTCGTGAAAGTTTGGGAGAAATCGAATTTGCTGTGGGAACACGAGCCGCAGCAGCATTTCTCGTTCTCCCAAATTTCACTTGTATTACCATAACTCTATGGAAACACGGAAAACGTTTTCTATTTGGTATGTAGAGCATAGAAATAATGTTATTAAATGTTCAAAAACCACATGCAAATCAAGTGGTGTCATTGCAATAGTTTTCAACATTTTGTAGCATCATATCTGTGGTCTATAGAATAAAGTGTAGATCATGGAAACAAATATAACACTCAAACTCTGAAGTTCTTAAATTACCCAACAACTAAGCATTTTTCGCTGTTGTCAATCATAATTACGATTGCAACCAATGGACCGTGAAAAAAGAAACAAACAAAATGGATCAAATCTACCAATCACAACCCACGGACATGACCTTTTGAACCTGTTGAAGTGAACTTCTGTTTGCTGAGAGGTCCGCTAAAATGATTGATGGCAGTGAAAAACAAAACCATTGATCTAGCAGAGTTTGGAGAGTTCACTTGTTATTGAAAGGCAAAATAATCCTATTGCCCTAATGTACAGTACTTGCATTTCTCAGTGTTTACATGTATTCTTGTGGTGCTTGCGCTTGCTTGTGCTTGTATCTTGAGTGAAAACCAGGCCTAAATTTTGTTGCAATATTTCGAGCACAAGAGACAGTGTTCATCTGATTTCCAAACACCGAGAAGAAAGTTGAAAATATGACGCATAGTGGATTATTTTTGACAAAATTTGAGGTGTATGGAAATCAGTTGAAACACTGTGTCAAGCATTTGATATATATCTTCTCAATCAAAACAAAAATATAAATCGAGAAATAAAATCAGAAAATTATATGCTAATAATAATTAATTAATTATTAAGACCAGGTATCCAAACCTCTGACCTGGTTATGATTTCCTTTGTTTTAACTTGATGAATTATTTAAAAGTAGTTTCATTGGGAATGGTTGTTGTAAAATTGTAATTTATCAAATTAATTATTGATCTACAACAGGTTCAGCTTCCAGAGGGAACAATACGCTTGCTATGTCAAGTATCAAGGGAGGTGTTTATGCAGGAGGGCATGTTGCTGGAGTTAGGTGCACCAATGAATATATTTGGGGATATTCATGGACAGTACGATGATCTTTTGAGACATTTTGACCAGCTCGGCTATCCTCCAGATGTTGCTTGCTTATTCATGGGAGACTATGTTGACAGGTACATGTAATGCTGGCAATTATTTGCAGGTTATATAGTAGTCTCACAGCCAGTCAAAAGGAAACAGGAGGGATACATTATTTATTAAACTCATCACCAATGGATGAGCTTGAGGAACTGGTGCCTTAAAGTTTGGCAGGGAGCCTGATACAAATCAAGCACAGTAGGGAGGTATCCATGGCAAGCCTGTGAGCAGGAACCACCCCTACATTAGCAGCCGCTAACAGTGGAAAATACTTTCCTAACCACATACATAAACCCTCAAACCAAGAGGGTGGGATGGATGGGAGACAGAATCCGTAAAGATTTGGCTTCAAATAAATTAATCCACACAGATCCAGGGCTGCAAATAATTTTTTCTTTCTTGAAAGGACATATACAGTATTGTCCGAGTAAGTCACCATTTTGGTCGGACAAAACAAAAATGAGGTTGGACATCATATTACAGTACTGCTTGATAAGCGAACCTGCAGTGTAAACTAGTTTGTGTTTAGAACAAAATGCGTTGTATAATGCATTAATTAGCATTGGAAGGCAAAACAAAAATTGTCTGGACATTATGTCTGACCACAGTTGGGATTTCTTCAGACATTGGCAAATTTTGGTCGGCCATTGTCCAATGACGAACTGTTATTTGCAGCCCTGAAGATCAGTTCAAAATACGATGAGAATGTAACACAAAGTCACAGGACATCCCTGAGGCCGTCCCACAGGTCATAGCCACATATGCTGAAATCTACTACCCTACAGGTGCCTCACTGATTTAGCTAAAAAAATAATTTTAGGTTTTTTTTTTGCTTTTCAAAAGGGTAATACAGTACAGATTATTTTAGATGCAAGACTCCTATTTTTAAACTATTATACTATTAAGTAATTTTAGAACATTTTGTAACTTATTTAAGCAGTTTGAGAATAAGTTAAATGTATGTAGTATATGACTACGTAAATCCCCCCCCCCCAATTAATTTTGAAAATTATCTTAGGAATAATGAAATTTATCACGCTATTTAGGGGAAAGAAGTCATTAGAAACTATCTGTCTGTTACTGGCATACAAGATCAAGTATCCTAACAACATGTTCCTTTTACGAGGAAATCACGAGTCAGCTTCTATTAACAGGTGAATTTGTCTTTAGAATAAAATATAAATTTTATTAAGTACTGTAAGAACAGTAAAAACAAAATACTAAACTACTTATTGATTGCTAGAATTCAAATGTTAATTAACACATGTAGCTGTAAATAGGTTTTAAGAGCATTAAAGTACGGCAGGTGGGCTGGTGTAGGCGTCCTTGAAAGTATCAAAATTTTACTATTTTGTTGCCTTGGCCCAGGTGAAAAAGTGAGGACTATAGGGCCAATACATTTTTTTAGTCACTCCAGG